>CM037851.1:93619335-93646335 GCA_021234595.1 Delia radicum | reverse complement strand
AAATTTTTGAGTGTATTTTTTATGTTTTTGGTGGTGTAATAAATATTTTAAATGTGATAAATGCAAAGAAAATTGCTGTAGCATTTATTTAATTTAAGCAAAAATTGTAATTTTATATTTTTAATTTGCTTGAAACCTAAAACCGCCATACATTATTGAGTCGTTTTAAAGATAAATGATTAACGCGAATGGATTTAGCATACTTGAACATCGGTTAACATAAACACAAAGTTTGTGCATGTCATGGAAAACGAATTTTTTGAAAATATTTTACCCCAAAGTGTCGTAAATTTTTGAAGTTCGTCATATATCTTGCATAAATTTAGCTATTACGTTATTTTTTTTGACTGCGGCAGCATATGCGGCAAAACCAGTTAATGATTTATTTCAGGGACCGTAATCATTATGAGTTTTATAATAAAAATTACCAATAATGATTATGTTATGAGTTTTAAGGATTTTCTTCAATGATAATGATATTTTTGAGTAATATTAATAAAAATCAGCCATAATCATTATATTTGAGCAAAAAAAAAAAAATAAAACTCAAAAATAATTATTATTATGATTTTTATTTTTTTCGCTCAAAATAAAACTCACTTTAATGTAGGTTGTAAATATATAACATATGCATAAAAATCTCTAAGTACATCATATATAAAGTCGTAAATTGAAAGTGAGTTTTATATTGAGCGAAAAAAAATAAAAATCATAAATAATGATTATATTTGAGTTTTATTTTTTTTTGCTCAAAAATAATGATTATGGCTGATTTTTTATTATACTGAAGAAAACTTTAAAACTCAAAATTTAAAAATCGTGACGGATATGCAAAAAAATTGTCAAAAAATAATAATAATGGTGCAATAAATTTTTTTATGTCTGCTCTAAACGAACAATAATCATTATTTACGGTCCCTGATTTATTTTAGAAATAATATTAGGGTGTGACTGAAATACACAAGTTTATTCTATTGAGAACAAATATTCTATAGATAAGACTTACTCCATAATTAAAACTCCACTGTAGTTTAATGATAATTTTTATTTATTTTTATATTTCATTTTAAAGATTTTTTTTTTTTTTTGTTATTATTAAAGATTAATAAAGTGGGTTTGATTAATTTTTTTTTGTCTGTTCTTTTTTTTATATATTTTTTAATTGTGAAAATATTTTCTTTAAATGATTTTCATTTTTAATAAGTTTTTTATTATTCAGTGTAATTTGAACAGAGTTTTAGTTTATTGAAAATAAGAATAATAAAAAAAATGCAAATGCTTAGGTTATCTATATTTAGCTCAATAAACAGAACTTTAAAATAATTGATTTTAGTTTGTTAATAAAGTAATGTTACAAATTATGTTTTAACTTTTTCATGTTTTTTTATATGTTTAAATAAAAAGCAGGGTTTTTTTCCTATTTCACTTTTGTTTTAACAAATACTTAAATTTAATAATAATAAAATAAAACTTATTGACACAATTTTGTTCAATAATACTGATTTTTTGCAATAAAAATATTGCCACATATTATCTTGTTTGACATTCATATAATCCAGTCAAGTAAAACTAATCATAAATGTTACTTTTGCATTACGCCCGAAATCCAGTTTTAAACTAGATTTCGAAATCTAGTTCGTGTATCATATAATAACACTATAATCTGATCAAAATCTAGTTTAAACTGGATTTCGATAGTAATGTAAATATACCCTACATGATTTTTAACAAAGCGCAAATAGCAAAAAAAAAATTTTTACTAAATTTTTCAACGATTTTCATAAAGCTGCATTTACATTACACTCAAAATCCAGTTTTAAACTAGATTTCGATAATATGGTACTTCATAAATATATATGACATAGATTTCGTAATCTAATTCAAACTTTATTTGTTTTCTTGTTTCGCTTTAGAGAAAATGTTTAATTTAAATCAAAATTACTAGATACTAAGGGTTATCACAAGGTGTACTAAGTGTTGTATATCGTCACCTAAAATGCAAAAAGGCATAACTAACATAGTATCCAAAACCGGTTTCATTCATGATTATGATCAATTTGGCTAATGAATAAAATAAAAAATATCGGTTTTATAAATAAAGTTCGAATCTAATAAGTTTTTTTTTTGCGCATTTTTTTTGTGAGTGATTATGAAGCACTGCATCGAACTACATTTCTCCACGAAATTTTTTTGGTTCAATTATTTAAACTATCAGTTTTATTAACAATATTGTTAAAATATCAGTGGACGTTTTTTGCTTCTTCTGCACTCGGGGGAACTTCTGCTTTAAAAATATGTAGTTGCTTGGGTTTATAGTACAGTTTCTTATTTTTAATGCAAATGTCAGTCATTTGTAGAACAAATTAAATTTTTTGACTAACCTTGTATTTTATTAAAAAAAAAACAAACCACACCAAATGACTGTTTTATGATTTTACATTAATTTTTTACAGTAGTTTTTTGTTAGTAAAAAAAAAAATGTTTGTTATTTTTTTACTAACATGTGGTTCATTTTTACTACCATTGAGGAGCTCAGCGCCAAAACGGCCTAACCCTTCATTTTCAAAACGGATACCTTTTAAAATAAATACTAAAAAAAACTCCCTATTGCATAATATAACACTAGGTTTTACTACCTGCTGAAACTGTTTTTTCCTCTATGCAAAGTTCAGAAAAATGTGGATGTCATAATGGCCTAAGCCGCTTAGGCCAAATCGAATCCTAGAAATAAAAAATATGTGTGGGTTAGGCCAAAACCGCATGTTCGTTTAAATTTTTTTTACCTGGAATGAGGGAATAACTCTCACGTGGCCCACAGGAAATAGGGTCTTGCTTATGCATTACGTGAAAGCCAATGTCAAATGTAAGAACTTAATAATGTATAGCGATCAATGTGGTGGCCAAAACCGGAACATAAGAATGAGCACTATTTGCACATACATGGTCAATATTCGACCTTCCCAGTGGAACAGATAGACCACAAATTTTTAGTATCTGGCCACTCATTCCTACTATGCGATCAAGATTTTGGTCTCATTGAAAGGAAAAAAATATTATAAGGACATTTTACGCCTGATGATTGGGATCGTGTAATCATCACGGCAAAAAAAAAAGGGAACCATTTCACTTGGTAAAGATGACGGCAGCTGATATTAAAAGCATATCCTTAATCGAGAAACTAGTCACAAAGAGTAAAATCTCCGCAGACAAGACTTCAAAAGTTGAATGGCTAGATTCTGTGGCTTCGATTCCAAAATGTGATGTCATTTATAATTCAATACAAATATTCAAATAACATAGATGTTTTATTTCAAGGAAGTTGATATTTCTCAAGAGGAACTCCAGCAAGTTCGTAAATTTGGAATTGGAACCGCTTTATCCTGGAGGAAAGTTCATTGAAGCTGTTTAAGGATTTACAGGAACTCAAAGAGTTCATACCTCCTATAAAGCATGCATTTTATAATAATTTAAAAACAAATTCGAGAGCCAAAGAAGAAGATATTCAGGAAGAAGACGAATATTATTATTATTAATTTGTATTATTTAAAACGCTAAAAATTATTTTTATTATTTATCTGAAGAAATTTTGCATGTTTTAATAAATGGAGCCAAAACTGGCCTAACCCTCAGTTCCTATCAATCCCAAGAAACAACTTTACGGACTGTCCGTTACAAACGGATTCATGAATCCGGCAATGACGGTACGAAAACGGACGGAATTGACGTATCCGTCGAAGCTTGTACGAAAACGGACCATTTTCGAAAATTATCCGTTTTCTAACTCCGTTTTGCTGTATCCGTTTCAGTGCCGTTAACCGGACTACACCGATTTTCATCAGTTAAACTCCGTTACAACCGTATCGTTTTTCTTCCGGTATTACCGGAGTGTGTTTTGTTTTAAAAAAATCAAACAGTTTTATTTATTAATAAAATTAAATATTAATAAAATCTATATACATATATAAAAAGAAGTGTACATATTGATTGTCACTCCATAACTCGAGAACGGCTGCATAAAATAAAAAAGTGGCTGAATACGTTTTGTAGAACATGCAATGAGGATGGTTTAAAAAAAAATTCTTTAAAAATATTTTCGTTTGGTCCAGATAGTGGTGATTTTTCTGAACATTAGTCATTTTCATCTATCTATATATCTATCCATATATATAAAAAGAAGTGTACATTTTGATTGTCACTCCATAACTCAAGAACGGCTGCAGAAAATAAAAAATGGCTGAATACGTTTTGTAGAACATGCAATGAGGATGGTTTTTAAAAGAAAAAATTGTTTAAAAATATTTTCGTTTGGTCCCATATGTGGTGATTTTTTCTGAACATTAGTCATTTTCATCTATATATATAAAGAAGTGTACATTTTGATTGTCACTCCATAACTCGAGAACGGCTGCATAAAATAAAAATGGCTGAATACGTATTTAAGATTTTAGTGGTAATTTCTTTGGTTATTTTTAAATGTACCACTTTTTTAACATATACTTGTATTTCAGATGTTTTTGCAATTAAATATAGATACGCAGATCTCATGAAAATTTTAATTATGAAGATGGTTAAACAACACCAGAGATAAAATGAAAAAAAAAATCTAAATGTTAAAACCACATCCTTTTATTGCATTTTTATGTGGTTTCATATTGTTTTTTAATAATGTAATTCATATCTTTATAAATGAAAAATTTTTAAATAAAACCAAACTTTTGTTTAAAATTAAAAAAAGGAGAAAATCATTTATATAAAATAAATAAAAAAAAAAAATAAAATGGACCATTTAAAAAAAAAACGGTACGAATACGGACCATATTCGGACCGTATACGGTATATTAAAAACGGAGTCCACTCCGTTTTTTAAATAAATGACGGACAGTTTACGGTACGTTTTGAACGTACACTCAATTCGTACACTCCGTTTTATATACAGCATGACGGTACGAAAACGGTCCGTTTTAGCGTGCTTTATACTGTTTCGAATCCGTATTCGATGTTCCTTTTATTCCGTTTTCCGGTCCGTATACTGATCCGGAAAACGGTACGGAAACGGACTTCGAATCCGTATATGCTGTACCGAAAACGGCACATAAACGGACCGGATTGTTGCTGGGATATATCAATATATCAATGGATAACAAAATGGCCTAAGCCACTTTAATTTTTGTATTAACTCTTTAAAACAGTCTTTATCTAAGTTAATTAAGACCAAATAATTAACCTAAAACAAATATTACAACTAATATTTATTTACGATTAATGAAAAACAAACAAAAATATTTTAAAAACTTATTTTCTTTAACTTCGTTTTTCTCAGAACCATTTTTTTGGGATTAGGCCGTTTTGGCGCTGAGCGCCTTAATTGTTAGTCATTTTTTGAACATTCAAAAACAAATGTCAATGTTAGTTGAATTTACTGAAATGAAAGTCGTTCTTTCTTCAAGTGATATTTCACTTATTTTTGACTACATTTGCAGTGGTATTTACCTATATAGTATTCTAAGTGTGTGTGAAAATGTAAATATGTTAGTTACGCTCTTTTGCATTTTAGGTGTTGTATTGTAAAAATTGAGATGGTAAAAATTTATTTTCAATTTTACGAAAATTTTGGGTTTGTTTTTGGGCTGGATTTTTACTCTGTTAACACACTTTAACATGGTACACTAAATATAGGTACAAATGTTGTATCGTACTATCATCTATTGTTGTATTTTTTTAAACAAAATCTCTTTTTCCGACACGACTATACAACATTTAGTACAGTCCATGTAAACAACCTTATTGTTTAAAAATTCCAAATCTAGTAAAAATTTTTAATGAATTTCTGTTAATGATTTGTTTTTAAAATGATAGTTCTTGTTTTTAATAATACTACTTTAATTATTTGTTTGACACTTTTTTAACAGGAAAAAGGTACATTTTTTTTTTTTTTTTTTAATAAATTACAATAATAATACTTAAAATTGTATATTTTTAGGGGCTTTTAATTTTAATATTTTGCCACTTGGTTTTCATTAACATTTATATTATGTAAACTTTTTTTTTGGGGGTTTTTTTGGTTGTATATAATCTAAAATTTTTGGCACTAAATCCTAACTAGTTACAACACTTAACAAAATTTTTAATAGACATTTCGAAATTATTACTTAAGATGAATTTCGTGATCTAGACTGAAATATGACACGACATAGTTTAGTCGGTGGATGTATTTAGTTGCTTATGGGTTGTCGAGAAGTACACAGAAAAAAATTATAAACCTAAAATATCTAATTAAAGATTTGATTTGAATTTAATTTGTTTCTAAACAAATATTTAATTGAATCAATAAATATTTTTATTGACTTTTAAATATATAAATACATATTTTATTTTAGACGAAATTATCATATATTTTTTCATACACAAACAAAACAAGCACACACACAAACAGACTCAGCACTGCAAAAAAACACACATACCAACGTATAGATCACCCACTTTTTTTGTGAGTATCATATTTCTTTTTTTTTGTAGAAGTTATTTATAACTTTTTTTTCCTTCTTAATTTTAATAAAAGTTTTAATTGATAGTATCATTGCCGTGATAGGTGCAAAATCAATTAAATTAATAATTGATTCAATAAGTTTTTTAATTGAAACCTGTTTTTAGTTTTTTCTGTGTAAGCAATCAAAACTACAGCTAATGTTCGAAAAATTGATATGAAGCATTAAAAACACTTTTCCTTACAGTAGAAAACGCACTCTGCGATATAACACTTAGTAAAAAAGAATCCTATATTGTAAATAAATTCAATTATTTAAAAAATTTTACTGAATCTGATCATAAGTTTTATCGATTTTGGTAAAAGCCGATAAAATTCCAAGCTCAGAAAAAAGTTATTAGTTAATATAAGAGATAACGTGAAAATAACTCGTGAACAAATTTTAGGTAAGATCATAAGTCAACAATTCTTAAAATTCGGCCCACTGTATAGAAAGAACGTACATATTCGAATTTTTAAGAGAAAAAAAGTTTAAAAGTTGAATTTACTACTGAAATGACAATCAATACAAATGTAAATTCAGTTAAAAAGGATACAAAGGTAATAACCAGGGACAGAAACTTCATGCACTAAATAGGTGTGTTTTAGGCGCCTATAATTATGCATGAAAAATCTTAAAATATACACTAAAACTCTAAAAAATATGCACTTATTATTATTTTTAATGTTACTTTTCTTCGAAATTTTCTTCTTAAAGTCTGTGAACAGGGGTTTTGATAGTTTCGAAGAAAATTAATGAAACCGTGTAATGAGAGGTACTTTAAATTAAATTTGTTCATGTTTTATATTTAATTTATATTGCTTAATATATTTTCTGCATATGTTGTTTAACTTTAACTTTAACTTTAAAAAACAGTATTAAATTGAAAATTACCTTTTTACGAAAAGCTAAGAAAAATGCAAAAATATGCATTTAAAGCAAAATAAGTAAAAATATGCATTTAAAGCAAAATAAGTAAAACTATGCATTTTAAAGCAAAATAAGTAAAAATATGCATTTTAAGCGAAATATGTAAAAATATGCACTAACAAATCGATACTTTTTTAATACAAATTCTATGATTCGCAAATATATATTGTTTACCCCTGTTCTTAGACTTAAGGGAAAAACATGCGTTGCATGAATTTCCGGACTCAGGTAATAAAAGTTAATAACAAAAATGTAGTTATTTTTAACTGTTTAAAGATAACAAATAAATGAGGTAAAAATAACTAACAATTTCATAAAAACAACTTTAAATTTTGTTAAATTTGTAATTTTGCATTGGCATTGAAATTGAAATGGCATTACTTATGGGCAATGACAATGCCAACAAAATAAATCATTACCATATCAATGAAAATTTTTTAATTGGCATTGATTAGACCAATTCCTAAAAATAAATTATAATTGAAGAAAAAATAATTTTTTATAAAAAGTCTTTTGTTTAAAAAAACAAAAAACACACATTTTTAAATTTAATCCTGACTTTGAAAGTATTCGCTATATTATTCAAGTTTCATTACGTATTCACTACTCACAAGGGAAGTATCCCTACTTCAACTCGTAGATTTAAATAAACTTTGTAAAGAAGCAAAAAAAAGAGATACGTATTTTTTTTAGCTGCCCAATCTCTCGTTTAAGGGTTTCAAAAGGGCGTTAAAATTCATTTGTTTCTGTATGAAAACTTCTCTTTAATTTACGATAACTAGATTTATTTTTACACAGGGTTAAAGTGCTCAAGAAAACAAAATTTTAATACCCTTACTACCAATATAGTGGACCCAGCGTTGCCATATTTTACAATTATACAAATATGGGTAAAAATGCTTTTCGGGAAAAGTCGCATTAAAACCGAACGATTTTGAATATCTGAAAAAGCTCAGATTAAATTAAATAGACATTACTATGCATTATTTTTTAGCTTAATAAAAGTACAATTCCTTAATAAAACGCCACATTTAATGTTACTTAAAACACATTTTTTTGAATACCAGAAAAAATTTGAAAGTCTTTAGTTTGTGCACCAGTAAATGCGTCTTCAAAAAACTTTTCATTCCACACCAAAATTGTCTATAGTTTAAAATAGAACGAAATAAACCGAAAAAAACGTACAATTTGGTAATTTCTGATCCCATTAGTAAAGCCTAAACATGAGATTGGGCAGCTAAAAACAAACACGGGTCCCTAAAATTTGTATTCTCTACAACATATCCGAAGCTCATTAAGATCTACCGGTCCGGGTCGGGTAACTGATTAACTATGACAGATCGGCTTTTACACTTGATAAAATAACGAATATCTATTAAATAAATATGCAAATATAGGATTACATTTTTTTTGTAACAAACAATTAACAAAATCAATTGTCTGTTAAAGGCATTGAAATTGATCAATACGAATTAAAACAAAATTTCATTGCCATTGTTTTTTAGCAAGTGTACTGCCAACAAATTTAATTACCATTAACATCAATCAATGCCAATTGTATCGTCAATTAATTGGTCCATTTAATGAACTAGTCCCATGCATGGTAAAAACTACAGTTTTCTAATATATATTTTTTTAATATTTTAAAAATATTTGGTTCGTTCAATTAAAATAAAAATTTGTATTTCCTGCATCCTAGTTAAAATGCAAAGTAAAAATTCGAAAAGGTACTCCAGTTATGACGTTTTTATGCATTGGAGACACAAAACATTTTTTATTGATATTGAGGGGCCTCTTAATAACGTCTCGACCAATACGCCTATCCCACCCTCTAGAATTGTTTGACTTGAACCGGGTGGTTGTCGACTGGGTCGGTCATTTGCTAGAGAATCGTTGGATTTACTGCGAGGTTGGTGACAGTGTGCATTGTGGCAATCCACAAGGGGGTATATTATCACCTATTCTGTGGGTAGTCACCATACACAGTATATTAAGGACTTTTACCGATGAAGGATTCGAATCCGTCAGCTATGATAATGTGGCGATACTTCTGAGGGGAAAATATCTGAACATTTGTGCAGGAGGGCCTCTAGGTACTAAATGTGAACCCGGATAAGACCGAAATATGTTTGCTCAACATGAAGCGGAAGGAGGTAGGGATCACTCGTCCTATTTTCCGGGGAGTGAACTTGACCATCGTTGATAGTGTCAAGTACCTATACTCAGAATATTTCTTTCAGTAACTACATGTAGTAGGTCATGTGGGTGGTAAACTATAGTAGTATCAGTTTTTAACTGCTATTGTAGTGATTTTTCTATGAGAAAATGAACAACAACTAATATAGACATTCATTTCAAAAAATAATTAACCAAATATACTGTACTTTAGTAGCAGTTGTTCTGAGTAGTTATTTTAGTATTTTAATAAACAACTACCAAAACAGTAATTTTGCAGTAAAACAGTTAATTTTTGTTAGCTATTTAAAAACAGAAGATTAATTCGAATTTTTCAAAAATTCTCGTTTAGTTTATATTTATTATTATTGATATGTTAATAGTTTGCAAATAATAATTAGAAATTGCATTGTATCTCCAATACATTAAAACGTCATAACTGGAATACCGTTTGCAGTTTTGATTTTGCATTTTAAATAGGATGTAGGAAATACAAATTTTTATTGTAATTGAAAGAAAAAAATATTTTATTTTATAAAAAATATTTTTAAAACACCGAAAAAATAAAAAAATTTTTGGAAATATATCTTTATTTGAAAATAACGGTGTTTGTATTTCAAATTTCCATTGTTGGTGCCTACAGTTTTTTTCTGTGCAAAGATGACCCATTGGCTATATAGCTATGAGTGTGGTCAGACCGATTATGACATATGCAGCCATTGTGTGGTAGCTTTCGAGCCTAAAGAAATGTTTTATCGGGAGACTGAAGAGGGCACTGCGGCTAAGCTGTTTGGGCATAAGCGGTGCGATTGGATCAACATCAACAAGGGCAATGGAGACAATACTCCCCATAAGCCCAATCGAAGTTCGGTGAGATACGAGGCGGCCTTTGCAACTTGGGGAGTGGGTTCTTGAAGCACGACGCACCCAACATTAGAGGTTCCTCGATAATCAGAAAGGTTATCACATTTAGGAGGAGAGTGTGATAGGGTAGCCGAAGAGCATGTTCTGGCAAACTGCGAGTTTTTGTTCCGATGAGCTACTCGAATAATACTGAATTCTTCAGGTAGACCAGCGTGTTTGTGCACTGATGCGAGAGCGCAGAACATGCCGATCTACTGGGATAGGTATATGTCATCCTATGGATGCACCTTTCCTCTTTCCAATCTAACCTAACCTTCTAGGAAACTATATGAATGCGTATATTCCTGTTACATTTTTTGGTACTTTTTTATTCTACACTTATAAACAATAATTAGTAAACATTTTTGCTAAAACTACTAAAAATTATCAGATTGTTTCCTAAATATTAGTAAGGGGAGAATTGCAAAAAAAAATCTGTTAAATCCACAAATATTTGGTTGCATTTCAACTAAATTTTAGTTAATTGGATGTAATAAGTTAATCTGCTAAAATCAGCAAAAAATATACTAAATATTAGCAGATAATAAAAATAATAATAAATGTGAAATTTTGCAAAATTGTTTTTTAGATTTTTATTAATGCAAATAAAAATTTACCCTTCTGAAATCCGCAATCTACAGTTTTTTAGCAAAAATTTCTGTTGATTTTAGCAAAATATACTGTTATTTGCATTCTACTAAATTTGAGATAAATATAGCAAAAATGTTGTTGATATTACAGTTTTTGTTTGCTGTTTTTAGTCTACAAATATTTGGTAAAAATTTTTGCTAATTTTTAGCAGAGTAAAAAAAAGTCGTTAGTGAAAGGGTTAATTGCAAATAATTAACCCTTTCACTAACGACTTTTTGTTTGTGGATATATTTCTATTTGACTTCAGACTCTTATCTGAATCCAGCAAAAGGTTTTGGGTACAGAAATTAAGTATTTTCAATTAACTTTTTTAATATTTTTCTCATTTTGTATTGAAAATTTTTATTTTCCCTCCCCCTGGATCGGCGCATGCTCCCACTCCTACCTACCCAAGAAAGGTCCGAATCGAAAATCACGTATTATTTATATTTAGCAAAAACACAAAAAAAACAACAATCAGCTATTTTCAGCAGTTTTTTATCCAACATAATTGTTTAATAATTTTTTTTGTAGATTTTTCTGCTATTTTTACAGGTTCTTTTCTATGCGCATAGGCAAATTTGCTCAAAAAACGTCCAATTTTCCTCACTGTGTGAGGGTTCGGGCAAGGAGATATACCTTGATATAATGACAACATAATTATCATACCAGTGTCTTTATTTCAAAATCGGTTATACTGTATAATAAATGTGTTTTCGGAGGCTTTTTAAAATGATATGTTATTGTAAGAGCGGAAATAATTTATGAGAATTCATAAAATATGTTAAACTTTATTGTCAGAGGGGTTTGTCTTGCATTTTTAAAAAGCATTAAAATGACGAACTCTAATTAACAAATTAATATTATTTTTATTTTAGTAAAATCTAATAATCGAATTTTTAAAAAATATGGCCCTACAGGGATGATAAATGGGATTTTCAAATAGTACCAACCAGCATAAAAAATAGTACTTTTTCGACCCTCATAGTACTAAATACAAGTTTTTATTATAAATTAACGTTTTAAAATTTATTTGTATATAAAAACAAAATTTAGTTGATTTTAGTTACAGAATTTATAAAAATTATCAGAATATTTCTTAAATTCACTTTTTTTTTGCAAGGAAATCTATATCATTACTCATTCGATTTTAGAATCACAATGTAAATTTGAAGATGTTGGCAATGGCCTTTTTTTAATTGTACTTTTTTAAGATATTTATTTTTCACTTTTCGAACACTTTTTTTTTACTCGAACTCAAATAAAATCATCTTTAATTCAATTCCATTTACAACGATTGGATCCAAATAAATACATTTGATAAATGTTAATTTATGAATGGGTAATTGCATTAAATGTTGAATCTTGAAGTTTCTAAAAATATAAGTGTTGTGTGGTTGGAGTTGTACTTCTGAGATTATGTATGCAAGAACAAAAACACCGTGTATTGAATAAAACTAGTTTTAATCACAACAAAACTCGGCCTGACGATAGATCAGTGCGCTAAAGCGCTCTGTCTAACGTGTGGAGCGAGTGCATGTGGCATTAGAAATCAGTTTATTAATACCACGGTCAGTGATTGCACAGAAAATTTCATATAGACGCAATCGAACAAATAAAAAACAGGGTCACTGACGAAGGTTCAATACCAGAAACTACGCAGTCTGATTCAGGAAAATTGAAAAATTTACAATGTAGTTATGATTTTTAGAAAATATACTCATTCTTCTCTACCACGTCTTTCACAATTAAATTAGATAAAATTGCATATTAATTATAGTATTAATTGCAATTTTGTGAAAAGACGTTAAAATTCAAACTCAATCTTTAATTTTTATTTATATGTAAATAGTACTAAAAGACTCAAAGGAGTACCAAGTACCATGGTACTTTTCCGGATCAAATAGTACCAAAAAAAGTACTATAGTACTAACTTTATCATTCCTGTGGCCCTATCAATGGTATTTTGGCCCTTTTAAATTGTCAATTTGGCCCAAAATGAAAAAACTCAAAATGCATCACTGTCTTAGGATCCACAAGAGACAAAAAGAGAGGTAAGTGTTTTTGATTTTTTTTTATAATGATGTTTTTGTACTTAATTAAAGAGTTTTTAATATAGAAGATGCCAAAGTGCTAGCCTACCCAGGGATGGAAATATGTTTTCTGTTATTGTACCAACCAGACAAACAAATTGTACTTTTTCGATCCTCACGGTACCAACATGTTTTCCGCTTTTTTAACAATTTTATCGTATTGAGTCAGCTTTGCTTAAACACTAAAACAGTGTTCGGCACCTAAAATTTTAAAACAAATTTGTGCCTCTGAAAAATATAACAATGTATAAACAATTTTTTTTTGTAGTATAACGTAAAATAAATAATTCCATTCACTACGGATAAATTAAATATTATATTATCTATGCATTTTCACTTCATATGACCGAACCCATCAGATTTATTCGATGTCCCGTTTTCAGGTAAAAAAACATGGTCACTTTAGTTATACATATTATATATTTAAAAATGTCCATTAAAAATATTGTTTTTATTCAGTCTATTCGTCTACTTACTATCTTTTACTATTTTAGCTACAATTTTCCAGCAGTAGTAAAAATAGTAATTATAGTAAGTTAACTAACAGGCATATTGAGTGTTGTTTATATGGAATAAATATATAAGAAGAGTTTTGTATTTAAATAAACTCTAAATGCAATTCTTTTTTCATTAGTTACATAAAATAAAAATTTTAAAAATTTTAGTTTGATTTTAAGGATGTAAAATGGTTTTGATTTTTGATAGGATTAATTAAAATTAATTAAATTTATTTAAATGTGTTTAAAGGTTTTGATTTTGAAAAGTTTATTCAAAAAAAAAAACGCATAAACTGAAGTATCTATCTTATGGCCTTATTAATCAAAAATATTTGTTAATTGTTTAAATTTTAAATTAAATTTCTAATGCATAGTGTAAATTTTGATGATTTTTTTCGATTAAAATAATTTAACATAAGTTACTTAATAAATAAGCTTTGATTTTAAATTAGTAATAAACTTATTATACTAAAAAATACACATTTTTCAATAATTTCCGTTTCATTTCATATGAAAACCTAAATTGTATAGGTCTACTACTTTATACTCAATCCAACTTAGTAATTATAACTTAGTTAAACTTGTGTAATTTTTAAAGATTTTTTATGTCTTTATCTTTTTTGCGTTCTTGGTTATTTGTCAATTGTTTGAAATTACCTTTTTATAATAAATTTATTAAGATTTAATTTTTTACTAAATAACTAAATTTTTTTTGTAGTTTTTTCCTCAGAATGTTTCATTATTCGATGAATAAACAGTGCATGTAATTGTTAGTTTTGTTAAATATTTTATGTTTTTGTTTTTCTTAACAATTTATTTTTTGTTATTTATTTCAAAAATAAATAACTGCAACCTAGTTTAGATTTTAAATGTTGTTATTTTTTTTTTTAAATATTTGTTTAAACCTTTACAGACAACTTCTACTTTAAAATTGGTGTGTATATAATTTTTTTTCCTTTAAATTTGATTTTTTTTTTTTTAATATTTTGTCATTCAACTAATACTTTTCTTCGTGTGTATGTTTTTGTTTATTGGGTGTTGCAATTAAAATGTTAAAAAAAAATTGTTTAATAAACTTGTGTACATATACTATATTTCTTTTAACAATTACTTTTTTATTATTTAAAATGTCGTTTTTTCCCTTAGAATACATTGGAAAAAAAATATTTTGTTACTGGAAATAAAATCAGTCTCAATAAATTAAATTTTTAGTAGGGGATGAAAAAGAAGTAAAGATTTGAGAAGCAAGTATTAGGAAGAAAGTATACGTTACATTGTGGACTTCAACGAATTTTAGAATATTGTTAGGCTTGGAAAAAGTTTAATTTGTTCGACATCTAGTAGGGTATTCAAATTACTCGGGGTTTTTTATGTTCAAGGTTTTCAACTTACTCGATTAATCGAGTAAGATTTTAAAATTACTCGATTAGCTCGAATAATTTGAATAATGTTATTTCACAAATTTTTACCTTAAAATTACACAATAAAACACAAAATAAATACAAAATCTGGAGTTCCGAAATGTATTTGATCAAAAGTATAAATATACGTCAAATAGCTTAACCCTCTAACCGGCATAAGCTTTTTTTGGACTGAAATTTATTCCACCTGTTCGGCACGAGAAATAAATAATATTTTGTTTTAGCGAAATTTTTTTTGTTGCCTATTTTAGGCGATATGGGTCAACATAGGTTTAGAGGCTATCTCAAAAGCTAACCTATAAAATTAAAAAGTTAAGGCATAAATTATTCTTCTTACAAAGATATAACAACAGTCCAAAATTAGTCGTTTTGAGCTTCTAGATAAAAAAATATGGCGATTTTCGTTTTTCGAAAAACGCGAAATCGAGCGAAAACGAACCTTAACTTTAATATATATTGACGAAACTTTGAAGCTTTGATAGTGTTACCAAATTTCATAAAATCCGTCCACTCGTTTTTTCAAGATAAGATGATGTCCTTTATATGTATCCTTTTAAAGTCCTGTATGTCCTTTGGAACAAACTTAGAGTATTTTCCAAAAGTTTAAGCTTTAATCTTCCTTTGTGTGGAATATGAATGGTTTCATATTAACAGAAATGTGTTTTAAGGACTTTTCAAAATTGTGGTTGTTTCAAAATATTTATTTTTTGAAATTACTGAAAATTTTAACTATAACGCTTTCTCGCTTCCAAACCATGATATGTACACAAAACATTACTTCGCAAAATATGTGGCTAACTTCGTTCTCTATCGATATAGCTTACATTTTTATAATAAATACTTTTTTGATAAACTTATGGCCAATTTAAAATACCCCGCCTAGAGGTGGGCTTGCCGGTTAAAGGGTTAAAATAAAAAGGATCTTCTGAATTAATATACAATTGAGGTGTTTTACTTTATTTTCTTTCGTTTTTAAAAATTCGACTTTAACAAAACATTAGGGCTATAGCTTTTTATCATTTTTTGTTAATATCAAGAATAATATTTCATAGCAGTCTATGCCTTGGAAAAACTTGAAGAAAAATTTTATTATTTTTTCGCCGTCGTTAAAAGATTGACGCAGCAAATGCCTTGAAGTTTGGAAGACAGATTTTTGTTCGATTTTGTTTTTTAATTGATAATTTTTAATTTATGTGATTAAGTTGTATATAGACCCCGAATGAAAAAAAGAGTAAAATACTCAATCCGAGTTGTAACACTAAAGTTTTACGATTGTTGCGATTTTTTTTTAATATTTAGATATTTAAAAGTTTCACTTAATTTCTGGAAATCGGACCTTTTTGTGTAAAATTTGTTATAGTTTTGACCCTTTAATTTAGTATAAAAATGCCTGTAATTGTTCAAGGATATTTTAAAAATATTTTAAAAATCTGCTATTTTAGGCATAATGTTTTTTCTTCAAAATAAAAATAGATTTTTACCAGTAGAGTATTGTGCAAATGGTGGTGCCACGTAAAAAAGTTAATTATAACCCTCTTGGACAACTATTGCTATACATTGCTTTATATTTTATATAAAAAAATCTTTTTAAAAATTACGAAACAATTTGTAGGCGTTGTGGTGTAATGGTTAGCGCGTTGGACTGTTACACAGATGGTCCCGGGTTCGATTCCCGGTGCACTTTAGCGGGCACACAGAAATTAAAGAAACAAAATACATGACCGCCTCTCGAAAAAAAAAAAACACGAAATTTAAAATTATTGGCGCCAATTGGATCCAAAAAACGGAAACGAAAAAATTAAATTTCCTTACGATTTTAAAAATGGTCCAGTTTTTCATTCCATTAGGCGTGGCCGGAACTAGAGCCATTTTAGTAAATTGTTGACCCTTCTGGGTGCCGAAAAATTGTAAACTTTTTTTAGCATAGGGAAATTACAAAAATAATATACAATAAAGTACAAGAACCATTTAAGTAAATTTTAGATCATTAAGGGTGGGCCGAAAAATGCTTAAATAAAACAAAATAAAAAACATTCATTGTGCGCCCGGTAGGCTAGTTGGTAGCGTGCTGGCTTATCAGTGCGGGGGTCGTGGGTTCGATTCCCACCAGAGGCACTGGTCTGTTTTCGCTACAACGCGCCGAAGGCCATAGTAGCTAGTGCTCGGTTAGGGTAATAGTATATAATTTTTAATTATATGATTATTAATTAATAAATAAAAAAAATAAATAAAAAAATACATTCAGATTCCAAAAAAAAAATAAAATTTCGTTTTTTCCTGCGGCGCGTTTTTTTTTTTTTGCCATATTATGCATGATATGCTCAAAAATGTTAAGCCGTTATACAGCTCTGTACGTCAAGCTCAATTTTGAAGATTGATTAAAATCTTAATTAAAACTAAATCAATTAAATAGTTAAAGATTATTTTTATTGATACTAGAATTTTTTTAATAGGACCGAATTCATTTAAACTTTTAATTGATTTGACAAATACTTTAAATGAAAATATATATACAGTGCACTCGCGAAAATATGAACACCCTAATATATGAACACCCCAAAATATGAACATTTTTTTTCTTCCATTGACTACTCTAAAATATGATTTTAGTGCCAAAGCTTTAAAATATGAACAGCTTATTTTTGTGTTTTTAACGGATTTTATCAACCTACGCAGTGTTTAAATCTAAATCAACAGGGTAGTGGTTAAATTTTTATTCAACTGCATTATAATTTGGGAATTTCCTTAGCTGTTTAACTTTTAAATTTTGTTTCTTTTTCAAAAATTAATGGTTTTTTTTAATCCAATAAACCAGGGACCGTAACGGTTATAAGTGATATCAAAAAGTTCCTATATAACAGTTATTTTGTGGCTTAAAAAGAAAAAAAGACATCCAACACAGTTATTTTTCAACGAAAAAATAAAATATCGGATGAAACTCTTAAGAAAAGAGTTTAATTTCGCCTTCATTAAATAAAACTCTTTTGAGGAGTTTTATTTTCCGTCTAAAATAAAACTCATTTCAGGAGTTTTATTTTAAAACTCATTTGAGGAGTTTATTTTAGAACTCATTTCAGGAGTTTTATTTTTTCCGTCAGAGAATATAACTCATTTTATGTAAAGTGACACTCAAAGCTTGCCGCTTGCCAGATCAATACAATATGTGAGGCAGTGTAATCTAATCACTAGCATTGCAATTGAAAAAATCGTCATTTAAATGAAAACATGTGGGTTTTAATTTGTTATTGTTTGATTCCTATTATTAAATGGTTGTTTTTTTATTTCTTATATCTTTATTATCATAACTAGCTGAATAAAATCCAGTTGCAACTGCATTAAGAGATAAGAAATAAAACAATAACAATTTAAAAAGGCAGGTTTAATAACCAATGATGATCGACCGTCGACAAGCAGGGAAGCTTCACGATTTTCACCGGATGTTTTCCGATCTTCGCCGGATGTTGCGATACATCTCAATCTCAGTCATCATGGGGCAGTATTTGAACTCCCTAAATGTAGATAGGGAACAAGAAAGCGAAGAAAGTGATAATGAGGATGATAAGAAGCTTTTTATGAAATCGACAATTTTTCTCCAAGGCCCTTGTCGATTGATAAACCTTTTTTTGAGTTCTGGGAGGCTAAAATAATATATTGGCAAAAACTATACAGTGTGTACCTGCAACTCAGGTAAGCGTAGAAAGAGCATTCTCTGCCCTTAAATTAGTATTGAGCGACCTGCGTTCAAATCTTTCCGCAGAGAATTTTGAAAAAGTTATGTTCGTTAAATTAAACAAATAAATTACTACAAACATTATAGCAAATAAATTCAATAAAAAAAGAAGAAAATAATCAAAATGAGTTTTATTTTAGACGGAAAAATAAAACTCCTTAAATGAGTTTCAAAATAAAACTCCTCAAATGAGCTTTATTTTCTGACGGGAAAATAAAACTCCTCAAAAGAGTTTTATTGCAGACGGAAAAAATAAAACTCCTCAAAAGAGTTTTATTTAATGAAGGCGAAATAAAAATCTCTTCTTAAGAGTTTCATCCGATCTTTTATTTTTTCGTTGAAAAATAACTCTTAACTGTGGAGTTGAGATCGTTTTCTAAGATCACCATAGATTCTGAAAGATCACTTCAATACGAAACGATTGGTATATAATAGTATACGTCTCCGTTGACTCTAACATAGAGAGTTTTTGAGTTAAAGTTTTCGGGATAACTGTTATTTTCGGTCTCTGCAATAAACAATAAATACAAAATTTAACTTAATAAACTTTTATTTTTATTGGAAAAACTTTTTAAAGGTAAATTAGATGCCATTCGCAAATATGAACAATCTTGCTAATGCGAACTGGCTTGGTTTAATTAGTTCATATAATCGCGAGTGCACTGTACATATATATTTAATTTAAAAAAAGCTCTTATTTTAAAATGAACCAATTAGGTGTTTAAATTTTTATAGGGCAACCGAAAAAATTAAAAACGTTTAAGATTCGTTTTTATGGACTTTTTTGTATTAATGCATAATGGTTAAATGAATCATTAAACAATAAAACCGTTACCCTTAAAAAAGCTGCACCGAAATAAAGCATAATAGCGTTAGCCATACCGATAACCACATCGCCATTCATAATTTAAATGAATTTATTCATTAAGTGCATTTCATTCGCACTAAATGAATTTTCAATCAAACGGTGGTGAATTAAAACAGTGATTTTTAACGCCTTGTAAAAAGAGTTAATTTGTTTTAAACTTAAGATTTTGCTTCGCTTAAGACGAATTCTCAGTTCAAATTTTCATATCAAAAGCATTTGTTAATAGAAACTCACTTACGACGAATTTTCATAAAATGTTGTTAAACTTGTCAATTAACAATTTACTGATATTTTTAAAACTTTGACGACTACAGGCAAGTATGTTTGGCCAAGACTTTTTGGCACATAAAATTTTCTAGGTAACAAATAGGATAAATGTAGCCAAAGGTTGTTGGAGCAACAAAATGATGTGGGTGACAAGTTTTAATCTGGTCCCACTTGCTCAAAAGTAACCAACGGGAAATAAAAATAGACTATCAGGGGGGTTACCGCTCAACTCGATTCGAAAAGAAAAATGTACGAATACGAACAAATTGTACCGCGTAATACGATTTTCGTACTTTTTTTCTCGAAAGTACGAACATTTTTTTTCCAACTTTTCGAACAAAAAATCCCTTTCGAAAATGCAACTCTGTATTACGAAGATGAACTGTTTTTGCGATAAAAACGTTCGGAAATTGTTCGAAAGCTATTTTGCTAGTGACAAGTGAAAAAATAATAAAAATGTAAGTATTTACACACATAAAAAATAAAAAATGATTAACAAATAAAGAAAACTTAATAATATTGTTTATTTATACAGAAATATTTATTAAATTACCCAATAAACATGTTATATTAAATGTAATAATATTTGTGTTTTCAATTTATAAAGGCAAGCTCCAAAAGAAATTTATACACAAATAAAAAACCATATGAGGTAGTGGTCGACTTCATGGTGAAGCATTCAGACTTAGCAAAAGGGCATCTAAAAGTCCCAGATGCTAAGAATAAGTCAAACAATTTGTGGCAAAAGTTGTGTTCGGATTTGAATGCTTTCGGACCACCCGAATGTGATGTCAATGGCTGGAAAAAAGTAAGTTTGTGTAATGAGCGTTTTTAATAATATATTTAAAACATATTTTTCCAATAGGATTGGGCCGATTACAAGACTCATGTAAAAGCTAAATGCCGTCGTTACCGAAGCAGCATTTCTGGAACCGGAGGTGGTCCAAGCAGATACTGTTCTCTTACTCCATTGGAACAGCAAACGTCCAATTTGCTATCAATTGACGAGGAATTATCGTTATCTTCATAAAACCACAAATAAACGCAATCCATTTTTATGTTTTAAACGAAAAAACAATTTCTTTTTGATTTCAAATTTTGTTTGTTTTGGGATTTTTTGTAATTTTGACATTTGATAATAGTGTTGCCACGTTTTCTTCAGTTTGTTCCCTCTTTATTATGAATACAACTCTGTAGTCGTTCCGAATGAATTACACAGTACGCATTTACTTTCGATTCGGAAGCTCTTTTCGAACAATTTTGATTTTCGATTCGAGTTACGCGGTAACCCCCCAGTAGACCAAACCCCTCAAAGGGTTTCCAAAAGCTCGTATTGTTAATTTATAGCATTTTAAGTTGGGCTATTTTTATAATGCAATCTAATGAAGTAAATTAATATATACATTTAACAATTGGAATAAAATATTTTAGGCCTATAAGATTTTAAGCCACTTTTTTAAGACCATTTTTTTAATACATTTCCTGTGCGTAAACTTTGTTACAATTTACGTGAACTTTGTTCCAATTTTCACAATACATTGCATGTGTTTCGATTTATGTATTTTGTCAAAATGATTGGTGCTTTTTAAAATTCGTCAAAAATACGCATTTACTTTCTAAGTTCCTTAACATGCTTCAAATTAAATTTTTTTTATCAAGTGAGCTTTGGAAATATACTTAAATTGTGTGAAAAAATTATTAGTTCGTCCAAAAATTTATAATCAACAAAAAGTAAGAGATACAATAATTGAAATTTATAAGAAAAACCAAATTGTATTCTTACAGCAATTGATACAAATTTAAAGTTTAACGAAATACGGTTTCTAGCGTTGTTAAAAAATATAACGACTTTCATACTATTAATAGAAGTCCTCAAATGCCCGAAATATATAAAATTATAGTCAGAATCTTATTAATTTTTTTGATGTTATGCAGTGTAATTTTTACATTAATTCTGCAGAAAAATCATCTACACCGAACACCTCATTCATAAATTTGCTGCAGATTTAAGAGCACTGATAATTTTTTCATTGAATCTTTCAGATAACTTTGATGCGTTCCTAGGTCACAGTGAAAAATTGTAAACAATTTTTCCAAAGCCGAAAGAAAAGAATAAACTTAATATCAAGTCTATTAAAGTTTAACATTACACTAATAAAGAAAGTCAGTAAAGTCAACTTTTTTTTGAGTGTAGTTTAATACGAGGGTATTTTAAAACAGCTATAACAATTTGATATATTGAAATAATTTCCATTTTCGTATTCTTCTCTAAATAAAATCAACTTTATATAAATCTTTTTCTTTACTAACAATATTTAAGTCATTTAAAATCTTTTTGGTACTTGTTTAAATGTTTGTGACTACAGGTTATAGGATGGATACAGTTATACTTCTATTCAAAAATGTTAGGTTTAAAGATTACTAAAATTTACTTTTGATTAGTATAAGGTTAACTTTTAGATAATTTTTTAAAACTTCCGACTCTTTTTCCTACTTACTGATCACTTAAATCATCAGAATCATGGAATTTTGGTGGAGGATCCACACGTATATCTAAACCGCAAGCAAAACGTTCATATTCTATGGGTTCAGTTTCATAATCTGATAGAAAATCAGGATAGGGTAATTCTATATCAGCAACTGTAGATGGGGGAATATGCTTGGAGGAGCTACAAGCTGCTCTTACTCCTGCAGAACCGCTGGCGCCACGTTTTATGGTACCAGTAGTATGATAGAAATTACTACTGCTGTCTTCACTACTATTGGCCATGTCATCGGAGAGACCAGCTTTAGATTCTACTCACTTTCTTCGGGATTACAATAAGATCTACCATGATATTGAGAAGAAGATACCGTTGATGATGAGTACCTATTATAGAATCTTCACGTTTTAATTGTCGTTTCTTAGTGCGGGCAGGCTTAATAGGTTGCCCTGTAGATGGAGGCATGGGATGATTAGCTGGTGCTGGTTTATTCATAGGCATTATGCGCATTTGTTGTTGCTGCTGCTGTTGCAACATCGACTGATGGTACATGGGATTGGTAATGTGACTTAAACGATCATAACGTGGAAAACCCATTTCATCTACATTATCAGTCATATCTAAACTTTCAACTGCTGATGATGTAGATGAAAAGGCTACACCCGAATAATGAGGATAATCGTCATACTCATCGGTCTCTTGTTCATTTTTCTTCTAATTCTTCATCAAATTCATAGTATTCATGCCTATAGGAAGGATCAGAACCTCCAGAATCCATTTCTGGCATATAACCCTCCGAACATTCTGAGCTTTCCTGTTCGACTAAGTACGATCGATGGAACGCATACGTTTTGCGGTTATTTGACGTTCTTGCGATAACCTCGGGTTCGCAGTTTTGGATCTTGAGCACGTTACATCTATTGAACTGTCCGTATCATTACCACTGGGTGGACTTTTGACAATGGGTGTACGTGTTATAGAACTCTGCGTGGCGGCTTTTGTATCAATTGATTGGGTGGTGATTCGGAGCTTTAACTACTCGAATAATATGGGGAACATTTAATTAATTTTTCAGCTCTTGTGGCAGCATTGGTGATGAAATTTTCCAGTACTCGTTTGTAGTTTCACTGTTAACAGTTGTGGTCGTTGTTGTAGCCGAAGATGCACCACTGGTACCACTCCACCGATGAAGATTCCTCATCGATACGGGGGTGGCATAGATTCCAGTGATGATTTGTTGCGATTGTGATAGCATATGTTCATGAAATGAATTGGATTGTCGTAATTTGTTTGTTTTATATTCTCGTATTTGGGATTTGGAAAGGGTTTGTCATCGTAACTATGATGTTTGGCTAAAGGTTTTTCTCCGGGAGGACCTACTGTCTGGGGAATATCAGTGGGTGAGGTTATGGGTGGTACTGCCGGTATAGGTGGGGGTCGTTCTTTGGATTTTGTGGGTTTCAGGCTCTTGGGATTTATGTTCTTCTTCTTCAGCTGCTATGGCTGCAGCTGCTTCTGCTACTCCGGGAGTTTTCATGTGTCTTAGTAAGGCCTGCATAAGGGGTTGGGTAACTTTCATTTTGGGTTTGACTGGGGGTTGTGGTGCTTTGGGTTTAGTTGGTGGTTGAGGTGCTTTAGCTTTTTGTGTTTTGGCTTGAATTGGTGTGGGTTGGGTTTGATGTAGGGGTACAAATTCTTGACTTTGATAACGTTCGGTTATTTTTCACTAGGCGCATAAAGTCTTTCTACAAATGATTCACTTTCTGAACAAATTTCCTGACTCTGATATCGTTTTGACATCATTTCCAATGATCGACGTTTTCTTGCGGCATTAGTTTCTACCATATCATCTTTACCCATTATTCTAACTGGCATTCCTGGCCTGACTTGTTCATTGTCTTGGGCGGTGATGTTCTTTGTACCAAATCTTCTACACTTGTCCTTTGAGTGCCATTACTACACTTCGACGATGTATCTGTGGTAAACTTCCGCGCTTTTCTTCTACTGGTGACATTTTTGTACCTACTTTGGCTTGTTTTAATGGCTGATAGTCTATATAACTACCTCTACGGTTACCTCTTTGATCCTGCTGGTTATCTCCCTGAGCTGTACCCACTAAAGTACGGCTACTAGAAGTAGACCATTCGGTTATGGTATGAGCCATTTCGGTTAAGTTAAAGTGGTATCATCTGATTTTGTAGCTGAAGTTGCTTCTGACATTTTATCAGTTTCTGAATTAGATAAAACATCATATCGCAAACCCATCTGATGAACCATTATCTCCCGAAAATTTATTTGAAAAACTATACTTTGTTCATTTAGACTTTCAGCCGATTTGTTGATGGAACTCATGCTGGATTTTGTATGATTGGATTTTCCGATTTAGCACAGGAATGTGTAGAAACTGCTGACAAACTATCCGAACCTGAAAGATTAGCGTATTGTCTAACTGTATTAGTGCCAGTAGACCACTCTGAGATACTTAAACCAATGGAAGTATCTTCGGAATGTGAGCTGTGAGTGCATTTCTTTTGTTTGCAAACCCATTCGTACAGTACCATCCAATCGGTACCCAATGAGCTAGTTCCTCTTCAGAATGGCTAGAATGACTACATTTCTTATAACTTCCTGCACTAAGGCGAGATTCATAGTTGCGCCTTACTGTAGTTTGGTCGTCCATATAAGTACCACCCGAGGCAGAGAGTATATCATCAATAGAGGTATCAGAATTATTAGAACCTCTAGACAATTTACGTAAATATTCATTAGTTCGAGATTCATCGGGGTGATAGTTCACACGTATAGTACCCGGCATTAAAGACACTCATCACTTGAGAATAGCTCATCTTCGGAAAGCGGCGATCTTGGAGCTGGTGATCTTGTAGGTTGTGACATTATTATCGGAATCTGGACTAGCATCTTACGCAAGGGACTTATCTGTTGGGATTTGGGAGAGGATGAGCACGTTACATTAAGAGAGTTAGATAAGCAGGAGGCTGCACTTAAGGTAGAACTTAAACATGTAAGTGTATCGTTGTTGTAAATCATCACTACCGAAATCTTTATCCTCAAAGGCTGATGACATTAGATAAGCTGTGGGCTTCCTAAGGCAAAACTCTAGCCACATCGGGAGGTGTTATTGGAAATCTTCACTGAGACAATTTGTCTTCATCATAATCGGTTCTCTCGGTTGTAGTAAACGATTCTATCATAATTTTGATCGGCATTTTGTACTTCCGAAGTATAAAATGTTTCTATATCTTCTACCACTTACTGGCGTCTCAATAGCACTTGATGGTGGCGAAGGCCAATCTTGGGAATCTTGTGATTGAAATGACATACTAGCCTTCCAACAGAACGTCTTGGTACTGGTTTATCCAAGTCTGGCATTGATATAAAGAATCTTCTGGTTTTACTGGTACATGATCAAAGGGTATTTCGGGTAAGGGCCAATCTTCAGAATCTTGACTACCAGCATTAGAAAACACATTAAAGTAGGACGATCTTCTCCCTCACCATCTACTTGAGTAACGGAAACTCGACCAGTTATTACCGTGGGTGATTTGGGTTCATTTAATCTCCCAATACTAGACAAACGATCACCGGGTAGCAGAATCACACTGTTATTCAGGCATTTCTGCAGATTGTCTACGATCAGCATCGGATATATAGGCTAAATTAGTATTACTTCGAGAATCGGAACTTAAACTTGGTTGATGATCTGTAGATGCCACCGATTCATCACGCATACTAACCGAGTGTGTCGAAGCCTTACTAACATCATTCTTCCATACTGGATTTTTCCGAAGCTGTACTGCGTTCAGAGATTCTGGAGAGTGTTCTACCCAAAGTAAGCCAGAACTATAACCAATAATATCGGTAGGATTTACCCCAATACCGTTTAGAGTACTAGTCATAGCGGGATACCCAAAGGTAGTAGGAAATCATTGAGCTCATCTTGAAAATAGTATCACTTTCTTTTTGATCATCCGGTGACACCTCCTTAAATTCACTATCTGATGAATCCCTTAAAGGATTATTGGCATCATAACGCTCGTAACCACCATCGGTTTTCAACATGATGCCAAGGATCATCGGTACTAGATGAATTACTACTTTCTATGGTAAATGGTTTCCAAGTTGATTGTTGTTCTTTCACTTTGCAACTCTCCCCGGCGATGAGCAGCTCCCATAGATCCAGAGCTACTTTCAGTTTCAAGGAACTCGTGACTCTACACTCAAAGAACCTTTTGAATCAAGCTAGATTTGGATTCCTGGGAACTACTGCCTGATTAGCGGCCTTTTTCACCTTCTGATTTACTTACTGCCAATTTGCGTACTGGTTTTTCTATTTTGGGTGGTTCTTAGAACTTCCAGAACTTGATTCAGTATCCTCAGGTCGTTGTAAGATTTTAGCTATTTTCTCTTCAATGGGAATCTAAATAAGACTCGGTACTGTTACCCAATCTATTGGACTTG
>CM037851.1:93181456-93619235 GCA_021234595.1 Delia radicum | reverse complement strand
GTCTTCAAAATTTTAGGGGCTTTGAATTGGAAAGAGTTCTTAAAATTTGAAAGTTATTCTGCAGGAAAAAGTGCTCTACATTTTGGTTGATTCTTTTTAAAATAAGTCCTTGAAGTCGAGGGGTTTTTCTATAGACAAATTTAAATTTAAAATATTCTCAAATCGAAGGTGTTTTATGGTAAAAAGGTCATCAGGATCAAAGGGATTTGTTTTAAAAGCAAAAACTTCTTAGACGTTAAGGAGTTTTTGGTTTAACAAGGTTTTAATAACTCGAGTAAATTTGAAGCTTTTCTATAGAAAAAATTCTATAGGAATAATTCCGATGAGCTTGGTCTCGGACTGGTTTGGAGACTTTCTTATTAATGCAGAGTGTTTCAGGCTGGGGTGGTAGTTCTTGGGGATCAAATTGTTAGACTACGATAACTAGCCGTAGCTGTCACACGTCCTTAAATGAGTTGGTCAAGGAGTTCAGCATTTGACCCCCCGTGTGGGGTGTCTCTGTGCTCCGTACCAGGACACTGTAGAGCTGATAAACTTGGAAAGCTACTAGGTATCATACATGTTTCTAAGAAATTTAAAAATGACGGTATGCCTCGGTCAACTTATAAGTTGGACAGCTGGCTCTACTCCTAGTGGGCGACGAATCTTAGGTGGAGTTATGTCAAGACACATCTTGAAGCACACAACAGCGCTTTATTACGTTTCAGAAAGGTGATCTCGGAAATGATGGCAATCATAATGAGCCACTGCCTCATGGGATAGGTAGAAAGCACAGTGGTTGAGGACACTATCAGACGTACAGAAGAGCATTGAGTGCTTCCTCTGTGGGCCGTAGAATTCTCTCTCACCATTATCTCACTGAGCATTTATGCACCTTCTCATTTTCGCGAACTTCTAGAACTGGTTATACTGAGGGGTTTAATTGGTGGTGATCCATCCGTATCGTAGCATCGCAACGGACCTCAAAATCTAAGTGTGACACAAATTGTCACTCTAACCCTTCAATGCCCCGGAACAGTGTAATTTCACTCAGAAAACAGATTCGGTCATAGCAACAGTATATCTAGTAAATCGAATGGTTCGGTTATAGCTTTTTGGTATTTATAACTGAATTTCTGACGATTGCCCGAAATTCTATTGCCGTGGCAGAATTTTTTTCATAGGGTTCGAAATCTGAATATTGTTATATTTTATTCTATTGTTATATTTTATAATTTTCAAAATTTTTTTTAAAAATTTCTAACTGCTGCGCTGAAAAGCTAAAAGAAAATGTCACACTAAAGCGCTTTTCACGTGTATGTACAAATCGTTATGTTTTCTAATTTACAAAGTCTTCAGCAATTGAAAGAATGATTCATTGCATTTTTCTACAGGAAAAATTCCCCAAAATCCAGGGGCTTCTTACTGACAAAAGTCTCAGAATATTATGGATAGAAAAGGAAAATGTCTTTAAAATTTAAAAATTTTTTCGTTAAAAAAAAAAATCCTCAGAACTTTTGGGACTTTCAATTAGAATGAGTCCACAAAATTGCCCTAAAAATTTTGGGTCTTTCTTTTTGCAATAAGTCCAAAGCAAACATTTTGTTTGACTTATTTCAATCCTTTAATTTAATGTAGGGTACTTACTATAAAACAAATTAACTGTTCATTTCGTAAAATACAATTCGCACATTTCCCATTATATTAACTTCTCCTTTTAAAAATCCACCAAAAAAAAGTTTATTTTTGTGGTCATATAGTAAATTGTATACAAAGTAATTTTTAAAGTTTTTCCATACATTTGGAACGACTATATTTAAAAGCTCATTGGTAGCCAGTTAACCCTCTAACCGGCTAACCCGCCACCAGGCGGGGTATTTTAAATTGGCCATGCGCCAACTGAGTGGTTTACAATAAAATATTACGTTTTTTTCGATAGAAATTCAAATTTACAAAATATTTTGTGAAGTAAGTTTTTGTATGCATGGTACGGCTTGGAAGCGAGAAAGCGTTAAAATTAAAATTTCGAAAAACCTTAAAAAATAGATATTTTGTAATGAACACAATTTTCAAAAAATTTTTAAAACATATTTATGTTAATTATAAACCGTTGATACTAAACACAAAGTAAGATTTGAAGCTTACACTTAAAAAACTCTAATTTTGGTCCAAGGATATACAGGATTTCAATAAGATACCTGTAAAGGACATCGCCTTAACTTGAAAACGTATTGACGGATATTTATGGAATTTTGCATAAAGATTACATTTAGTAGTATTAGCAAATCCTTTTAGTTAATTAAATATATGTTGATGTTAAGGTGCGTTTTCGCTATACATCGCGTTTTTCGAAAAACGAAAATCGCCATATCTTGCTTAGAATACTGTGCAAGTGTAAAACAAATGAATATTCACTTGAAGCAAGGACAACTTATATTTCAGTAAATTCAACTAACATTGTTATTTGTTTTTACTATTCAAAAAATTAGCCACAATTGTAGTAAAAATTAACCACATATGCAGTAAAAAATAAACAAACATTAATTTGTTTTAAAAAGGGTTTTCCTAACGGGCTATTTTGGTCAATAATCTCATTTATTTGTAAATAAAAATCAATTTATCAAGCCGATATAAACAGAGAAAAAGAAACAACTGCATTAGCACAACATGCAAAGGAATGCAATCATATTATGAATTTTGAAAAAATAATAAAAAAAAAAAAAAATAAAAATAAAGATATTAGATATTAGATAAAGAAAAAAGAGTAAATAAACGCTATACATTAGAAAGCTTAAGAATACAAGAGAGGATTAGTTATGCCATGAATACGAGAGAAGATAGGGATAACACAAAGCTCCAATACTCAGTTGCAATAATTTAGAAATTAGTCAAAGTTCTGTGATACTACAGTCAGCTTAACCTGTGATTTTCTGTGTACTGTGTTGTTAATATTTATTTAATTATTTATTTAAAATTCTGTGTAGTGATGTCCAGTTTTTATTTACAAATAAATTTTACTATTATATTTTCTGACTATGTAACCAAAAATCGTAAGTTAAACTGTGATATAGTATTTAAGATATTTTATTAAAAAATTATTATTTATAAACTTATTTTGTATTTGTCGCCAGATTTTATAACTTTACGCTCCTGAAGAAGTTTGAATAAAGCAAACGAAACGTTGAGCAAAAACATGATAAATTGATTTTTATTTACAAATAAATGAGATTATTGACCAAAATAGCCCGCAAGGAAAACCCTTTTTAAAATCTAATTTAAATATTTACATTGGTCACAACAACAAAAAACTTGTTATTAATTTGTTTTATTTTTTAAATAAAAAAAAACGACCGTATAAAATGAATGTAAAATCATAATACAGTAATTTGATATGGTTTGTTTTTTTAAATAAACTACAATTGTAGTCAAAACTAAAAATTTTTGCAACAAATGACTGTTTTTTTCATTTAAAAATAAAGGAGGCATAAAGTATTCCTGGGTACGAGAAATACTTTACGCCCAAACTTATTAATTTTTATGGATTCGTTTTTGAGATTCTCTCTAAACCTATTATGGGCCATATCGCCTTAAATTGGCAACAAAACAAATTTTGGTAGAAGAACATATTGTTTATTTTTCGTATAGAACAAGTGGTACAAATTTCATTCCAAAAAAGCTTAGGCCCGTTTGAGGGTTAATAGTGTTTATTGTGTAGTTTATGCGTTTTTACTTCTCGGATTTTCGAATATTCGCGCTTAATACGTGCAACATAGTTAGTTTTTATTTTTCTGTTATTATGAGTATGTTGTTGCATATGTTGCACATTGGTTTTCTTATCTGTAAATGTTGTTGTTTAATGTTGTTGTTGGAGGATTTGTTATTATTATTATTACTTTTTTTTTGTTGCAATTGTTGTTGAAGTTGTGAAAGTGTTAAAAATTGAGCGGAAATTAAATAAATGCAATTTTCAAATTGATAATAAAGTACAATAATGATTTTTTTTGCATGTTTTTTCTAACTGTCCAAAAAGAAATAAATTTAAAACTTAAATAATCTCGTTAAAATTAGTTGTTGAAAAATTAAAACAGGGATTGAGAAACTAAAACTTAACAAGATATAGGGTTAGTTTGGTTAGAATGCGGTTTGAAAACGCTTCTACAAAAATAACACAGTCTATAAATTTACAACTAGTGACTTAAACTTGGAAATTTCTAAACGTTTAGAAATATTTCCTTAAATTCTCGTTTAAAATTCGAAATAAACTTATGTTGGGCGCCATTTTTTATGTGAAGTTTTTTTTTTCAATTATAATTATTTGAAAGATTAAATTAAAAATTAAATTTAAATTAAAAGATGAATCAAATATTTTTTAAGATATTTCAGAAATAAGATAAATGCCCTTCTTTGGGCGCCATTTTTGGTAGGTATGTTCAAATCTCGCCGAATAACGCAATACCAATTGTCATTTTATTAATTTTCATGACACTCGAATCGCAAAAATAAAAGTCACCTTGAATGTTATTAAAAATCTTTCAATTTCCAACCCCTGATTTGGTCCAAGACAAAAACAAACAAAAAACAATTTACCCGCCAAAAGAAAAAAAATAGATTATTTATTGAGCTTAAAATGCGTTTTGCTACTAACTTGCCTACCAAGCCACAAATAAACGAAATAAATGAGTATAAAAAGAGAAAAAAATTGTTAATAAAACAACATTTAAAGATACAATTCAAAGTCATCAAGTAGGAAAAAAAATAAATAAAAGAAAAAAAACTTCAGTTTGCCTTCACATGCAACATTTGGGTAGACTTGTGCCTTTAATGTCTAAAAGGCATGGATGGTAACCGGTGCGATGCTGTTATCGGTAAAGGTAACGTTATTTTCTTTTATTTCGGTAACGGTATTTCAGTTATTTCGGTAACGGTTTTTAGCGTTAACTGCATTTTACCTATTTCGGTAACGTTATTTTAGTTATTTCGGTAACTTTATTTTAGGGAAAACTGTTTTTCAGTAATCTCGGTAAAGGTATTTTAAAGCTAACGTTATTTTATTTATTTATTTATTTACGTAATGTCAACCCACACCGATATTTTTAGCTCCGTTATGCTCCGAATTCAGGCGTTCGAGCTGTATTAACGAGAAAAGTGTATTTTTTGATCAAAATGCTCCGATTTTTAACGTTCCTGGAAATGTATTTTTCATAATACTTGTAACGGCAACTGAACACACTACTCTTACAATTTTTTTTTCAGTTTTTCAATTGTTAAGATAACTTATTTCCTTACGACATTATCGTCGGTTAAACTTGATAATACATTTGAATTTTTAAAATTTTGCATTGCGGGACTTTAAAATTGCTGTTACAACCTCAATTTCAATTTACAATAATGTCGTAAGGAAATAAGTTATCTTAAAAATTGAAAAACTGAAAAAAGGTAAGAGTAGAGTGTTCAGTTGCCGTTGCAAGTATTATGAAAAATACATTTCCAGGAAAGTGAAAAATCGGAGCTTTTTGATCAAAAAATACACTTTTCTCGTTAATATAGCTCGAACGACTGCTGTCGGAGAGTGAATCTAAGGTCAGATTTGGATTCAGTGTACATTGTACATTTAGAAAATTATAATTTAGTTCTAGTGTCAAACATTTTTCGACCTGAATCTTTAGGTGTAAAAAGTACTTACATGTACTCACAAGCGCTCCCCACTGTATATATATATATATATTTACAGCGATTATCTTTTCTGGTTTTGTCAGTTTATTTCGGTAACGGTATTTTAAGGATAAAGCTATTTCAATTGTTTCGGTAACGGCAGTTGAACGATAAAGGCAGTTTAGTTATTTCCGTAACGGTATTTTAAGGATATTGGTATTTTAGCTATATCGGTAGGGATAACGGTATTTCAATTATTTCGGTAACGGTATTTTAGGGAAAACGATAGTTGAGAGGCTTTTGAATCGATAACGATATTTAAGCGGTATCGCCTGCCATCCCTGCTAAAAGACGAATGAAAAAACACACTAACAACATTTTAAACATTCATTTAAAGAGTGTGGCAGAATGATTAATTGGCATTTGTTTTGATTTTATGTATGGATTTGAATACTACTTATAATTTCGGAAATAAAAAATAAAAAAATTTTTTTTTATGAATGTATGATGAAGCAGGGATGTGATAGCGTTGTTAATAATGAGGTCTGTGGTGCGATTTCGTAACTTATTAACGACGAAATTCGGTCGTTACAATATCATAATTCGTAAAAAGTTATTCTGTAATTTTTTCTTATGATACTTGTTATTTAAAAAACACCTTAACTTAAAAATTTTTTTTCGAATTCAAGTTAACGATTTTTGTCGCTACTTCATAAAATTTTCTTTACAACATGTCCAAAGTTCATTAAAATCTGCGAGTTCGGGTTGGGATACCTACTTTGTAATTGGGGTAAAAAAGACCTAATTTTTTGTATTTTCAGATTATTTCATTCTTTTTTAAAGTAACCATACACAAAATTAGTGCCAACTTATAGCGTTTCTTAAGGCACATCCACTGGTATATACACTCTCAGTTATTCTTGTTAGTCAAAGAAATTTGCTATCAGTAACATTAAATGCGGCGCTTTATTAAGGAATTGTACTTGAATTTAGTTAAAAATACTGCACAGTACTGTCTATTTAACTTAATTGAGGGGGTATCCGAGGTTTTCTGACATTCTTTATCTATCGTTTTTATGCTACTTTTCATGCGAAGACCCTTTTTCCCCTATATTTCAAATAATTCAAAAAAGTAGGCACTCTGGGTAATATGCGTATCAAAAACTTAACTATTTTAATGTTCTTCGAATTTTTGTCAATTTCAGAAATGTTTTCATACACTCAAAGTATAAGCTTCATCATATATTTGAAAACCCTCATAAATATGATGAACGCTTCATTGATTTTCGTCTAATAAAACTGTTTGATAAAAAATAATGGTCTGGTGATGAGTTTTGGAACTTGGCTCAATTGTGATATTGAAGTGTGTTAGTACTCCACCAAACTAAAAAAATTGTCAGTTTCGCCCAATCGCTTTCGAGATATGGGCCATTATCATGAACAAAATATTTATGACATTGTTTTTTATGAAATGATGAAGAAGTTATGAAGAATGTTTCATGAATGAAAAGTTTATTCATATTTATGAAAACTTTATAAAAATGGAAATGTTTCATAGATTTTCTTCCAATGAAACTGTTTCAGAAATATGGTGAAACTAACCGAGTTCAATTCGGTTGGCAGATTTTTCTTCTGGGTGTATTCGAATTTGATTTCTGAATATTTTGGTTGTTGCAACTAAAATTTAGTTGTATTGACCGAATTTTGTTGTAAAAAGCCAATAATCAGTTGTTACAACCAATTTCAGTTATAGTAACCGAATTTGAGTCATAGTAAACGAATTTCAGGTGGAAAATACGAGTAGCTAAAGTTTTCTCTGTCTGAAAGCAAAATTTTTAAAAAAAATCCCCCTCTTTTGATAGCACGTTAGCACTTTAACTGCGAATTCCATTTATGTAATTTCTACGATGACTAAACTCAGTTATTAACAGCTCGATATACTAAAACTATCGCCGATATATCATCAACTTTTCAACGATTTTCAAAACTGATGAAAAAACATCACGAGATAACGCCAAACGGCAAATGATTGAGAAACCTTTTGGAGTTACTATAGTCTAAAATGATACAAATTGTTGCCAAAATTCTTAAAAATTGTATTCGTCACTCGTTCGATTAATCGAATACTTTTTAAAAACTAATCGTCTGATTATTTATTTGAAAAAATTAAAAACCCGAAAAAATGACAACCCTAGTGAGAAAAAAACCTAATAATATTGAAGTTAATTGTGCTTAGCTGGACGTGTCAACGTCTCAACATCTCAATAATATTGAAGTCAATTTCTTATGAATGTTAGAGATGGCCTCAATAATCTTTAAAAAAATATTGAGATTTCCTATTATAGTCAATTTTTAATCGATTTTACTTCCTTATTATAGGGTACCAAAGATTTTCCACTCCTGTTGTTAAATACTTTTACATGCTTGTTAGGATTTTTGTTGGATTATATTTTCTGTTCACTTACATTATGCTAAACTGTGTGTGAAAATCTATTTTAATGAAAAACATTTTTCATTTATTTTTTTTTTTACTTTTCTTAAACTTTCATGTTTTTTCATAAAAACTTTTTCACAATTTTAACAAAATTTTCTATTGTATGTTAAGTTTTGGCATATTTTTTTTTTTAAATTTAAAATTATGAAATTTGTATGTTTGTTGGAGTATGTTAATCTTACCATAACCTACCACCCATTATATTTATTTATTATTTTCAATTCATTTTTCAAGTGTATTGGCAATTATTGAAATTTTAATGTTTTTTTTTTTTTTTTGTTAATTTTTTTCAGTTTGTGAAATTAAACAAATGTGTTTTTATGCTGTTTTACAGTTGTTAGATTTGGATTTTCATTTTTTTGCTATTAAAGGTAAGTTGGTCAATGTTCAATATCTTACATATGATTTTATGATTTTTTTTTTTCTGTTTCGGCATAATTATGAAAAATTTTCTTTTTATGTTTTCTGATGAAGAAAAATTAATTGACATCATTATTCAAAATGATATGAGGATTGTTTTATTTTTTTCTGTACATTATTTTGTTTAGTTTACAAAACAGATGATGGGTTTTTTCTGTTTAAAGAATTGATATTAAGTGAAATGTTGAAATTATTTTAATATTAATCATTTTTATGAGTAAAAGTACATTTTTTTAAGAAAAGTTTGACATTTGGTAAAATCGAAAGCTATTTAACTCTTCTGTCCTGTTTGGGCCGAAATGACCCAATTTTAAAAAACAAAATTTAAAAAAACTGTGCGTTAAACTGCTGGTTTCCAATAAGAATCAGTGTTATTACATTTATTATGTCATAAATTTTATTAATATAGAAAAATTTAATGAAATCAATTTGTTGGACTTCCTCTATGAGTGATTTTTTTTTTACATATATTTGGGTCATTTTGACTTAATATTATATTTTCATATTTTTACAACTTATCTTACTTCGATTTGAAAGTTTTTGATCAGAATTTTGACCAAAAAATGTGTGAGTTAGAGGTACTAAAGTTCTACGACCTACCCTAAAACAGTTTTTTGATAATAACTCAAAATTTTGAGGGTGTTTCAAAATTTTTGAAAACGGTTTTTGTATGTCCTCACCTAGGCCTACAACGCCCACTAAGGCGGTTTTCAAGTTCTGACAAAAAGTGTTTTTTTGTAGCAGTGTGTTATCGATTTGAGGTTTATATTTATATATATATACATATATGTATGCGCAGCGCATAGTTTTGGGACATTTATTCGTTCCCCCGCATAGTTTAGGGACATTTGCTTACTTTAGGGACAGTCCGCAAAGTTTTCGCGCCTTTTCATACATCTAGCGTATAAGATGAGGACAACTGGTTCGATACACCGCATATTTCGGGGACAATTTTGGGCGTGTCCCTAAAGTATGCGCTGTGCATACATATATATATATATATATTAGGGTGGTCTTTCGTTGTATGGGCGAAAAATAAAAACGAGATTTTGACTGTACCCCCTCTTAAAATATTTGTTTGGGTACAAAAATTCACCATGCAAAAAATTAGAGTTCTAGCATAACGGGAAGATGTCCCGCATCGCCCTTGAAAATCGGGCCCTTGGAAAAATGGGCATAATTTAAAAAAAAATTACAAATTTTTTTTCTTCAAAATTAAAAAAATATAAAATAATTTTTGTGTTGGGTTTAATCATAACTACTCAGATAAAAAATATTACTTTCCCAGAAAATTGCTAACTTACCCTAACTTTGTGTCAAAAAAATTAATAAATATTTTGGGGGTACTCAAAGTGACTTTTTTGCATTTTTGAAAATTTTATTCAACAAAAATCAAAAACCTAGTGTTTGCTGTCATGTATTTCATTAAGCACATTTCAAGTATTAAATAAGCCAGGTATTACGGATATCCGTTGGCAATTTTTTTTTTAGGGCATTTTGATTCTCGGGGATTTCAAGGTTTTTTTTTATTTTTATACATTTTTACTTTAAAACAAGGTTTTAATAATATTTCATCAATATTGTTGTATATGCCTTTTTATATGATTGTAATAACTTTATTTTAAAATACTATATTTTCTGTTGATAGTTAACCCATGTTTACCTGGGGTCAAATATGACCCACGTAAGAAAAATGCAGCTTTGTGGCAAAATTTATAAATAAAATAAAGAAAGGAATAATTCAATTTATATTTGTTCTAAATAAATTTCGTTAACCGTTTCTAATCTTTGAGTAGGTCAATTTAGTAAAAATTAGAACTTAAAACTTTTCCATAATAATAATTTTGCGGGAAAAAAATTTACACTATTAAATTAAAAATACGTTTTTCGAAAATACTCCTGAATATGTACAAAAAAATCAATTTTAATATGAATACAAATGTCTGAATTTATACTAAATAATTAATTTTAATTAATTTTAAAATGTAAATAAATTACAATTAGAAACATAAAAAAAATTTATTTTATGTCATCTTTGTGATTTTTGACTCTTTAAAATACGAGGGTCAATTGTGACGAAATGAAAACACAGGTTAACTATGAACACGAAAAATTATACTTTATAATAACGTTATTACAATTATATAAAATAGCATACACAATAACATTGATAAAATATTACAAAAATCTTATTAAAAAAAAAAGTCTATACAAATTTAAAAAAACGTTGAAATCCGCTAGAATCAAAATGCTCTAACAAAAATTTTTGACAACAGATATCCGTAATACTTGGCTTATTTAATACTTGAGATGTGTTTAATAAAATACTTGACAGCAAACATCAGGTTTTTGATTTTTGTTGAATAAAATTTTCAAAAATGCAAAAAAGTCACTTTGAGGTACCCCCAAAATATTTATTAATTTTTTTGACACAAAGTTAGGGTAAGTTAGCGATTTTCTGGGAAAGTAATATTTTTTATCTGAGTAGTTATGATTAAACCCAACACAAAAACTATTTTATATTTTTTTAATTTTGAAGAAAAAAAATTAGAATTTTTTTTTTTAATTAGTTATGACCATTTTTCCAAGGGGCCCGATTTTCAAGGGCGATGCGGGACATCTTCCCGTTATGCTAGAACTCTAATTTTTTGCATGTTGAATTTTTGTACCCAAACAAATATTTTAAGAGGGGGGCAGCCCCAAAAATCGCAAGTTGAAAAATAAGGACCACCCTAATATATATATTAGAGTTCGTTTTCAACTTTTTTTTTTTATTTTGATTTCTGGATATTATCACTTTTTAGAAGGTTTTTGTATCAATAAAAATAATGGTGTATTTTTTTTTTTTAATTCCAACTCCTTCCCGTGCCCATAGGCGACTCAAATCGCGGATTTTGGGTCCCTTTTCCATTACAACAAAAACGGCTAAATATATGTCAAATCGTACTTCAGTATTCGATTCTACGGGAAAACTTATGCCCATAGGCTTTTTTTTAGTTTTTGGAATGCAACAGAATGCATAATTAGAGTGGTCCAAAAAAATATTTTTAAAAAAAAAAAATTAAAATATTTTTTTTTGTTAAATTTTTTTTTTACAATGAAAAAATACTTACATCTGAGAAAAATGGTCCAAAAGTTCTAATTTTGTAGTTACCCGTTCAAAAGTTATTAAAGTTTAAAAATTTAATTTTTTAGTGAATACAAAATAATTTATTGGTTTATATAATAATTTATTGGATTTGAGTCGCCTATAGGCACGGGAAGGAGTTGGAATTAAAAAAAAAAAAATACACCATTATTTTTATTGATACAAAAACCTTCTAAAAAGTGATAATATCCAAAAATCTATTTTTCAAAATTAACTCTAATATATATATATCCATATATACATTAAAAAAAAAAGTTAGTAAAGTCAGCAAAATTTCAGTCAAGAGCGCGCTTGTAAAAAAATGCTAATGTCAACAAAATATTTTGCTATAAATCAGCGAGCTGATATTTAGCAACAAAATTATTAGATTCAGCTAAAGCTTTGCTAACTCTTATTTAATTAAAACAGCCTTGCTCAAAGTTGATAAAATTTTTGCTAAATATTAGTAGACTGAAAAAAACTGGAAAAATTTGTAGAAAAATTATACTTCAATTAATTTATTTGCTGAAAATCTTAAAAAAAAATTTTGCCATTCTTTTAAAAATAATTTACAATGCGTTACAAATATGAAGATCTGAAAATATATAGAAATAATTATATATAACATAAACAACAATGGTTATCTAAATGATGGCATTTTTTAAAAGAAGACAAATGCAATAATTCTATACACGAAACAAAAAAATATGACACAACCTTTTTGTTTTGCAATAAGCAAAAGGCAACATAAAAAATTGCCTAAGAATTGTGTCCTTGACTTTCGCTTTCTGTTTACCTGAAGGTATATTTGTTTGCAATTTGACCACGCTACATTAATAATCACTAGGGCTCGGAACGGAATGTAATGTAAATACATGTTTGCTGTTTTTAGCTAGAGCACAATGATAACCAAATATCTTTGCGAATCAACAAATTTGCAACAAAATGGATTTGTTAATGCATATTTTGATATAAATGCATATTTTAATGCATATTTTGATATTTTTTGTTGCATATTTTGCTTTAAAATTAATATTTTTAAGAAAATTGTTTGATGTTTTACTAAAAATATATTTTACACAATTTATAAATTTTATAATTAAAATATTTTTCAAACTTATACATTTTCAAATCACATCACGAAAAGAAAAATAACAGAAACATTTTTTAACCACTTTTTAAAACAAAAATTACAAAACTTGTGGAATTTATATTGAAAAAACCAATAATAAATGCATTTTTTTAAATATTTAATAATATTTTAAATATTTAATAATACCGACATATTTTATGATTTTAAATACATATTTTAAACACAAATATAAATACATTTACTTCCGAGCCCCCATAATCACTGTAAACATTTACTTTAGAAATACACATTAAGGGCGAGTAACTTTTCTATGAATAACCAGAGTATAACTTTAACCAAAGATATTTCCACATAAATATGACATTCATAACTATAGTTAAGCCGTAAACTTTGGTTAATTTGAAATAATTCAGCTGGTCTTAATCTTTATTAAATTGAAATATTTTATTTTGTCTTTAGTTTAATTAATGGACAATTATTTTGACAAGCCGGTGACAACACAAAATTAAGGTTTTTGTAATACACAATTTATGTGTCTACACATTGTTGGCGTCCTTTTGTTTTTTGTATGTAAAACAGATACAAAAATCTTCCATGGCTAATTTTTTTTATATGTCTAACAAGAGTTGTACTTTTTTTAATATAATTTTCCTCGTCTCTACAACATCTGGACATGCCGCAACATCTACTTCATTCTGAGTATATTTCTCCATCAGGTAGAAGTCGTCCACACTATTAATGTGCTTATCAGCAATTTTTTTTAGCAAAATAAATTAGTAAAACATTAGTAGAACATTAGTTCAAAAGAGTTAAGTGCTGAATAAGTATAACTAAAATTTTAGCTGAGAACACAATTTTGATTTACAAGATGTTTTACTAACTTTTCTACTAACTTATTTTTTGAGAGGAGAAATATTCGATGTGTGTAAAAATTGTTGAAATTGAAACATTTTTTTTAGTTACTTCATAAGCGGCTGATTTTACTGATGATTTCAATATTGTAATGTCCATATTTATTCCTGTGGTATTCCTATGTAGCCAAAAATATAAATATAATTAATATAAATTTGAAGTTACTTGGTTAAGTGCTGTCGAAAATCTCATCCAAATCCCATTAGGCAAGTAAAAGATTTGCTGTCATTTCCCAACAACTAATTTTTCCATTAATTTCTCTCACTGCATATCATTCTGGCTCTTTTAATGTCTCATACTACAATATCATTTAATTTTAATATGACATCTCTGAAAATCGCTGCAGCAACAGCAATAACGAAATTGTGAACTGTTAAACTGTTGTAGTTGTAAACTGTCTATTGGCAACAGCCACAGCCTGTCAGACAGCCTTGGCTTTAAATCTAACTATAATTCAAATCATCAGACAAAGCTTCCTTGCTTTAAAGACTTAAAAGACTCATAATACGAATTACATACAACATATACAGAGAGACATACATACAGACAGACGGTCGGGTGGACAGACAGACTGTACAATTTCGATTTAAATCTTCAACTGTTTTATTTAATTTTTTTTTTTTATAATATTTCTTTTTCTTCCCGTATTCAACCAATGCAAAAGTTGGCAATTAAACATGACATGCTTGCAATAAAGATAAATATTTCGATTAGAATCTATAATATAGAAGAAAAAAAAAAAACTATCTTCCTATAACCATTATTTCTCGCTATTTACTCGAGTTTAGTTAACATACAATTTGGAGACCATATAAAATGTGTGTATGACGACTACTTAGATTACTTTAAAATGGCTTTTTTTTAAAATAATATAAATATTTTCTATACATTTATGTGGCTATTGGTATTAAATGTTTTCTATTTATTTCAAACCGTCTATCCTTCGGTCTACCTATTTGTCTGTCTGTCCGTCTGTCTGTCCGTCCATCTTTCGGTTTTATGTGTTTATTTGTCTGTTATTTTTTCGATGGCAAATTTATTTAAACATAAATGTTGTTGAAATGTGACAAACGATTAGAAAATTATTTAGCCAAATGATTGGAAAAATTACTTAGAAAGAAGGTTCCCTTAGCAAGGGAACTCTAAACAAGTGAAAACTGAGATGTCGCTTCAATTTGAATGTATGTATGATAGTGGAGCCAATGTCAAAATCAAAAATATCCAATTTTCGACCTCTACCCCCTTCTATTTTAACCAAACTTTGTATGGAACGTAAGCATCATATACTGTATATTAGGGTGTCCCTTAAATATATATTTGTCATTAAACCCCCCAGTTTTATTGCAAATGATTGCCAATGGAAGAAATACATTTTGGTTTATTTGGACCATTTTGGAAAAAGAAGTGTATTATTATTGAAAATTCCTTAAATTCGAAATTTCGAAAAATTTTACTTTTTATTTCAATTATCTATTTAATACACAGCAAAACCACACATTACCAAATCATGGGTAAAGTAATGTATCGCCATAGGGCTTCACGCATTGCATTACACCTTACTTCACTTATGAATTTTACAGGCGATGAGCCTAAAATTAATGGGTGGATTCGTTGCCTTGTAGGGGGTAAAGTAACTGGTTACTTATATGGTTACATGGTGGGAAAAAGTAATGTGTCTATAAATAGAATTTCATAAAAAAAATGCATAAAAATTTTTTTTTACACATATTTTTTTTTAATTAAATAAACAACTTTTTTGTTTTTATTAAATAAATTATGTGGTCATGCTGGGATTCGAACCTGGGGTCTCTTGTACTTAACAATTAGTTAGGCGAGAACTCTACCAACTGAGCTATCGATACATATAATATTTTATTGCTTATGTAAATGAGTTGCTGTGCTTCGTGTTTTCGTTAGTGATATCAAAAATATACACCTTACCCTCATGCTTACAAAAAATCACAAAGTAATGTGTCTATAAATATATTTTCAAAAATATATATTAATAATTACTTTACGTTTATAATTCATGCATCATGTAATTGATGATCGGTAAGTCATTATTTTTTGTTTTGAAGTAATGTAAAATGTAATAAGGTATCATTACAAGGTAATCCATTAGTGTTCAATTATCGGTAACTCATTACTTCTTGTTGGAAAATAATGATACAGATAAGGAGTACACTTTACAAGGTAATGCATTACTTTATCGCACCCATTACCAAAGTGCTGCTGGGTATACTCAAAATTATTCAATTCTGACTTTATCGGATATCAATAACCACCTTTAGCCAGGAATCCAAAATTAATTATTTTTATGAAGTTGACATTTTTTTTTATCAATTTGAAAGCATTACAATCTTGTGATCATTATTGTCCCCCCGGCCGCTAAGGGTAAAAATTTTTTTTAAATACAGTAAAGATAATTATTAGTGTCCGACCGAACAGTTCGGCCAAAAAACTATATTTTGTCGGTTTTTTGATATCTAGAGGCAATGATGACAAAGTTTGGTATTGGAAACATGTTGAGCAGATTTAATTCGATTTTGTGTATAAAATTTAAGAGAAAAGCCGAAGTTTAGCTATAAAGTTAAAAGTTCGGCCGCCGAACTATTTTCAATTTGGCCGAACTTTCTGAGGCCGAACAGTGAGTTCATTGCTTAACTACAGAGTTTCTTCAAATTTGATACTCAAAATAGCATCTAATCAGCCCAATAAACATTTTTCCATCCGCCAAATTTGTCCATAATGCTTTAAAATACCGAATATAGACCAAATGCATTTTCTGGCCGAACTGTTCGGTCGGACACTAATAATTATAGTCTTAAGAAAAACATTAAATTTTTCACAAACTTAGCTTTTTTCATAAAATGTTCTGGAAAAGAGTCGCTCCAAATACAAACTCGAATTATCATTTTTCCAATTTATTTTTTTTTTGTTTAATAACAACTATTATATTATAAAAATAGCAATCGACATCTGCAAATTAGGCATTTTAAAAACTCTTTAAAATAACCAAAATTAATTGTGTCATTCTGGATTCCTGGCTAAAGTGATATCCGATGAAGTCAGAATTCCATATCTGAATAATTCTGAGTTTACTAAATAGATAATTGAAAAAAAAAATCAAATTTTCCGAAATTTTGAATTTAGGGAATTATTTATACTATTACAATTTCTTTTTTTTCCAAAATGAGACATTTTCGTACGTGTTGCAGCATGGTTTACATTTTCAAAAAAAAAAAAAAAAATCATTTCTTAAACTTTGTGGGAGGGGGTTTGGTGTAATGGACGAAAATCGACAATTCGTTCATTTAAGGGACATTTAAGGGACAGTATAAAGGGTCCGCCATCTGACGTTTTTTTTTCAACTAGTACTTATTTCGTGAATGGTAACACTTAGCTCATGTCTGATTTGACAGATAATTAGTTTTATCCTTCCGCTGAACGAATATGGTCCGTATGTTCGTTATCTTGTGAAAAAAGTGAAAGAAACTGGCATCCTCATCGATAAACCAAAGCGTGAAAAGCCAAAAACAGTGCGTACACCCGAGAATATTACTGCTGTGGCAGAAAGTGTGTGTGAAGCGCCATCAACATCAATTCACCGTCGTTCTCAACAATTGAACATTTCGGAGACATCATTGAGACGAATTTTGCACAAAGAAATCGGTATGACGCCATACAAAGTCCAATTGGTTCAGGAGTTCAAAAAAAACAAAAGTTGTTTGGCGGACCCTTTATATGTCATCGTACAAACTTTGAGTTGTTAACTCCAACGGTTGTGGAAAATAAAAATATGAAAATAATTCTAAAATTGTACGTAAGTTGTCCTACATAATAAAGAATGAATGTTTTGCCAAATATTTTCTTGCTTGCCAGTTGGTGCCAGTTTTGACGATTTTTATACCTTAAATAGCAAAAAAACTAATTATTTATTTTATTTTAATTTTATTTTTTAATTTTTCATAGGATACTTTAATTTTGTTCATGTTTTGTAATTTTCAAGATTTAATATTATTAGAGCAATCAAAAAATCAATCTCTTACGAGATGCAAAGTTGTTGATACAAATCTGAAAAAAGATACAAATTTACATAAAAAAAAATATTTTATAGAAATCCAAAAGTTATATAAAAGTAGTTTCACATAATTGCCCATAATTATTTAACGGCTTGAGCTACGAGAGTTACTGGTACACAAAAGTTGTTACTGGTATAAAAAAATAATTCACTTCTTGATGGTAAAATGCATTTTTTTCAAAAACGGTTGTTCAAACCGCTGTATTTTAAAAACTAGATTTTCTAAAATTTTTAAACAAATATATGTTAATTATAAATTATTCTTCTATACCGTTACCAAATGTCTATGTGGAACTCCAGCATGGTCCCAAGTTATCGGCTTTTTAGTTAAATTTTTTCACATTTTTATTCATGACACAGTATACCGTAAGAGTTCCAAATAGGGATTTGGGCTCGGTATAGGGAAGTTGTTTATAATTAACATATATTTTTTTGTAAAATAAAAAAATAACAGTTTTTTGAAATACAGCTTTTTGAACCGCGGTTTTTGAAAACAATGCGTTTTGGCATGTAGAATTGTATAATTTGTGTAAGCCAGTAAAACCATAATTTAAGTAGCTTTAAAATGTGTTAGCAATGATTCTCGTAGCTAAAGTCGTTAAAAAGATATGTACTACTACTTTTTTCAAATTTTGAATTTTGAAACGCAATATATCAAGATCTCCTGGGATTAGCTGTCCTACATTGGACGAGGTTATAGTTATATGATCTACATCTTCTACACTAAGTTTAGTTGAAATCGGAAGAGTTGAAGAAAATCGAGTGGTTGATTTTATATGTTTTCAGTCTTTATTATATAAAGTACGGAATACAAATATATATATAATCCGCCATATAAGCCTTTGTTTACACCCTAAAATTAAGAAAAAAATTTGGGTTCATTGGTTTTAAATAGAGAAGGCAAAATCAATGGACCCAAACTTTTTCAAATATCCAAATATGATCGAAATTCGGATTCTCACTAGGGAGAATTTCCTTGCATATGAAAATTAAAAATTTTGAGTAGATTTTAGTATTTGATAGAAAATAAAACATCGTTTATTTCCAAGAAGACTGTCGTAACTCAAAATACACTTGTTTGAAGAAAACACATCAAAAGTTTTTAATTTGTATCTGTCTCGTTTGGCTCTCTCTCTATTTATTTGGTCACGTTCTAATAAATTGGGGTTTTAATGCATTTTTGTCTTGGTATGAGTTTGCTAATTATCAAGAGATAAGTGAGCTGCATAGTTTCTCTTATACTATATACTTTTGGCACCCACTTTGCATACAAAAGAATATATATTCTTTTCTAACGCGAAGAGTATACATGAAATTTTTACACAATATGAAGCATTATATAAAGAATTATTCTGCATCATTAACTCAAAAGTGGTGTTTTTTGAGTTCTGACAGTCTCCTAGTAAATGAGTGACATGTCTCAAATATTAAAATTTTCTAAAATCCAAAACAGTTGTGCATTATACGAATTTTTTCAAATTCTATTCTTTAAGAATTTATTAGTTTCTAATTTCATCCAAATTGTATATCTTGAGTTAGGGTTCCATCCTTGTTATTTTTTATTAATCAATTTTTCATTTAAACGGTAGAATTTTCTATTTTTTTTTTGTAAAGATAATCTAAATAGAACAGCATTTTTTTCTTCTTATTTTTTCACTTGCGATAATATGTGAATTTTGTATTTTTTAAGAATTTATTACATTTGAATTTCTTTTGAAGTAATGTTATGGTTAAATAGTTATAAGATTATTATGATAAGGCCAAACCAAACCAAAACAAACGCGATTTGTTTCCAAGAAATTAATTTAGTTGAGAAAAAAATTGTGACAGTAAAATTTATGGACTACCAGTTAGAGATATAAATATTTGTCATGAAAAGTTTGTTAGTAATACTAAGATGATCTGAAAAAAAAGTATGCGTTAGTTTTCCGAAACAGTCCTGAATTTATCCAAAACCTAAAATTTGCTATTTTATTAGGATTTCCTTTTCTATTTTTCCAGTTAACATTTTAGGGTTGGAAAATTTCCAGTTACCAACCGTTCATTAATATGATTTTTACGTCGTTATGAGAGTGCTTAAAAAGGTTTTTTGTCCGATAATTTGGCATAGTTCTGCATGAAGTTTTTCTGTTCGTGAACCATCACACAGCTATATCTGGACATACCTTGAACCAAATGTAAAGAAATATCGGAGCTATATAGGGCTGTTATACGTACATTGACTGTTATTCCTCATAGGATCATGTGGGAGTGGGTGAAACAACTAGGTTTCTACTTCCAGGGCCGCATGGGGGGAAACTAAAAAAGTTTTGAAACTAACCAGGGAGGCATCCCCACCCGAACTAGCAGATTTTAATGAACTTCGCATATGTTGTAGAAAATAAAAATTTAAGGGAACCACCTCGATATGTGAACGCACAATTAGCCGAATTTCGGGCTTAAGTATATGTCCTATTTTATTGAACATGAGTCGGCTGTGAAGGGCATCTTCACTTCCCATTCCTCTTTTTAGTCAAACTCAACCTTTATTGGCCTTGAGGACACATTATCGATCTACTTTTTTAAGAGTCACTGACACTTCTTATAACAGTAAACTATGTTTTTGGGATAGTTCAATGATAAGTCCAAGGTTTGCTCTGTGAAAAGTTACATGGGGAAAATTTTCTTCGTCATACAGACTTGTGGAGCTTGGCTGCAAAAGGCAGATGAATTAGTTGAAATTCACATGCCATTCACCCCTGTTTACTTATATCTACTATTTGCCCCTATTAGTGATACGAATTGTTAAATTATTTTAAATTACCTTCTGAAAATGACATTTCGTATTATTAATACCGGTTAATATCAGATAGTAGATAGTAGAGGATAGCGTGTGAATCAAGCTTTAGTCCCTCAATGAGGACCTATTTAGAATCTCTGAGTGGGTCGTGGAAATGTGGTCGATTTTAGTGCTCACAAAACCCAATGTTGTTTGTTTACCCATATGGCCATGTGTTACCAATGTCATCTGTATACATGGATATTATCAATATTGAGGAATCTGAATATCTTGATGTTCTGCTCATGATAATCCAATATGATGTCCGCTGGAAGAATTAATTTATTCAAGTGTCGAAAATGGCATTCAAGTGTCTTATATTTCTCAACCGGTGCATGAATTACTTCACTCCCACCGATCTCCTTACTATTAATACCACCTACAATATATACTGCCGAAGATGAAATACAACTCCCATATGTGAGCAGGATCTTCAAAGTCAATTTTTGGAACTTCTGGACAGTGTGCAAAGTAGTTGCGCTCATGAACGACTGCAGGGTACCCACTACTATTGAATTGTTGGATCATCGAAATGTGGCTTGTATCTCATTGTTCTAGCGATACCACCACAGGAAGTGTTCTGCTGAGGCAAGTGAACTTATCCCCTGGGGCCTGTGTTTTTGTTCGTAACTCACGCTTGTGTAGTTGATCTCATTAGTCTGTGTAGATCTCATATAGTCCAGTAAATCGTACAACGCATTACATAGATAATTCATTCTTTAGTCGAACCCTCTGTATGTGGTATAAACTCCAAGCAGACATCTTTTATGACAGTTGGGTATATAGGAAAAAAATCGATATAGGCGCAAAGAGGACCTGTTGTTGAAGGTCATTATGTAAGATGGCGTATTACGGTTTGAGGATATGCATGCAAAGTTAGAATTCCGGAGCCTTTGGGAAGGGGGCAATCATTTTTTAGGCCATACTCTTGTGTAATTATGCCGAAGGAGCGGGCAATAACCATCTTTGCTACGCGGAATAGGTTCACTCTCTACTGTATAATAAGGTAGCATTAGAATTGTGTGCCCAACTTGGTGTGGACTGGTCTAATATAAGAACTCTGGATGTTAAAAATAAGATATATGTGGCACTAGGCAAATATCACGGCACCAAGAGTTCGTGTAAGGCGAAGTCTCTTTTCACTTGTAGTCGTAATCTGTACCTTGTTAGTAAAGACATCAGAGTTCTTGTGAATTTTCAAACTGTTGAGGCTCAAACAGATCGCTTCTCCCTTACGTAGATTGCGTTTCCACACATATCCTGTGTGTAGAATGAGGAAACTCGTCTTCCATTCTTGATTTTAAGGTTCATAAGGGATGCTGTAGATAGTCAGGAATTAACATTGATCTCTGGCACAAAATAGCCCTTTAATGTTGCGGTGGTGACTGCTGTTATTCTAACATAACAAATCCAAATAATCTTGTCACATATAATCCTTTGACATCTAAGACACTTGTGAAATGAAGTACCGGCAGTTGGAAGTGCTTTTTGAAATGCATTAGGCCGGAACAGAGAAAATAAAAGTAAGTCCCTTCCAGGCCTGTCAAAATTACTTTGGGTGGAAGTTCAAAATATATGTTCTTTGGAATATGGTCTAACTTACTGATAAGAAGGAAAAAGGGGTTCCAAACGGGAAAGTCTTCCCTAAACGTCTACGAGTCATAAAAGAGCTCTGTGTGCTAAGGCTCTTGTTAACCACTTCACTTATAGGGGGATTCCGTACCTTTCTTGGAATGGCATCAGAGTTTTCTTGTGAGTTTTTTAACTGGACATATTAAGTTGAGATACCATCTATCTTAAGAAAAACGAGATCCCATAATATACCCTGTGTGATTGTTCTACGTTATAAGTAGACATATATTCCTTAGGGAGATCATGGAATGGGAGGACATTGGGCGAACCCCTCAATTTTTGATTATAAGGTTTTTAAGGGATGTTATAGATAGATAACTTTGAGCTCTGCCCCAAAATAATCTTTAGGCGTTTCGGAACCGATCGCTGCTCTTCTAACCCAATACACCTAAGTAAGCTTGTCACATTCAATCCTTTGACATCAAAGACACTTGTGAGTAGAAGTACCGGCAGCTTTTCAAAATAATGATTTCATTGATTTACTGCTTCAAGGTGTTCATTTTGCTTTTAACTAAATAATTTTGGCGGTAAAATTTTCATAATTGACATGTAAACAATGTACATTTTTACAGTATTTCCTTAAATGATGGTAAAAATTCAATTTTGACAAAATAAAATATGTGTTATTTATTGAAAAGCTGTTAACGAGCATTTTTCAAACATAATAAAAAAAAATGTACGCTGTTGTACAAATACATACATTTCTCCAGACACTATAAATAAATGGATTAACAGAAGTAATATACATAAAATTGGGAGATGGAAATAACCAACAACATCAAACTACTAACAATATTCAAATATTACCAAGCATTTTAAACCAAACAAAAATTCCATATAACCAACTAGCAACAACAAAAATTCACTTTTTACAAAAAAAAAAAAAAAAAAATCGAAAAACTTGCAATGAAATGCCATTCGAACACTGTTGGAAATGGCAGTAATGTGACCATTTAAGACCTCTTTCTGATGGCTTATAGAGTGAAAACGTCCTGCTGTGTAAAAACAAATTATAAGCATGTAATGTTGCATGTTGTTAGATGAATACTATGTTGGTTTTTTTTCTTCATCTTCTAAAGAGTTTGCTACAAAAAAAAAAAAAACACACACAAACATTAAAATATGAAAAGATTATGGATTGAGGAAGAAGTATGTGTGTTCAACATTATTTTATTTTGTAACTTTGGAGGTGCTCTCAAGAGGAGAAGTTGGAGGGTGTTTTATGGTATGTGAATACTGTGTTAGGATGTTATGAAGTTAATTTTGTTTTTCATATTTTAGCATATGCATGTGAGATTTTTAGTTTCTAGTTCAAAAATATAGTAAAAATCCAAAAAAAATCTCAGTTTTATATTAAACTATTTTGTACTTTTGAGTATTAAAAGATCTTATCACAGATTTAGTTTTTTCACTATGTGTCTTAAAGGATTGTATAAAATTAAAATTTCTTACTTAACACCCGGTAGAAAAAATTAAGTTTCTGAAAAAATATAGAACAGAAATATTAGAGATTATTGATTGATAGTGCCCGACCATACAGCTCCGCCACAAAAAGCTTTTTGTCGGTATTCGGTATTTTGTAGCATTATGGATAAATTTGACAAATAGAAAATTGTTTATTGGGCTGATTAGATGCAATTTACAGAAAAGTACATGTATAAGCAATGAATTCAGGACCTTCCGGCGGCCGAACTTTTTACTTTACAGCTAAATTTTGGCTTTTTCCATAAATTTTATGATCGAAATCGAATGAAATTTCATACAAAAAATTGTTCACTAGATACAAAAAACGACCTTATATCGTGTTTTGGCCGAACTGTTCTGCCTGACTCAATTGATTGACATAGTTCAAAGTTAACCCGTTTTTTTCTATGATTTTCCATAATTTTAGCCAGATTTGTTAAACGAACCCATAAACATTGTCAAATAAATGAATGAACAAATTCTTTTTCTTGTTGTCGTTGCTGGAAATTGAACCCACAGCCTTCTGCTTAACAGTCTAATACGTTTGGACATGTTTGTTAAGTCAGGTCGTATATAATTTTTTTTTTACTTTCTTTATTTATTTTTATATTTAACAGTCTTCTACTGAATTTTTCTTTTAACGTAAATACTCTTTTTCCCAACCAATAATTAATTTTAACGTCATCTAACTTTATTGAATTGCCATCTTTTTTGATTGTTATTTGTCAACTTGCTTGGGAAATTTTTTATAAAACTGTTATAATTTAAGCTAGAGTAAGGATCCATTTTGAATAAAAGAACACTCTTGTATAACCCTTAACCGAGTGCGTACTTATTTACCAGCGAGTTATTTTTTTAAATTCAAAAATCGTCCATCTTTTTTTGCAAATAAAATATAGTTTCGGTTTTTTTCATAATTTGATTTTTAAAAACCAATCCTTAAAAACGCTTAAGGAAAAACATTTTGGCGCCCGAGCAGGGACTGTTTCTTGATAAAATTATAAAAAATAATTTCGTTTTTTACCGCATTCGTATATTTTTCGAATAAATATACAAGACTCTACCGTGTGTGCGATACTGAATCCCCGTGGTATAAAATAAACAATTTAGTGATATTAACAACATATCAATAAAATTTGTGCGTTTGTTAATAAAACAACCACAACAACAAAAACCATCATCATCCCCAAGCCTATTGAAGGAAGTCGTCATCGTTTGTTCCAGTGCTACACATATGCCGAAGTGCAACTGCATCTTGTGCCAAAAGGAAAGTGCCGAACGTCAAACAAACCCTAACCAGGTATTCAAGAACAAATAATCAGTGTGAGACTTTGCATGTCATTTTTGATAAAACTTTAAATCAAAATTTTAATTTAAAAATATTTTAATTTGTGCCAAAGTTATAATTCCACACCTGAAATTATTCGTTCTTTTAATCAAATTTTTAATTCAAAACCCACCCTAATAGTGAAACACACAAAAAATAGAAAATTGCTTTACTGTTCAAACATAATTATCATTAAAACATATAAAACTTCATTATCATCATATCGTGTTAATTATAAAACCACAAACGTTGAAAAGTTTCGCCTCCTCGCTGCAATTGTTGTCGTCACTTACCGTCCGTTCTCTCTTTTTTTTCGTTTTGTTTCGGTATTCCTCGGTTTTTTCTGTAAAATAATAATTAATTTTATTAACTTGTAAAATATTTACAATTTTCCAATTTTACCTTATATCGTGTTTTCTCATTTATTCCACAATCGCTTTTGTCATAATTATTTGACGTTTGCTTTATTTATTTTTCTATTTGCATTCTACTCGTTACTTTTGGTTATAAGAACATTTACCAACACTGTTTTTTTTTAGAGTGTACTGATCGTAGTTGGCAACACCATCGATCATATGGTACATGGTACATGTAAACAAACGAGAAAATAGAAAAAAAATAAAATGATATGTGTGAAATAAGTGGAACAAAATTGTGAAAAATAATAAGATTGAGAAATTAATTAAAAGTAAGGAAAGTGAATTCCGGGTAATATCCTACGATTGTTGTGAATAATTAACAGTGGAAGATAATTAGTGAAAAAAAAGATCTGAGGTAAAATTAACATAATCGGACGGACATAAAAAGTGTGTGCGAGTAAAATAGTTAATAAAAGAGGCTGTGGTTATCGAGTGAACCATAAAGTATAAATTTTTTGGAAAATTAATTATCAAAATTCAGTAAAATTAATAGAAATTCGGAAAAAATTTCGTTTTCTTTCTTTGCTGTATTCGTGGTTGTTTTGCAATATAACCCAGCGAACAATTTTTAGTGAAATTAAAAAGCAATATATATGTGTGTAATTTTTTGTTAATTTTTCATAAAATTGATTATAATTAGTTAAATTTTGAGAAAATTACAATTGCTAACCCAGCAAACAATTTTTTTTTCTATTCGGGAAAAATAAGTAAACTTAATTTTTCGGTAAAGTTTGTACAAATTTGTAATTTTAGTACAATAATTTAAATTAATACTGGAGATTTCACTTCGTGCAAAGAATTTAATTTTCATTTTGATAATTTTGTTCGATTTGTGATAAGAAAAATATTTGAAACCACCAATAATTTCTATACTTTTATAAACGGAGTTTCTGAAATTGATTCGAAACCGAAAGTTGATCTCGGAAATTAGTTAACTTCATTTTTCTTGTCTAAACGACAAAATCATTTCAATTTCCTTGAGATCCTGCCAGAAATTTTTGAAGTGTTTTTTTTTTTAAAGTGATTTGAAACCGTTAGTTGATTTCGGAAATTATTTAAATTCGTTTTATTTGTCTAAACGACAAAAATCTTACAATTTCTTTGAGATCCATACGGAAATAAATATTTCTAAGGAAATTTATAATCGCTAATTGGTTTCCTATATACTTTCTGCGATCCCTACATTTTTGTGAGAAAATGGCTCCAAGAAAACATAAAGGTGCGATCACAATCGAAAGCTTGTTTGCACAAAAGAACACAGTGATGACCAACATAACGAGGATGAAAACCTCTATTGAAGAGAAAACTATTTCGTTCTCTCAGAACAACTTACAGTGTCGCCTTGAAATTTTAAATTGCTACATAGATGATGCGATGGACATTCAGTCCGAGATTGAGGTCCTAGATCCCACAAATGTTGATCGGGCCGAAGTGGAAGATTTGTGCATTGACACAAAGAGTCTTTTTCTGAGTTACTTAACTCCGAGAAACCCAAGCATGGGTGAAACGTCATTTGCCTTTCAGGGTCACAAAAGCAGACTCCCACTTATGAAATTACCAAAATTCAGTGGCAAATACTCGGACTATAAAAATTTCATCAGTTTGTTCAATAGTTTGGTTCATACCGATACGTCTTTGACAGATATTAAAAAATTCAATCATCTTATATCATGTCTCTCAGATGAAGCGCTTGGTACCGTAAAGGCGTACCAAGTGACTGAGCAAAACTACTCCAAGGCTTTAGAAAGTTTGAAGAAAGTTTATGACAATCCGTGTTTGATCTTTTTTGACAACATAGGAAAGTTGTTTGATCTTTCGGAAATGTCTAGGGCCTCGTCTTCAGCCTTGAGGAGCATGATTGACACGGTGTCGGCGGTTTACGGTTCTCTTTTGTCTATTGGTAACGAGAAGGACATTGTCAACGCCATGATAATTCATCTGGTTATGTCTAAGGTTGATACAGTTACTCGGACAAAATGGGAGGAGCAACTTGATTATCAAAAGTTGCCCTTGTGGAGTGATTGTGAGGCCGCATTAAATAAACGTTTCCAGCATATCTCTGCTGAGGAAGCCTCGAATACCAAATCGAATCACCGTTCACAGGCTTCTACTCAAAATACCCCCGTGTCAAAAAAGAGCGATAACTTTTCAAAGAAGAAAGCTAAATCCTTTTCGGTTCAAACGGGAACACAACAAGCTTCCTCAAAATGTATATTTTGTAAATCGACACAGCATTTCGTCTCCACTTGTCCGTCTTTCTCGGCAATGCCTGTACAACAGAGATTTGATTATGTAAAAGGTGTTCCTGCCTGTATTAATTGTTTGAAAAAAGGACATACAGTGACGAAATGCAAGTCTTCTAAGTGTCGAGTTTGTAGTTGCGCACATAACACTTTGTTACACATTTATGCGCCAAATGACGCACAAGTACAAAGTGGTGCTAGTTCTGATCCCAATCAGCCTTCAACGTCAACGGCATTTACACATCTTTCGTCTTCTAAAGACAATGTGATATTGGCAACGGCTTTGGTTAAAATCAAAGATAAGTCAGGTCAATATATTCTGGCTAGAGCTTTATTGGACTCCTGTTCACAAATAAATTTTGTAACTGAGGAACTGGCGCAGCGACTTCAACTACGAAAAGAGGAACGGGATCTCAGTGTAGATGGAATTGGAAAAACGAATGCTTCCTCCAAATCTAAATTACAAGCCACGGTAAAATCTCGGATGAACTCCCACGAATTTTCTTTGGATTATTGGGTTCTTCGATCGATTTCTTCTTACCAACCAGATCAAGTTATTTCAACTTCTGATTGGAATTTACCTGGCAATATAGAATTAGCTGATCCATACTTTTTCAAACCTCAGAAAATTGATATGTTGATCGGCGCTGAGGTCTTCTTTGAATTGCTTTGTGTTGGTCAAATTAAAAAGAGTCCAAACATGCCAACTCTTCAGAAAACGCTTCTGGGTTGGATTGTTTCGGGCAAGTACAAAGCGTCGAAGAATTTAATTAATAGTTCATGCCATTTAAGTACTCTAAATGAAAACGAATCATCTTTGCATTCAATAGTTCAAAAATTCTGGGAATTAGAAGAAATTCCCCAGGAGGCGAATGTTCTATCTGTCGAACATCAACAATGTGAGGAACATTTCACGAAATCTATTCGACAATTGCCGTCGGGTAAATTTGAGGTGGCGCTACCTTTCAAAGCGGATCCAAAAACGTTGGGTCTCTCTTTTGAAACAGCCAAGCGGCGATTCCTATCGTTGGAACGTCGGCTGTCAAAAGAACCACAAACGAAAGAGATGTATAATTCTTTTATGAAAGAATACATTAATCTGGGACATATGTCTATTGCAGACAATAAAGTACCTGATTTTCCTCACTATTTTATACCACATCAGTGTGTATTACGCCCGCAAAGTTCTACGACAAAACTTCGGGTGGTTTTCGATGCCTCGTGTAAAACTTCAACGCAACGTTCTCTAAATGATCTACTAATGATTGGCCCTACTGTTCAGGAGGAGTTGTATTCTACACTGATTCGTTTTCGGCTGCATAAATACGCAATGACGGCTGACATTGAGAAAATGTACCGTCAAGTTCTAATTGATGAGGCCGATAGAGATTTTCAATTGATTTTATGGCGTGAAAAGCAGTCTGATAATATTGAAATCTTTAGACTGAATACAGTTACTTATGGCACGTCTTCGGCTCCATTTTTGGCAATACGTTGTCTAATTTATTTGAGCGAATTGTTCGCAAAATCGTTACCGATCGGATCTCAGGTCGTGCGAAAAGACTTTTATGTCGACGATCTGCTAACTGGTGCAGATTCAATTGAGGAACTTGACGTAATAAGAACTCAAGTTACTAAAATATTGAAATCCGCAGGTTTTAATTTAACAAAATGGTTTTCAAACCACTACAATCGAGCTGACGCAGCTATGGTAGAGAAACCTGTACAAATTGATCCGGATTTCACTAAAACTTTAGGCACATATTGGCGTCCGAAGAGTGATGTTTTTAAATATCATTTAGACGATTCGTTTCAGGATCTGAGAGCCACGAAACGTAACATTTTATCTGTTTCGGCTCGGCTTTTTGATCCGCTCGGACTTTTGTGCCCATTGGTTGTAAAAGCCAAAGTTTTACTGCAAGAGCTTTGGCTGCTGAAGTTAGATTGGGATGAATCAATCCCCACGCGCCTTGACAGTTCTTGGGAGAATTTCAAAGCCAATTTATTAAAAATTGATATAATAGAAATTCCGAGATATGTTTTAACGACTTCAAGAACCAAATGCCAAATTCATGGATTTTCTGATGCCTCTATGAGAGCGTATGGCTGCTGCATTTACATCCGGAGTCGAGCTTCGGGTGATACTTCGTGCCGACTTTTGACTGCAAAATCGAAAGTGGCTCCTCTTAAGACCAAGTCACTTCCAAGGCTTGAATTATGCGCGGCCCATTTATTGGCCAAATTGTGGTCTAAAATTAAATCCATGATTTCATGTGAAATCGAAAATGTAACGTTTTGGACTGATTCAGAAATTACCTTACACTGGATTCAAACTCATTCATCTACGCTGGCCACTTTTGTTTCGAATCGAGTTGCTGAAATCCAAGAATTATCAGGCCAAGTCGCATGGCGACACGTTCCAACTAAAGAGAACCCGGCTGATATAGTTTCAAGAGGGTGTAATGTAGATGAGCTAGTTGACTCAATATGGTTCAATGGCCCAAATTTTCTGCTCAAAGATAGTAAAGCCTGGCCTGTTAATGAACATTTCAGGCTAACTGCCGAACAAGAGTCACTAGAAAAAAGGAAAACTAGTGTGTTTTTCGCTGTAGAGGAAAAGGAAGCCAACTATATTGTGAAGTTGATGGAAAATTACTCGGTGTATACTAAGATGATACGAGTTTTTTCATATGTCTTTCGTTTCCTTGACATTGCTCGGGGAAACAAGTGTCGCCATTTGGGAGTTCCTACAGCGAAAGAAATTAATTGGACGTTTCTTAAATTCGTTGAGCTTATTCAAAAGCAAGAATACGCTGATGAACTTAAAAGGTTAAGTAAATCACAAGTTTTGCCTTCTAACCTACAAAGGCTGAATCCATTTGTCCATCAATTTAAAGACGAACATCGCTCGTTTTCACTTATTAGGGTAGGCGGGCGGTTGCTAAACGCACCTATTGCATACGATGCAAAATTTCCCCTTTTGATGACGAAAAAGTCACATTTTGTGAATTTGTATTTGCGACACCTACACTTTAGTAACTGTCATGCGGGAGCGAAAGCGTTAGTAGCTCTCTTACGAGATAGAATTTGGCTCATAAATGCCAGGGAGGAATGTACGAAAGTGGTTCGAAAATGTCTGCATTGTTTTCGTTATAAACCTAAACTAATGGGTCAAATAATGGGAAATCTGCCCGCTGATAGGGTGAGAGCTCTACGCCCATTTAAAATATGTGGGGTAGACTTTTGCGGCCCCGTGAATATAACTCTCAAGATTCGTGGCCGTCCACCCGTAAAAATGTATATAGCAATATTTGTGTGTTTTACGTCTAAAGCTATACATATTGAATTGGTAACTGATCTGTCTTCGAATTCTTTTATTCTTTGTCTTTCAAGGTTCGTCGGCAGGAGAGGCCTTCCAGAACGGATATACTGCGACAACGCAACCAACTTCGTCGGCGCCAATCGCGAGCTTCAAGAGGTTCGAGAAGCAATGCTCAGCCATGCCAACGAGATGGTGTCGTACGCTGCCAGCAAGGGGGTCAGCTTCACGTTCATTCCGCCTCGAGCTCCGCACTTCGGAGGACTGTGGGAAGCGGCAGTCAAGTCTGCCAAAGGGTTGCTAATCCGGACCGTAGGCAAGGTGTTACTAACCGTAGAGGAGCTACAGACGGTTCTCATCGAGGTAGAGGCAGTACTCAACTCCAGGCCAATCGCCCCTGTCAGCAACGATCCGAGCGACGGCGAAGCGCTGACACCAGGTCACCTGCTAATAGGAGAGGGCCTTCTAGCGCTACCGCAAGAATTGCATCGCGAAGATCTGGTCAAGCTAACGTACTCCAAGAGATGGCGGCTTATCTCCACTCTCAAGCGGATGTTCTGGCGATCTTGGGAGAAAGATTACGTCCGCAGTCTGCAAGCCAGAACCAAGTGGGCAATAGAAGAACCAGATCTCGACGTCGGCAAGCTCGTCGTCGTCCACGAGGACAACCTTCCGCCCCTGCAATGGCTCACCGGTCGCATACAGGCCGTTACTCGCGGCCAAGACGGCAAAGTCAGGGTAGCGGAAGTGAGAACTAAGAATGGTGTGTTTAAGAGGCCTATCCATAAGTTGGCTTTACTGCCATTGGATTGAAGACCGTTGGTCCTTCAATGGGGCCGGTGTTAAGTCAGGTCGTATATAATTTTTTTTTTACTTTCTTTATTTATTTTTATATTTAACAGTCTTCTACTGAATTTTTCTTTTAACGTAAATACTCTTTTTCCCAACCAATAATTAATTTTAACGTCATCTAACTTTATTGAATTGCCATCTTTTTTGATTGTTATTTGTCAACTTGCTTGGGAAATTTTTTATAAAACTGTTATAATTTAAGCTAGAGTAAGGATCCATTTTGAATAAAAGAACACTCTTGTATAACCCTTAACCGAGTGCGTACTTATTTACCAGCGAGTTATTTTTTTAAATTCAAAAATCGTCCATCTTTTTTTGCAAATAAAATATAGTTTCGGTTTTTTTCATAATTTGATTTTTAAAAACCAATCCTTAAAAACGCTTAAGGAAAAACAATGTTTATTATAGTGATTGAGGCGCTTTCAAAAAACATTTCATTTGATACCCAATTTGTAACTGTGTATTTAATTTTTTGAGAAATAAATAAAAAAAAAATTAAAATTTTGTAATTTTTGACTAAAAATATACGTTTTTACTAAATTTTTGTTTTTTTGACGGTATTTTCGGATATTTCTACGAAATTCATTACTTCTCTTCAGTAATGAATTTCTTTATAGCGTTAATGAAAATTGTCACTACAACTCTTCCATTGCAAATTTTCATTGAATCTATGAAACAGGTTTCATTACAGGCAATATTTATAAATTCTTTGTAGAATTAATGAAACTCTTCATTGAACTAATGAATCATTCCGACAATGAGGGTTAGTAGAATTTATGAAACAGTTTCATAAAATTTTATAGAATTAAGAATTTTTGTTGAATTAATTAAACTCTTCATGAATGTTTTGCTAAATTCCATTCTATGAAAAATTCTATAAAATTGTTCATTAATATCATGACTGATAATTTTTTCTGTGTACGGGTAGGGTCAGACAAGGGAATACCCAATCCAGTTCCATTAAATTCTTTAGATAGAAGAGTGATAAAAATGGGGTCTAAAATGTAAAAGTCTCCTCCAAACCGCTGAAATTAGGAACTTAAAAATTGGTTAAAGGATTATACAATTTGCGATTGTAGAAGATATATGGGGGGCCAAAAGTTTGGACCTCTTTGATTATGAAGAGGACATATTACCATGCCTTTATATCTAATTATATTCGGTTTTCCAAAAAGATTTGAAGAACATATACTAGAGTGGGGCGATTAGTATGCAAGGAAAAAAATCTTAATGGGCGCTTCGCGTTTCTGATTCTTGGGATTGTACTGAGCAAAAAGGTCCACTAGACCATACGTCTACGGTGGACATCGAGCTTCCACATTTTGACTTTACGGCAAAAAAGCCATATTTTGAAATTAAAAATTAACCCCTTAAACCCCACCCACAAATATGATTAATGCATTAATCTGCTGGAGAATCTTCCAAAGAAGAGATTGATACCATAATCTTGGATAAGCTCCTCCTACTTCCTGAGATATGTCCATCCCACATATTGTTACTTTCACAAAATACGGCTAAAAAGTCAAAATGTGGAAGCTCGATTTTCACCGCAGACGTATGGTCTAGTGGACTTTTTTGGTCAGTACAATCCCAAGAATCAGAAACGCGAAGCGCCCATTAAGATGTTCACATCGCCCCACCCTAATATATACATCTTGAGTTTTAATATTGAAATATTAGTTCACTTTGGCTTCACAGTGTCTATTATAGGAACGTTGAATACCGACGTGCTCACTATCAACGTAATCGAAACACATCCATTCCAAAAACGAACTATATCGATTCAAATTTTTTGGAATGACTCAAAATTAAAAAGTTTGCAAATTTTCCATTAGGGGTATATATCTATTTATATTTGATGGAGTACGTACATTAGAGTGGAATTTTTGTTCAACTTGCGATTATTGTATAACTAGGTCTAAAAGTTAGTCTGTGCGAATTTGAGAATAATCAGATATCATTAGCTCGTGGAGCCCTGCGTTCAAAGTTCTCGATTTTTAAATTTTTTTCTTAAACTGCTTTGATAGAAATACGGACTAACGATTTTTGACATATTGCGATTTGATTTTTACAAAAACAGGAGTTTTTTTCCTGCATTTCACAAATTTTTAAAAACTAATTAAAACTGTCATATATGCACTCGCAAAATTGACGAAACGACTTTTCATTTGATAGTAATTATGTCAATATGGATTGAATGATAACTTGTAAATTGACCAAAAATTTATACAATTTTACTATGTAAATTTTTCATAATTTTACTCTGTAAATTTTACATAATTTTACTATGTACATTTTACATAATTTTACTATGTAAATGTTATGCTTTTTAATTTTATACACATGATTATTGAAGGAATATTTACTTAAACTATTGATATTCATAAAATTTTTGTGATACATCATCTCTAATTTCAGACATAATTCTGATCATATCGCACACCTAGTTCAAAAGTGACACAACTCAAAATTTTTAATTTTTCAGAAATCGAAAAAAAAAAATATTTGCTACTTTATACCAGTTGAATCATAAAGAAGGACATAACTGTTTTTTAGCAACAGTTAACAACAACAAAATACACTGATATTATTTTTATAGACAAACAAGTGTATTGTGCATAGTTTAAGCACATAAACCCGAAAAATTTTGAGTTGAGTCACTTTTGAACTAGGTGTGCTATATAAAGGTACGTTTTATGTACTATTTGAGTGAAAAACAAAAAATTATATGATAGTTTTTAAGAAATTTCTAAAAAATATGTAATTTTAGTGAAAATCAAATCGCAATATCTCGAAAAACGTTAGTCCGATTTAAACAATTTTAATATATTCGCGTTCAGCATGCCAAAATTAATAAAAAATTATGTGCCGCATGACATATTTTTACTTAGCAATTTAAGAAATTTGTTAAAAATTCGAAAACTTTGGTAGCGGCGTGCCACTGGTTAAAGCTATGTTCTTTTTTATAGATTTCCAAAAAATATGTTATACCATTACACTCAAAAAAAAAAGTTTGTAAAGTCAGTTTGCTGAGTCAGCAAAATTTTAGTCAGGAGGGTGCTTGCAAAAAAAATGCTAATGTCAGCTCGCTGATTTTCAGCAACAAAATTAGTAGATTCAGCAAAAGTTTTGATAACAATTAGTGGATTAGAAATAAAAACGCCTTGCTAAAAATTAATAAATTTTTTGCTGAATTTTAGTAGATTGAAAACAACGCAAAAAATTTGTAGAAAAATTGCAATATATAATAATTTAATATAAATAATTTACAATAATTACGAATTTTCATTTTCCCACATTGACGACATGAATTAATTTAATATCTGAAAATATATAGAAATATATATATATATAACATAACAAACATTTTCTTTCAACTACTTACATCAATTGTCTAAATGATGCTTTCTTTTAAAGGACGCAACTGCCGAAGATAATTATAGAAACGAAAAAATAAACAAAAACAAACGAAACGAAAAAAACTACCCTTTTTCTGCAATAAGAAAAAGGAACCATAAAAATCTAACTATATGTGTGTCTTTGTCTTTCGCTTTACTCTGTCTACATGTCTGTATATGTTTGTTTGCATTTTGACCACACTAGATTATTAATCTATAAACATTTAGTTTAGATATACATATACATATTAAATTTAAATATTTTATTTTGTCTTTTATTTAATTAAAAGACAATTATTTTCACAAGCCGGTGACAACGTAAAATTTAAGTTGTTTTAATCCTCAATTTTGGTTTATGTATGAGAAACAGATACAAAAGTCTTCCATGGTTGATTTTTTTATATGTCTTATTAGAGTTGTACTTTTTAGTATCATTTTCCTCTTCTCTACTACATCTTGACATGCCGCGACATCTACTTCATTCTGCGCATATCTTTCAATCTGGTTGTCGTCCACACTATTAATGTGCTTATCAGCACAATTTTTTTAGCAAAATTAATTAGTAAAACATTAGTATATTAGTAAAGCAGTAGTATAAAACAGTTAAGTGCTGAAGAAGTATAACAAAAATTTTTGCCGAAAACACGATTTTAGCAAAAAAATTTGCTAAAAAATAGTATACCTGATTTTCAAGACATTTTACTAACTTTTGTACAATCTTATTTTTTTGAGTGTAATACTACAATAATCTGAACAATAAAAAACGCCGCTCTAACGTATATGTGTGAAGTTTTTGCTTGGTGTTGTTATATTAAAGACCATTTTCACATTTAAAATGTATGATTACAGTCGAGTTTGTTTGTAAAAGTAGTATTTATATCTTTCTAATTTTAATCCGTAAATATCAAGTAATGAAGTATTAAAAGTCGTTAAGTTCTTATATACACTGCAAACAATTAAGTTATGAGTACACATAAAATGCATTTTTTTTTAATCTTGTAGATTACACTGACAGAGTTTTCTGCATAATATTAAGGACGCAATGAAATTGCACTTTAAGCAATGAAATTGCTCTGGAACTCGGCGATTTAAACTTTTTATTAAAAAAATGCAGCTTTCATTTGAAACCTTCTAAAACGGACGCATTTAATAGCGGCCACTTCCATATAACAGACAGCTTCTGAAAATGAATTTAAAATTTAATTATAAATTCACCTTCCCAATGCGGTCAGATTATATAATAAAAAAAACTGTCCTAACTGTCTTTTTATATGTATATTCATCCGATTCTTTATAATTTTGTCTGCAAGCAATTTTCCAACCACATTACAATGTTAACCCTCAGTTGATTTTCCTTATCAATAAAGTAGTCAATAAAATCTCACTTTCAATTAAAATTATTTTAATTTCACTTAACTTTTTTATACCTTTCGATGAAGAAAAAAAAAACCTCAACCTCAAACTTTGACCACATATTTAAACAAATAATTGTACTTCATTCAATACAAAAAAAAAAAATATATATATATATATATATTTGAACATTTATGATCATGTTAAAAACATGTCAAATGTCATTAATGATTAAAAACAACTAATGTTTTCGATTTTATTATCGTAAATTTTCAATCAACAATAATCGTGATAACAGAAAAGAAAAAATTAAAAACTGTTAAATGAAAAGGAAATGTTTTTTCTTAAAATTTTCTTTACAAAAGAGGACTTTCATAGTATTATTTCAGTGATATTTTAGATAATGATTTGAGAAAAACTTAAAACAAAGTGAACAAACCAGACAAGTTGAACTTAAAAGCAAAAAAAAAAAAAAATTGAAAATGTAAGTTACAAGTTCCGCTTTATTGTTTTGTGATCATACAAGACTAAATTTAATATGTACTAATTGAATATTTTTTCAACAATTCATCTTTTTTTTTATAAAATAACTAGCAAAATTAATAGACAGACGGACGGACTTAACAGATTGAACGGAAGGACAGACTTTTATTAGCAAAAATAGATCTTGGTTTAATATAATGACTTTTAAAATTGATGTTGATGCAGTTATTAAGTTGCTGTTACTGCAATTGCAGTACTATGGGTGAAGGATTCAAAATGTTGTATCGCAATATATCTATTTCTCTTCAATAAGTAATTTCTATAACAAAGAATTTGTAAAAGAAATTATTTATCTAAAAAAAAAAATTTTTATTACAAAGCGTCGGTTGTAAAGCAGCATTATTTTCTTTATAAACCGTTCCACCCTAGGAGATAATAATTGATTTAAAAATGCCTAAAAGTAACAGTTCTGATACTAGTTCTCTATCAATTATACTTTACATTGAAGTTACGTAGCACCGGTTCCGGAAGTAGACCCTTGGAATAGGTATAAGTGAAACCAGTTGAAAAGTTAGTGCGGATGGGAACTAATTGTAAATCTTTTTTCTACGCACAAGATTGACCATAAATGCTTTAAATATAGTAATTTTCACTAAGAAATGAAGCTATTTCGCTAGCATTTTTACTGCATCTGTTTAGTTTTTTTTTGTAAAGAAAAAGACTTCCAATGAAATCTCGAGTCTCCCGACAGCTATAGGCCCAAAATAAGTAGAGTCGTCACAACTTTACATACAATTCGAAGATGGAAACGAGTACAGGTTGGGGAGTTTACTCTGGCGAGCTGTTCATTTGGGACTACAAACGTCTTCCAGTTGATTTTCGCGTTTTCTAGGCAGAACTCAACGAATTTTATAGAATGTCGCAGATATAATTAAAGGACAGTCTTGTTGCTTTAAAATTCCGGGTATCCAAACCAATACGTTGAAGATTGTACTGAATCCCTTTGTCGGCACTAAATTAGGCTGACATGAATTCCAGAACAAGTTGGGGTTGTTAGGAACGCGTTGGCTACTGAGTGTGCGCGAAATGGACCTGGGCTCAATACAGACGGATATTGAGATTGAAGTGGACTACCTTGAGCTATTGTAGGCCATCGCGGACCCTATATCCGTTGCTTAATATAAATAGAACAAGGACTGTTCGCAGTTTAAGCGGCAGACAAATCATTATGCTCGCATGGCTCAGGTCGACATGCGACAGATCGAATGGTTGTGCAATGGACTTCAGGCTCGGTTAGCCAACCGTAACTGGACGTAGCCCTAAACTAACGAATCGGCTGTTCGAAACTGTAATATGTAAAGTAATAAAAGCAATTACCAATTTTAAATGCCACGTAAACGAAATGCTGAACCTATAAAAACAAGATTATACGTTACATACATATATTAATAAACATATAATAAATTTATATTCAAAACATATGTTCAATTTACATTTGAAAAAAAACTTAAACTTGAAACACCTGGTACATAGCTTTATCTTGGTGAAAGTAGTAATTCAAGTATAAATATGAGATTCTTAGAGCAATGGCTTTCTGCATTTATTTTATAGTTCTTGTTCAGGAAATTCTTTCTCTTGCTTTCCTTGGCAAGAGGAGAGATGATGTCCAAATATATTACTCCGTTGATGGTATGGTATTCCATTTCAGAGAAAAAATGGCCCAATGTCACCTCCAGAATCGACATGTGTAATCGTGCACGCGTGGCACATTTGGAAGATATCATTTATCATTTATAAATGGTTGACCCTCTACGACATATATTAATAAACAGATAATAAATAAATTTCTATACAAAACGTGTATTTAATTTTCATTTGAAAAAGGAACTCCAACTTGAAGTACCCTGTATATAGCTTTATCTCGGTTAAAGGAATAATTTAAGAACAAATCTGAGATTCTTTAAGCATTGTTTTCCGCATTTATTTTATAGCGATTGGCTATTACCGCCTAAATTTATCGATATCACGAAAATTTTAAATCGCCGATTTTGTACAACAACACAGGAAATTTTTTCAATTGCTTTCCTTGGCAAGATGAGAGATGAAGAGTGGTGAAAAATTTTCTGAAAATTCCTCGGAATTATGCTAAAAGTAGGAACATTTTCTTAAACGATAATCGTTGTACTGTTATTGAAATTCTGACCCATAGTTATTGCTGACAATGTTAAGTCTGCTAATGTTGTTGTTATTAATGTTGTTGTTGGGGTCACCTCACCCAAAAAGGTCGTGAAAGTAACAATAACGAAACGAATCGTTTAACTCTTAAAGTAATCGAGTCAATGAGATTTCGTAAAAACAAAACAAAAAAAAATGTGAAGTTGATGAAGTAACCTGGTACTTGAAATTGTCTTTTTAAATACATATATATATTTTTTTTTTCTTCTTTAGTTATTTAGGTTATTAAATGCATTAACAGCAGCAGTACCATATAGCAGCGGCCACACTAACTCAGCGGTATATCCAGTTAACTAACCATAATCTACCCAACCAATTCAAACTCAACCCAATCACATCCATTCAGAGCGTTACCCCAACGTCTTTTAAACTTGTCTGATTAACGTTATTTCTGTGCTTCAGTTTTTACTCTTCATCTTCTTCTTCGTCTTTACCTTTCTTCTATACTCTTTGAATGCAATTTTTATCCACCATCACTATTTAAACAAAACGAATATTAAGGTCAAAATATTTGGCTTAATACTTGGTTTTTGGTGTTTTTTGTTGGATGTTGTAAATTTCATTATTTAATGAAATTTTCAATTTATTAAATGACTTTTAAACGATTATAAACCATTTAGATTTTTTGTTCGATATGCTTCAAAAAAAAAAACAAAAATGGCCAAATGTTAATTTTTCAGTTTGATTTGAAAAATATATTGACAAATTATTTCATTAATTATTTTTATTTAAAGTCAACATTATTTTCATAAATTAACTTATCATCTTTGCCAAATCTTCCATAGTCAAAGTTGTAGTTCATTATGTAATAGAAGGTATCAATACCATACCAAATTGTTATCGATGTTTCTTTTGTAAAATTTTGTTCATTCGATGTTGCTGTTGTTGTGTGCTAGTTGTTAGTGGAGTTGTAGAAAAAAAAATTGCAAAGAAAAAAGAAAAAACTTCAATGGCATTAGGAGGAAGGTATTCTTATTGGAGTCACCCAGAAAAAGAGACTCATAATGGAAGTCTGTTGGGTGGTTCCGCCAGGTTTTGACGAAATTCGTATATAAGATAGAGGAGACGAGAGCAGTTTAAAACCTAAATGCCCAATCGCATATTAGTGGATAAAAATGGGTTTCAAAGGTGTTTGAAACTTTTTTTGTTTTTGGTTTTTGTTTTTCTATTTTTTGTATACTAATGGAAAGTTAATTCTAATACCTTTCATTTGATACCAAATTTGTGATTTTTTTTTCAGCAAGCTTGAGAAAAAAGCAAAAAAACGGAAAATTGTTTTATTTTTGACCGCATATTTTAATCTTTAAATGTGAAATTTGGCAGTTAAAAAGATAAAAATGTATTTTTTGCCTCCTTTTTCAGGTATCAAAATTTTATGTCAATCGGAGGAAACCCATCAGCGGGCCTTCCTTGTGAGCGGTTCTTCCTTGTTTTCTGGATATACGTAGGAGTAGTACACACAGAAAAATAAATTGCTAACTGAATTGAAATGTGTATTTTGGTGGTCACAACCAAAAGATTCGGTTAGTACATCCATATTCAAATCTGATTTATGAATATTTTGGGTGTTGCAACTAACTTTCAATTATATTAACCGAATTTTGTTGTGACAACCAATATACAGTAGTACCGAACAATATTTAGTTGCACCAACTGATTTCAGTAGTAGTAACCGAATTTAAGTAAGCAAATGTCCAAATTTTTCTCTTTGTGTACATTAAATTTTTTTGTGCCAAACTCTGGTTGAATGGGAGACCGCCAAACGTCGAGTTCACTCATAGTCTATTAGGCCCATTCCAATTCTCTCAGCCTCCCCCACATCTACATTCATGAACTACGATCAGAAAAGAATAAAAACCATCTAGATTTTCTCAAAAACTTTGAACAGATACACATCCCGAAGAGTGTTCAAAACATCGCAGAATCTGCTTCCCAGATATCTGAATTGACAGATTGTCCGCTTATCAAACAAAGTAAATTGTTCGTTCTTCTCGGATTAGGCATTGGTCATGGAGTGCGAGTTATCCTATAATCACTTAAGGCTATCCACATCGCCGTAGTCGTCTAATGGATCTCTACCACATTGAATAGCTCTACTAGCTATACTAAAGAGGGTTTAGATTTGGTTAAATGTGATCCCTCCAAAACGCCAGCTCACTTGGAGGCCTAAATATTCCCTTAATCCAAACTTTCACATGGATGAATTGGGACAAAAACAAATATCCAGATTCCCTCAAAAAGTCTGCGATACTGAATATACCGAGGACTATCGATTATCCTGCTTCCAAGATAACTAAGTCGCCACTCCCTTAGTAGCAGACACTATCTCGTCCTGCTTATCAATCATTCGGCCTTTCACGAAGTGTCCCATGAGAATTCTTATAAGCAAACTGATTGTCCTCTTATGAAAAAGAGAATATTTTTGTCCTTGGATTGGGCAACTGCAATAGGATCCGAGGCCCTCTACCCTCGTTTTCTTATCCACCAGAAAAAAACTCTACATCATTACATGTTGTAATGTATCTATCATAAACAACGTATATAAAATATTTGATTTTTAAAATTTTATGTATAAGAAACTGAGTTTATACATATGCAAAATTTTAATGCATATTTGCGAAAAACTAGAATCAGCGTGCCCGTTATATTTAGGATGGTCGGTACTCTTGTTTTCGTGTTATATTTTATACTAATTTATTATCATAGTTTGCATTATTGTAATTTTTATTTCTTATGATACTTAAAGCTTTAATTAACTGTATTCTGAAATCATATAAAATACCTCATTTCATTAAATTCTGGTTGAATAATTTATGATCTTTAGCGAAGTAAAGTTAATCAATAAAATCGTTTTAAAACTCGCACTCACAATAGTTGTATTAACTCGTTATCAGCTGGGCTTAGTGCCAATGAATTTGTACAAGGGATTTAATTTATTCGACCACGTTCATTGATCTAAAGCAGCATGGTCGATTAATTCTTGTTATATTATTATCTAATCGGCTATTTCTATTGCATAAACTTCTGCTTGGAAAGCGCTACAGTTATCTTAAATTCGCCAGGGTACTCTCCCAATTCTGTCGCCATCTTCGAAGAGTCTGTAAAGACCGAGATTTCTCTGCTGTACTTCCTATCCGTTACGAACAAATAAAAAGTTCTTCGGAATTTTGCGATGGCCATTATTGTAGCAGATTATCTAATTCACTTGTGAAGGCATCGGTCTTCAGACTAAAATCTATAATGAGAAGAATATGTCAATTAGTGTTGTCCAAATGGCTCCAAAGTTGTTGGTTAGTGTCCCTGCACGAAATACTGTCCAATTTGATTCGATTGGATTGGGTACTGGGAAAAAAATGTTCCATGAACTACTACAAAATTATTCGATTTCCAAGCATGGCCAATGTTTCAGTTTTAAATAACAGTAACTACACACAGAGAAAAATTTAGCTCTCTGCCAACTGAAATTCGGTTACTTAGACTCAAAGTAGATTATTACGAATTTCAGTCGGTTGGTACAGCTTAACATAAGTTTTCACAACAAAGTTCGGTTAATTCAACTGAACTATAGTTGCAACACCCAAAATATTTAGAAATAGAATGTAAATATCGTTATTCTAACTGAATTTATAAGATGTTACCATTAAAATATACTTTTCAATTTGGTTGGGACTTTATTTCTCTGTGTGTAGTTAATGTATTTTTAGTACATACTCTTTAATAGTCCAACACAAAGCTATGTCCTTAAGAAATCCTTCCCTAAAATCCCATAAATCCCCATTGATCAAAACAATGCACAAACCATACAACCATATAATCTATAAACTAAAATCCGAAACAACTCTTACAACACTCGAAAGGAGCAAACACCACAAAAAATGATCTGCAATAAAAAAAATCTCAACAGAGAAATAAATGAAAAACGAACATGACACAAGATCAGCAACTGATAACAAGCGATATTTTATTCGTTCGTTCGTCTTCATCATCAACACAAACTCTCCTAAAAATCATCTAAGAAGGAAAGGATTTCAAAGCGAATAGACAGTTTTTTTTATATTAAAAAAATATAAACTATTTTATATATAAGTATACCTAACAACTCAAAGTACAAAAGTGCTTGGATTTTTTTTTGGAGATGGACAAAGAGAGACAAGATTTTAAATTTTTTTTGTGGCAATACACCTTCAACCTTTCTGCAACATTTCTAATATTAACAGCAACTAAAAAGAAAAAGAAATGATCTGTTGAGGAACTGAAGTAAAAAAATCTAAACCTAAACATCAGCTAAAATAGAAAAAAATTGCAACATGCAACATATTTAGTCGAAGGCAAAAAAAAATATTATACAACTCAGTACTTGCTTAAAAACTTTGAGAATCTAAATCTATGTACTTTACTGGTAACGAGGCATGTTTGATAATTATGTGTAAATATGAAGCTACGATTAATTACGAACTGCCCTGTACACTCAAATAAAAAAGTTAGTAAAGTCAGAAAAAAATTTTTCTGAGTCAGCAAAATTTTAGTCAGGAGGATGCTTGCAAAAAAATTGCTAATGTCTGCAAAATCTTTTGCTGAAAATCAGCGAGCTGATTTTTAGCAACAAAATCAGTAGATTCAGCAAAAGTTTTGCTCAAACTTAGTGGATTAGAAATTAAAAAAAAACTTGCTAAACATTAATAAAATTTTTGCTGAATATTAGTAGACTGAAAAAAACTCAAAAATTTGTCGAACATTTTTACTTTAGTTAATTTATTTTGCTGAAAATCATTAAACATATTTTGTGATTCTTTTTAAAATAATTTACAATACGTTACAAAATATAAAAATTTTCATACTCCCACATTGACGACATGAATTAATGCAATATCTGCAAATATATAGAAATAATTATATATAACATAAACAAAATTATCTTTCAACTACGTACATCAATGGTTGTCTCAATGATGCTACCTTTTAAAGGAACGCTAATGCCGCAGAGAATTATAGAAACGGAACGAAAAAATAACAAAATGTAACATATACAACCCTTTTTTGCAATAACAAAATGGAAACATAAAAATTTACCTAAGATGTATGTCTTTGTCTTTCGCTTTAGTCTGTCTACCTGCTGCTTATTTGTTATCAACTTGACCACTCAATTTGACTACAAATACACATTTAATCTTTTTTAAATTTAAATTTAAATATTTTATTTTGTCTTTTATTTAATTAATAGACAATTACTTTTACAAGCCGGTAAAAACTCAAAATTTAAGTTGTATCAATCCACAATTTTGTTTTATGTATGAAAAACAGTACAAAATCTTCCATGGTTGATTTTTATTATGTGTCTTACTAGAGTTATACTTTTTAGTATAATTTTCCTCGTCACTACTACATCTTGACATCTAATTCATTCTGCGTATAACTTTTAATCTGGTTGTCGTTCACACTATTGATGTGTTAATCAGCACATTTTTTTTTTAACAAAATAAATTAGTAAAACATTAGTAAAACATTAGTAAAACATTAGTAAAACATTAGTTTAAAACAGTTCAGTGCGGACTAATATAACTAATATTTTAGTTTAAAACATAATTTTAGCAAAAAGTTTGCTGAAAAATAGTATACCTGATTTACAAGATGTTTTACTAACTTCTCTACTAACTTATTTTTTTGAGTGTAGGAAAAACAGGATCAGCTAAATGTAAAGACCAGTACCATGGCCAGTGCAAAACATTGTGGTTTTCCTTACTTTTGTCAGTGTTGGTTTTCTTCTTTTTTTTGTTATTGAAGACACACGCATGAAACAAAAGTATGCTGTTAGCCAGCCAACATGCATCTACAACAAAAGCTTTGAGATAGAGCGCCTGCCTTGTAAGCAGAAGCTCTGTGATCAATCCTTACTGGCGCACATTCGATTTTCGAAAAATCTGGTCGCGATTCACTTTGTCAGTGTCGACTCTTTACTTTCATCACCCATGATTCGCTACGTTCCTAAATACACGTGAAGAATTATCGGTTAAAGCTATCAAATTGTTAACCATCTCTAAAAAAAAAATATTTTTTCTCAATGCAAGAATCTTGGCAGACACAGAATGTTTAAAAATTTATCTTGTTATTCTGCAGGAGTTGATTTTTTTCCACTTTTATTGTTGAAATTAACTAAATAATCGAAAAATTGTTAAAAATTAAAAGAATTTTCATGTTTAAATGGAGAAAACAACAATTTTCTCCTTAAGCGTGCTAAAGTTGAAAACGAACAAAAGTGATGAAAACGCACATCAAAAGCGTATTACAGAATGTATTGTTGATCACCAACAAACATATGTTTTCTTCACGTCACAAGTACATTATAGAAAGCTACGAAGATGAAAGTGAAAATAGGAATAGCCACGCTTATTTTTTGATTACAGAACATTGTTATCGATAGTTGCAAAATATTTATTCAATGAAATAAATTTTTCTTCCTTTTTCGTTAGAACCCTTTTCAAAAGTTATTCAAAAATATAAAAAAAGCCTAAACTTTTATATTTTTGATTGTTATATTGCTGAAAATAGTAAATTCAGCAACATTTTTGCTGATTTTTTGCAAATATTAGCAATTTTTCTGCATGTATCCTCCCAGCAAAAATGCTGCTGACTTTACAACACTTTTTAGTTTAAAATGACGCTGGAGAACAAACTGCTAAAATTAGAAGATATTTTTGCTTAATATTAGTAAGATAAGAATAGCAATAATAAATCTATTAAATCTACAAATGTTTAGTTATTTTTGAGCTAAATTTCAGTTAATTGAAAGTCACATATTAATCTGCTAAATCAGCAAAAAATTTGTTAAATATAAGTAAACAAACAAAAAAATCATAAAAAAATTTGAAATTTTTAAAATTATTTCTTTTAGATTTTTTTTAATGCGCATAAAAATCTGCCCTTCTGAAATCAGTATTAGACATTTTTTTAAAAAATGTTTCTGTTGATTTTAGCAAAATATACTGTTATTTATATTCCACTAAATTTAAGGCATATATAGCAAATAGTTGGTTTGTATTACTGTTTTTGTTTGCTGCTTTAAGTCTACAAATATTTAGTAAATTTTCATTCAACTAAAATTTACCTCGAATACAACTAAAAATCTGCTAATTTTAGAAGTTTTTTCTGCACCGTCATTTTTAACAAATTAATTTCATTATTTTTTCGCCATCGTTAAAAGATTTTCTCACCAAATGCGTTGAAGTTTGGAAGACAGAATGTTGTTCCATTATTATTTTTTTTTTTTGCAAAATATATGATTTTTAAATTATATGATTATTACCAGATAACTTATCTTAAATTAACCAAAGTTTAGGGCTTAACTACACTAAGGGAAAAAAGTTTCATCATATTGATGAAATTCTTTGTTTGATTGAAGCTTTTTCCCTGAGTGTATAGTTATAAATATCAAATTTATGTGAATATATCTGTGGTTAAATTTAAACTCTGGTTGTTTATAGACAAGGTACTCGTCCTTAGTTAAATAAGGGTCCGAATTAAAAAAAAAAAACGAGTGAACCGACCAATTCGAACTATAACAATAAAAGATGATGATGAATTAAGGTCAATTCGGATCTTGTAAAAAATGTTAACAAAATTTAATCGTTTTGCAATTGTTGTGCTTTTTTGAATATTAGGATATTAAAAAAATTTGATTAATTTTTAAAAATCCAACCTTCTAGTCTTAAATTGAGTATAATAACGGCCATTTTAAAAATATCTTAAGAAATTGTTAAAAATGTGATATTTTCAGCATCGATCTTGGTGCTGCATCGATACTGTCTCATTTTTTTATATTTGACAGAAAATAAATCTTTTTAAAAAATACGAAACAATTTAAGTATTTTTTTTTTAAATATAAACTGAAAAATAATATAATATGATTTACTCGATTAACTCGATTAACTCGATTAATCGATCAACATTATTCGAGTTTATTGGGGATTTTTTAATTTTAATCATCGTCTTTTGAGACAGTGTGCAATTAATACTATAATTAATATGCACATATTTTTCAATTGTTTGAGATAGGCGTGGTAGAGAAGATTAAGCATACTTTTCTAAAAATCATAACTACATTGTAAATTTTTTATTGAATTAGACTGCGCAGTTTCTGGTAACACAACCTTCATCAGTAATCCTTTTTGACAATACTGTAATTATTTGTTATGGTTTTTATTGTTTGATTGCATCTATATGAAATGTTTATTTATTAAATGCAATCCTGACCGTGGCTTGAACCTGCTTTCTTTGCCACATGCACTTCGCACTACACTTAGACAGAGGCTCTAACCAATTGATCTAAGTAAGGTCGATTTTTGCTGTGGCTTAAAACCAGTTTCAATTACACGGGGTCGATTTTACATTTAATTGTAATTGCAGAAGATAGCTAAGACAAACACCACAACAATTCACAATTGTTAGAAAATCATATGTAATCTAATTTCCACTATTTCCCACATTTTGTGAGTTGGCGCAACTATGATGTATTTTTTGTACATACGGTAGTTTGGCTATTCACGTAGTTAGGGAAGAGTTGCCAGGGAGCAAATTTTTGATATATTTTATTGGGGATTTTTGAATTTTAATCATCGTCTTTTGAGACAGTGTGCAATTAATACTATAATTAATATGCACATATTTTTCAATTGTTTGAGATAGGCGTGGTAAAGAAGATTAAGCATACTTTTCTAAAAATCATAACTACATTGTAAATTTTTTATTGAATTAGACTGCGCAGTTTCTGGTAACACAACCTTCATCAGTAATCCTTTTTAACAATACTGTAATTATTTGTTATGGTTTTTATTGTTTGATTGCATCTATATGAAATGTTTATTTATTAAATGCAATCCTGACCGTGGCTTGAACCTGCTTTCTTTGCCACATGCACTTCGCACTACACTTAGACAGAGGCTCTAACCAATTGATCTAAGTAAGGTCGATTTTTGCTGTGGCTTAAAACCAGTTTCAATTACACGGGGTCGATTTTACATTTAATTGTAATTGCAGAAGATAGCTAATTATTCTTTACTCGAAATTGTTATATACTTGAAAATTTTTTTTGATTAAAATTCATCTATTAATCGAGTAACGGTTAACCGAATGAATACAATAGTAAACACTAATAATAATTTATGCATAAAAATACAACAAAGTGTCAAAATAACAAAATCTTTTGTAAAATAAAAAAAAATTTTGCATGTTACGAAAGTTTTAGTTGTTTTGACATTAATTTCGGTTTTTATGCATGTAATCGTGCAATCCCAATAATACCAGGATTTGAAATTTAAAATTCGTCCTAACAGTACCACAATATTTTTTAAAAAGTACCGCATATTTTCATCCTAAAAAGGAACAAGATTTAATGATACGATCTGATTTTAATGGTTGAATAATTAGGTCCAAATATAGTGTCAATTAGGAACACATTTTGACCTTAATGGAACCATAATTAAGGCTGCAATAGCACACACACTCAGAATATTCTTACAGTAACTACATTTAGGTCATTCAGGTAGTAAGCAGTAGTAGTTTTTTTAAACTGTTATTGAAGTAATTTTTCTATGAGCAAAAGAAAAATGACTATTTTAGACTATTTTAACAGTTGTTTTGAGTAGTTATTTTAGTATTTTGTAAACAACTACCAAAACAGTAATTTTGCCGCAAAAAGTTAATTTTTGTTAGTTATTTAAAAATAGAAAATTATGTCGAGTTTTTAAAAATTCTCGTTTAGTTTGTATTTGGTATTATTGATATGTTCATAGTTTGAAAATAATAATTAGAAAATTTCATTGTATTTCCAATGCATAAAAACGTCAAAACCGACATTTTAAATAGGATGTAGCAAATATAAATTTGTATTGTAATAAAAAGAAAAAAAATATATTTTATGATGTGAGCAAGATTATTCAAGTTCAAGATCATTTGTTTTTTTTTTGTTAAACAAAAAATCGTGGTTTTAATTTTTTAAAATTTAAAAGTAAAACATATAAAAAATATATTTTTATTTACAGTTTCTTTATTTTTAATGTAAATGTCAACCATTTGTAGAACAAATTAAAGTTTTTACTAACCTTGTAGTTCATTTCAAAAAACAAACCACATCAAATGACTGTTTTATGGTTTTACATTCATTTTTTACAGTAGTTTTTTGTTATTTACAAAAATAAAAAAAAAACACTGAACGTAAAAACCATACTTCAATCTGGCAACATTGTGAAATAGAGACGGAGGAGAAAATTAAACAAAAATCTAAAAATAGAATATTTGTGTTGTTAGTGTTGTTACTTCTGTGTATAATATACAATAACAGAAAAGCTAATAGGAAAGAAAACTGCAATTTAGCTGCATTACATTTGAGGCCATACTTGGGTGTGATCGCTAAACGGTCATAAATTGGTATTGTTATGTGTGCAATGTAAGAAGAGCGCAGGTTTCTTACAGTCGCAGGTTGTTTTATTAATAAACAACAAAGTTCAAAAATACCAAGTTATTAGCCTTATAATTCTTATTGTTTATGAAATGTTTCATAAATGAATTTTTACATTTTATCAAAATTAATGAAACTTATTCCTGTTTTACTCTGAGTGTATCCATATAAAGTACTACGATTAATATAAGAAAAACTTCACGGTTATTTTCTATAATTATCAAACATCTACGTACAACACTCTAGTTAAAGTGTTGCAAATATATAAAGTTACTATCTTGTTTAATACAGGGAATATAAAAAAGGGATCATATATTTTTTTTCCCCAAAGACAAGCAAGAGTACTTTATTTCCCTTGCTCTTGTTAAGTTTACTTGCAACTTTAAAAAAAAAAACACATCATCATCATTATAATCCTCATCAGCAGCATCATCATCTATCTGTTATTTTACCAAGTGGCAGGCAACAAATTAAATGAACACAATTTTATTAAAAAAAAAAAAATATAAACTGCAACATGACAAAACAAAAGGATCAGTTATATATTCATTTTTTGTTTGTTTCAACATTGTCCAAGTTGTGGATGACAATGTTTAGATGTGGCAGCAACTGTCTTTTTTGGCCTGTCTTTCTGTCTGTAGTTGTCATCTAAAAAATAATAAAAACCCTCTAAACTATCATGTTCTTGTGCTGACTATATAAAATTCATTTTTAATACCAACTTTAAGTTGAGTTGTTGCACTAGTCGTTCTCCTACAATATTTTGTTAAGTTGTTATTTAACCTTTTCAACCTCAATGTTGAAGAAAAACGGAACAACAACACAGTAACCACAATATACAAAACAAAACTGACAAATGTTTTAAGAAGGTGGCAATACTATTTATTTAAATTTATTATTGAATCCCTACTCTTTTAAATACACGCAAAGAAAAAACATGGTTGGGGTAACCATATTCGAAGAGTATCATACATTTTTGGATTTATGATTGCGACAACCATGTTACTATGGTTGTGACATATATAATCTTATCTTTTTCTTATCCATAATATGCTAATTAGATTACCATATTATTGTTACAATTTGATCCCAGTATTATCCTATTATGATTATGTAAATGTTTATAAATTATCATAATATGATTGCTACATTATTCTCCCAGCATTCTGTTGAAGCTGAATTAAAAAGTTAACATGCATAACTTTTTAATTCAGTTATTCTTTTTAATTCAGTTAGCCTAGTTTTTATATTATGACCATGGAAAATAATTTCGTCATTATTTATTACCATATTATGATTATTGCAAATATATTATGATTATTTCGTACTACAGACTTAAAAGCACTAGTATTTTGTTAAAATTTTTTTTTCGTATTTATTTATATATTTTTTTCCCTTAAACAACAAATTTTAATATAATTCACCTTTTTATCACTTTTTACTTCCTTTATAACAATTTTATGTATAATAAACAATAACTTTATTGAAAAGATGTGTGTGAATTTAACTTTTGCCTGAGCAGATCAGGTTGAGACTACCAAATTATTCCTTCCTTATAAAATATAAAAATTATAACTGCGTTGTTTTTCTATTTTTTAAGGTATTTTTGTTTAATATTACTTAATTAATACGCTCATAAAATAGCAAACTGACCTTATAGTTGGCGCAACTATAACAATGATTGCTTCAAGTTTAAAATGATTACTAACAAGATCTCTCTCATATATAATTATATAATAATATGAGAAGAATATGTTTATAATTACAATATTTGTTTGTAGGCAGGAAAGAAAGATGATTTTTACTAGAACATGATTAAAGCAACTATATCATCGATTTATGATAGAATAATAATTTTATTGAAAAAATAAATATTTTTACTAGAACATGATTAAAGCAACCATATTATTGGTGATTTATGATAGAATAATCATTTTATTGAAACAACCATCTGTGGCTATATGAACCATAGTTTTGTGGCCGCACTCATATTGCAACCATAGTTTTTCTCAGCGTGTACCACCTTTTACACGAACATTGGTTTTAGAATCTACATTTTCAATGAAAATTATTAATAGGGATGGAAAATAGTGTTTTCTGTTTTGTACCAAGCAGACAAAAATTGTACTTTTTCGACCTTTACGGTACTAATTTTTTTTATATAGACAATTTTTCCGATCTATGTAAACTTGCAAGAAATGTTGACCCACAAAAATGTATAATTTCCCAAACCATATTTTTTTTTTTTCATGTACAAATTTTTTCAAGTTTTCAGAGAATATTTCTGTAGACTATGCGATTTCCTGCTTACTTATCCCAATTTAGTCAAAGTTGAGTGCTTTAAGGACTACTCATACTTTGACCTCTTTGTCTACTATTTTCCGGATATGAAATGCTATTTCAAAATTAAATTTTAAAAAATTTTACTATTCATATCTCCAATACTGGTTACTAATATTCATACTTTTACCATATTTAAGAACAGCGACTTTGTTTTTAGTAGCCAAAAACAAAATTTGACCAAATAATTTTGAAAGGATTTGAATCAAAAATGGGTTTATTGCATATGTTTGCCTATTTTGGGAGGGCACTTTAACAGCCCAGTTAGAAACAGCTCTGTGCAAAATCATAGTACAAGACCACCCCATAATTCGTTTTTACAAATGTTTGAATTACGCTAAAACATGAGTATTATCATAAAGCTAAGATGTCAAACTATAATCATTTGAAATATTGTATATTTTGCCAACACTGATATTTGAAAATTATAACCGAATTTAGTCCTTTCCACTAAAACGATTAAAGGACATGAAAATGCAAAATATTCAAAGAAATATATCTAAGGTATTTAACTTAAGAACATAGGAGTATTATACCTTTTTGGAAAGTGAATTAAGTGTTGATTCCGAATCTTTTTTTAGCTTCAATGTTTCTGTTAGTGCATTTGAAATTTACTTGTGTGGAAAATTTAATGTATTTTTGCAGCGTGTCAAAACTTTACTAAGGATTTTAAATATTAGCTACAAGTAGCTACACGCTCATGCATACATAATATAAAAGCTTATTTTATTGTTAAATTAATGTATAAAAACTAGCTGCATATTAGCGCCCAAACAAATTCTATATAAAAAAAATGTAATTAAGGAAACTACAAAAATGTACCATTTTTACAGAAAATTTCAAGGTGTCCTCACATTTTCATTTAAAACTTTTAACTGTTGGCCAGTTTTGATAATTTTGAACATAAAGATTAATGGAAGAATACAAAACAATGTGGATAAATATATATATAAAGTCGAAAAATCAGAAAATCGTGTTTTATGGGTTACTTGAATTCATAATTTTCCAACTAAAATATCTGGTTTTAAAGCGCTAACCCAGAAAATCGGTTAGAATGACTGAATTCAGAGTACCAGCTTATTAAAAAAAAAAAATTTTCAATTATGAAAATGATAAAAGATATATTTCCATGTAGCAGCAAGATTTAAAAAACCTTTAAAATGTGATTCCCAGGGCATAAAAAAAAATCAAATATAGAAGATTTTTGTATCTGTTTTTCATACACTCAAAAAAAAAAATAGTTAGTTAAGCCAGCAAAAAATTTTGCTGAGTCAGAAAAATTTTAGTCAGGTATGTGCTTGCAAAACTATTCGTAATGTCAGCAAAACTATTTGCAACAAAATTAGTAGATTCAGCAAAAGTTCTGCTACAACTTTGTTGATAAAAAATTTAAAAAAATCATTGCTAAAAGTTAACAAAATTTTTGCTGAGTATTAGTAGACTGAAAAAAAATCAAAAAATTTGTTCAAAAATTATACTTTAGTTAATTTTTTTGCTGAAAATCTTAAGCTTTTTTCTTTTGTAATTCTTTTGGAAATAATTTACAATGCGTTACAAAATATAAAAATGGTCAAACTCGCACATTAACGACATGAATTAATGTAATACCTGAAAATATATAGAAACAATTACGTATAACATAAACAAAATTATCGTTTAACGACTTACAATAATGGTAGTCTAAATGATTGTATCTTGTAAAACAAGACAGATGCCGTAGATAATTCTAGAAACGAAAAAATAACAAAAAATATAACATATACTACCCTTTTTTTGCAATAAGAAAGAGGAAACCATAAAAAAATAATCTAAGATGTGTGTCCTTGTCTTTCTCTGTAGGTTCTCTACCTGAGCGTATATTTGTCTGCAATTTGACCACACTACATTATTAATCACTATAAACAATTAGTTTACAAATACACATTAAATCTTTATTACATTTAAATATTTTACCTTTAATTTAATTAATACACACTTACTTTTACAGACCGGCAACAACATAAAAATTAAGTTGTTTTAATCCACAAAAATCTTCCATGGTTGATTTTTTATGTGTCTTACTTTTTACTATAATTTTCCTCGTCTTTACTACATCTTGACATGTAGCGACATCTACTTCATTCTGCGTATATCTTTTAATCTGGTTATCGATAATGTACTTATCAGCACATTTTTTTTTAGCAAAATAAATAAGTAAAACATTAGTGAAATATTAGTAAAACATTAGTTCAAAACAGTTAAATGCTGAATAAGTATAACTAAAATTTTAGTTGAAAGCATTATTTTAGCAAAAAATTAGATGAATAATAGTATACTTGATATACAAGACGTTTAACTATCTTTTCTACTAACTTATTTTTTATAGTATATCATAACATTTTATATATCCCACTTATAAAGTGCTGCTTCTTTTTATTTAGACTATAAATTTTCGTTTGGCATAACATTTATATTTTTGGCCATATTTAACCATTTTGCACTGGCAGTCTCTGACTGGGTACATTTGCAGTGCATTTAAAAAACAAACCATCAGATGACAAAATAATTTTTATCGGGTTTTCTGTTTTTATTAAAAAAAAATACAACAAATAAACGATTGTAAATTATTTACTACATTTGTGGTTAATTTTTACTACATTTGTGGTTCATTTTATCAACAGTAAAAAACAAATGACAATGTTAGTTGAATTTAATGAAATGTAAGTGCTCCTTTTTTCAAGTGAAATTTCATTTGTTTTTAACTACATTTGCAGTGCTCTTTTTTTCGAGAACCCCTCAAGAAATAAAATATGTTAGCTTCACTGGAATTAAAAAATGAAACGTTTTTCTATCGGTACGCCTTGTATATAAAGTCAATATCGCAAAACAAATTAAATTTTTGTTTTTGACTTTAACTTTGACTTTAAAAGCTTCAATAAATTCGCCAACTCTACATCAGGTGGCGAGCAACAACTGTTCTAAGACTTATCTACTCGCGCAGTTACAGTGTTGCCATGTTTGAAGCCCTTCACCTTTCACCACCTGTCATCTCTTCACTATCCCCTTTCCAAAGAAAGCAACACATTAATTAATAAGAAGAATTTCCTGAGTGTTGCTTCTCTTTATAAAAAAAAAAAATACAACGATTTGTAGGCTTTAATTTGAAATTATGGCACCGCAGGTGAAAAGTTTTAATTTTTTTATGCGTTCTATGAATGCTTTATAATAAATTTGTCATGAGATGTCAGATTGTTTGAGTACCCACAGTTTATTGTTAGGCGTTAATTTGTCATTTTAGACTACAAGCGGGTCTTAAATGGATCTGGAGGGAGCCACATTTTATGGATCTAAAAATAAGATGCATTTTTTTTTTTTTATTTCTAAAATCGTGAGACAATTTTCTTTCGTTTGAGCACCCACACTTATATGTTACAAGGCGTAACGGGTTTTTGGGCCTGGGAGGACCCAGAGGTGTCCGCCCCTAAACCGATAATAGAAAAAAGTTCTTTTTTAATTTTATAGGGGTCACATACATTTCGTTTTGTTTTGAGGGGTGACCGAAAAAGTAAACTTTTACATAAGTTCCAAACAGCCTACCACTGCTTATAAGAGACTACTTGGCGTATGAGTGATATTATTTGTAATTAAAATTACGTATACGTATCCTTAAGAGGAAGTTACTAAAATACGGTAGTTACTAAAATAAGTTGCTTTGGGTTTTAGTAGTTTCAGAATTTAAATAAAAAATAAGTGTTACTAGAGAATGTATTAAAATGGTAGGGGAATTCGGGGTGAAATGGTAACACACTTTTTTTTAGCACTTTAAAAGACCAACCAATATACATTTATATATATTTTTAAATTTTTGTGGGCGTTGTGGCGTAATGGTTAGCGTGTTGGACTGTTACACGGATGGTCCCGGGTTCGATTCCCGGTGACGACTACATCAATTTAGAAAAATAGTATGTATGAGTTCTCTATCACTTATATGTATCGCTACACCCACTTTCGGTGTTCCTATAGCACTTAACCCCACCGAAGTAAAATAATGAATCAGGGCTATGAAACAAAAAGCTTCAATAAATTTGCCAACTCTACATCAGGTGGCGAGCAACAACTTTTCTAAGACTTATCATCTCGCGCAATTACAGTGTTGCCATGTTTGAAGCCCTTCATCTTTCACCACCTTTCATCTCTCCACTATCCCCTTTCCAAAGAAAGCAACACATTAATTAATAGGAAGAATTTCCTGGGTGTTGCTTCTCTTTTTAAAAGAAAAAAAAAAAAAATATATGTATCCCCAAGTCCTTTGTTTCCATATTTTTTGAATACAAATGAATTTGAAAAAAATATAAAATTGAAATTTGGAGCTTGCACTCCCCATAAACGTATAAAATTTCGAACATATATTCGAAACATGCCTATGTATTTTCGAAAACATACGTTTACTGTCTAATTTAAATACATAAAGCAGTCTTGCCTTTTTTAAAAAACTTTTATAAGGAAAATAATGGGCTTGTGAAAGCCAAACTTTTATGGGAATATGAAACATAGGAAAGAGATGATAAATTTGCTTTGACAATATAATGTCCAAAATCTGTCATTTAAATATAATTGTAAACAAATATTTACAAGTTTTCGGTAGAATAATTTTGGTCCATTCCAATGAATCGCGGTAGTACCATGGTGCCAACGAAGCTCAAAATGTACCCAAAGTACAATTAAATTCTCAATTAATTTTCAAAAATCTTTAAAATGCGTAATTAAAAAAAAAAAAATATATATATATTGAAAATCGTATGATGAATATTGTTAAAAAAAATTTAGAATTTAATGCCGATTTTTGTCATAGAAACGGTTAAAATTTAAACTTTGAATCTAAAGCCACTCCGGAGCTATATTATGGTGAAAGGTTGAAATTAAGTTCCAAATATATGCGCTAGGAAGAGCTGTGGAGTGCAAAGACCAACAAAGCACAACCCTACGTACAGAGGGACCGATTATTGTATGAAAGGGAACGGTCACTATAACATATCGTTATCATAGAAGGGCGTTAATTGACACATTTTAGGCAAATTTTTACCTGTTAAGTGATGCATCTTAAACTGGATTTAAAGTAGTAATTATAAGACATAAAAATAATTTTAAAAAGTCTAGAGCTCGATCATAGAACCTTCGGGTTACAAGGATACCGCTCTATCTTATGGCTTATGTTGCTTGTGCATACTGGCAGCCTAACAGCAGAGTTAAATGTTTTTGCATGTCCCGGGTAATCATTTTAATATGGAATCTAATAAAATTGTATCTCATTTGATAAGTTCCCATATACAAATTGATCTGATAAATGGGTCATTTACATGTATCTAATTATCAAATCAAATTAGATATAATTTGATACAATTTTATCTGAGATTTGTCGATATCCGGGACATTAAATTTTATCTAATTAGATATAAATATATCTTATTTTATAAAATTTTAGCCGATAGTGGGTATGGTTTTAGTAACTTGAAGTTATGCTTAAAAGTATTTAAGTTTAAAATTAAAATTTCTAGAAAGCATTAATTTTAAAGACCCAATTTGTTTTAAACGAAATAACGAAATGATTAAAAATTATCTAGAAAAAATTTTGTATTTCAAAAATATATAATTAAATGGTATTTTCTTATAAAAAGTACACATTTTTTATTTCAAATTATATAAAATAAATCACTTGCAAATGATTTCGTTATAAAATTAATATGGTTATATGAAAAGCCGCATGTAATAAAGTCTTAACTAGCAAATAACTTAATTTGATATTGACCTTTACCAAAATATGTATGGGATTTTATATAAAATTATAAGTAAAATATTTTCAGTATGGAGTCATATATAGTTTAAAAGACATAGTATGGGACCATATGTAATCATATCCATCCGTACATATTTTTGGATTATTGTTATATGGCTTATGTAGTTATAAAGGGTCCGCCAAATAACTTTTTTTTTTGAAAATGCTATAAAAAAAAACTACTGAATATTTTCTCAAATTTCTTTTTTTATTTGAAAGTACAATCCAATTGCTGCCTCGGCTGGCCATGCAGTAGCCTACACGATCGGTCCAATTTTTAAGCACATTATCGATTGTGTGCAGCTATATTTCACCAATGGCTTCACGAATATTGTCCTTTAAAGCGTCAATAGTCTCTGGCTTGTTGGTGTAACACTTATCTTTGACGGCATCCCACAAATAATAGTCCAACGGTGTCAAATCGCAGCTCCGAGGTGGCCAAACGACATCAGCTCTGCGGCTGATAATGCGATCTTCAAAAACAGGGCGCAAAACATCGAGTGTAGCTTCGGCTGTGTGGCACGTAGCGCCGTCCTGTTGAAACCAAATGTTGCCAATATCCTCCTCTTCAATTTTTGTGAACAAAAATTTGTTTAACATGGCCCGATAAAGATCTCCATTGACTGTAACGGCCGCTCCTTGCTCATTACCATGATTTTCAAAATAATGTCGCAATATTTCCCAGCGTTGTTCAGGCGTATACACAACCATATTCGTTCAGCGGAAGGATAAAACTAATTATCTGTCAAATCAGACGTGAGCTAAGTGTTACCATTCACGAAATAAGCACTAGTTGAAAAAAAAAGTTAGATGGCGGACCCTTTATATGGAGTAAAATTTGGAGACATACCATATAAAAAAATCTAGCAATAAAAATTATCAGATGCATTTGTATATAATGATATCAGCCGTAATGTGACTTTATTCGAAATCAGATATGACTTAATCATATTATATATGACCAGATATAACAATTTTTACCCGGGCTGTTTTTAAATACAATAGAAAAAAATCTATACCCATGTAAAAAAATATTTGATAAGTTTTCGTATTATATATATAATTATATCCGAAAACTGAGAACATCTAATTATATTAGAAAAATTAGAAGATCTTATCTCATACAATTCTATATTATTTGAATTAGATCTAATTTGATGAAATTAGATAAAGCTTAATACAATTGTATCCGAATTTTGACCTCATCCAAATGTACCAAATTATATATAATGTGATACATTTACATCCAATTAGATACAATTGTATGCAAATATATTTTCAATATATCATTATAAATAACTGTATAAAGTAATATATAACTCCATGAAAACTTTTTTACTTGGATAAGAAAATACGAATTTTATAGAGGGGTTGCAATGTTACGCTCTTGGTTGACCTGTCACGGGATATGTCAATTGACGCATTTGTCTGCCAGTTTTGTACTTTTTCTTAAATAAGAAATTTATAACGAAAAACAAAGGCTTAAACTGGTTATGAAATTAACCACGTGACTAAATATAATAAACAAAAAGTAAATTGAAATTTAAAATTGTTTTAAGATTAATAGCACACTTTGATTCCTTGAAATGAGCTCTAATACCAGAAACTTTTCTCTAATAATATACAGATTCAAAATTGGTATCATTGGAAAGCTACTTCTAGTATTTTCAAAATGAGATATAATATTACTCTTCAAATTTGAATGATTCATACAAATGTTTTATCCTACATTATAAAAAATAAAATCGAAAGAGCAATATTTAAAAATTTCTTAATTTATTGAGCCAATGTAAAAATACCGAACGGAATTAAGCCAAAGTTGGACATGTTTTTTTTTTTTGTTCAAAATTAAAACTATTTATGGCAATTTTTCTAATTTGTTAGCCTTAAAACGCTTCACAGTGGCTCAGAATCGTTTTTCGTTGGCCAAATCTCTGTAACTTTTGCACCGATTGATATATTTTTTCTTTAGTGGACATATTATTTCTTGAGCTTTTCTTCTTTTTTATTTGTAAAAACGTAATTTGTGAATAAATAAACCATTTTAATTATATTTGTACATATTTTTTGTAACAATGGAAGTTGTTTTTAAAATGCTTTTTATTATTTTTTTTTTGCTAATACAGTGGACGAAATAATTATAAGTTCACTTAAGAAATTGTAAAGCTTTTTCAATATATTTGCAACATTAAAAATGCAATTAAATTGTGAAAAACGCTAGTGAAAAAAATTCAAAAAACAAAATTAAATCTTTTGCCGAAAAACTGAGTTTAACATCACTGACTTACATTGATTTATTTCGCTGGCAAAAAACGAAAAATTATAAAAAATACTGCAAAAACAGCAGCAAATGGATCGAGATTGGTTTGTTATGGACTATTATTATTGTTACTTTTATGTGCTAACAAAAATTTTAAAATATTGCAAATATTTTTAATAAAAATCACAATTTCATATATGAACTTATAATTATTTCACCCACTTTATCTATTACATATATTTTATTATATAATATTATATTTTTCTTACTTAAATAACACAAAAAGCTAATTATAATTCATTTGATTCTTTATTTCCTACAAACAAGCCAAATGGCCTCGTAGGTATTAGTGTTAAATATAAAAAAAAAAATATTATATAATTGTTAATGAATTAGCTAAAATTAATGAAATAATAAAGTTAATTCTATTAAAAAAAAAAAATATGTTTCTTGCAAATATTCTATATTCAGTTGTATATTATTTCTGTCCAGTAGTAGTTCCTTGGTTTTGGAAGTCTAGTAAAATAATTTTTAGGTTGTAAGCAAGGTGCCACACCCCTCTTCCTATGCTGCCCATATCACACAAATTGCTTAATAATACTATTGTGTTCGAATGCGGCCAAATTCTGGGTTGTATGGAGGGTACCATGACCCCTTGTCCTATTCCGTCCATTTTTGTCACATCGATTAAAAACCTTATTATAGAACTGAGAGCTAATGTTTGTTCTAAGATGGTTTATAGAAGCGGAGTTTAAGCATTATTATTTTTGGATTGCATAGGAAGTGCCCCACCCCTGGTCCTATCCCACAAATATTTGGAACATCGTTTATACAGTGTATCACAAAAATAAGTATACAGCTATATAAACTATATATTTAAGGCTTTATGTTTTTTTTTTTTAAATGAAACAATTTATTTTAGTTTAGTAATATGTATAGTATTTAATATTAACAACAAAAAAATAACTATAATCCCGGTAGTTATGTAATTATACACTCTAAAAAATGATTGTAAATTTACTACTATAAAACGAGTAAAGTTTCATGTATTATTACGCAAATTCGGTAAATTTATACATCAAAATGCGTAAAACTATTTTGCGCACACTTTCATATACAATAATACACGCTTACAGTATTTTTACCCACTATGTGTTTACAATTAAACACATTATGTCTAAAATTAGTATTCATTTATTAAATAAAATTTTTACTCACAAAGTTTGTAAATATACTAACTTGTAGTAGTAATAAATACTCAGCAGTTTTTAATTGAAAAAAATTCAAACAAATTCAAAGAATTTAATAAAACTAAAAATTATTAATTATTGTGTTTTTTTTTGTGTTACTAAATAAATTAAAATGTATAAATGTAATATTTGTGATTGTGTTTTAAAAAACTTGGTAAGGTACCAAAAACATTTATACATCTATAAAAAAATAGAAACGGAATTTTCAAATGTTTGGAGCCCAATTGTGGCAAAATATTTTCAAAATATAATATATTCTTTTAATGTATAACATTGCATTGTATATAAACAGAACCTTTTATATATAGATTGTTAAGTTTTTTTATATTTATAACGCATTATTAATAAAACTCATACTAAAAAAAATTTTGTTTTTTTCTGTTTTGGGCTGTTTTTTTTCTTACCACAGCAAATGGTTAATATACGCTTTTTTTTGGGATTTTTACGCATATAAATATGTATTTTTACGCTTATAAACATATATTTTTACTCATTTTATACGTATAATTGCACGTAAATCAAGTTTGTTTACACGAAAATTTGGTAAAATTACTCATTTATTTATAAATTTTATCAGAATTTTACGCACTTACATTGTAAATTTACCAACTTGGTGTTCACCAACTTACTCTCAGTGTGCGTATTTTTTTCATTTACACACATAGAGTAAATTTACCCAACTCATAGTAGGAGTATAGTTTCCTACTATGAGTTGGGTAAAATTCAACAGAAATTAATTAGAGTGTATGAGATAAAGTTTAAAATGTATGAAATGATCCCATATGTGCTCGATGGCAAAAATATCTGGCCATTGAAGTTTAGTTTTAAGTTGCGTTGTATTATACAACAGGCATTCCTTGACAATTAGAGCCGTATGCTTTCGATCATTGTCGTGCTGAAATATAAATGAATTTTCCAGTTCTAATTATGTGTCAATTTCTATCAAGTTGTTTTTTAGAATATTGAATATTGGTGCAAGTACGTTAGAAACAAGACTCCCGACCCTAGATACTGCCATATATCCCAAAACCAAGACTCCCGACCCTAGATACCGCCATATAACCCAAACTAAGACCGATCCATCCCCATGTTTTTCAGTAATTGGTTCCAGTTCAGAGTTTGGCTTAGCTGAAATTAACAACAAAAATTAGTAAATATTCAGTAATTTGTAAAATGTACAATAAATAGTAACAATTTTTACTACAACAAAAAAATATATTGTACTAAAAATTAGTACAAAAATAGTAAAGTGAAATTGAAAACTATTTACAAATTTTTCTACTAACTTTTTTGTCTGAATGCACCGTTATGACGTGATGAAAGCGGAGTTAATATTGAATTATCCGTATCCGGTCCGTATTTATGCCGTTTTCCAATAAAACCGCCGTGATAAAGATGCATCAAATTACTGCTCTTTTTAAATTTTAAATATTGTTTTTTTTTTTATAGATTTATGAATACACATTAAATTAATAAAATAACTATAAAACATGACAACTTCATTTTTATTTTAACACCTCATTTCACTTCAGTACAGCTTTTATCATTATATCCACAGTATTATGGTACAATTGTGCTCCATAGAAAATAAAAAAATGCATTATCTAGGTTCAATTGACAGTTTTTAAGACGCGATATTACACGATTCAATTTAGCATATTTTGTTTTTTAAATCTTCTTTGTTTGGTTTTTAAATCTTCTTTGTTATGTTATTTTGACAAAATTTGTGTAGTCCATATTTAATGGCACATAAATGGATATATTAAAACGGAGTCAAAACGTAGTTTTCGAAAATCCGAATGTTTAGGAAATACATAAAATACATAGTAGTATGTATGGAATAAAAATGTTGTAATATTAATGGCAAATAAAGATCTTTCAAGGCCATTCCGCCATTTATTTTTTCCTGTTCGATGGATACGTGTTTACTGGTCTTTAACTTGCCGTACAATCCGGATTCATGATTCCGTATTTGCCGGTGAGTCCGGAAAAAGGTTTCTTGGGATATAAAAGTTTTAAATAGTACCAACATTTATTATCATTCACAACTTAAGTTTAAATAAGTACCAAAATGTGTGATCAAATGGTAAAATATAAAAAAGTAATAAAATTTGTCATCAAATGGTATCACAATTTAATTTTAAAATAGTACCAACATTTATCATTACATTTGACAATCGTTATATTTTTAAGTAGTACTAAAATTTAGCCCCAATTAGTAAAATTTTTAAAACTTAAAATAGTACCAGAATTACACCATAGTTAAAATTGAAAATAGCTACAAAATATGACCCCATTAAGGACACGATAAAATTTAAAATAGTTGCAAAATTTTGCGTCAAAGTGTACTACTTTTAAATTCTACAATACTATCAAAACTTTGCATTTTTCTAAATACATAGTACCAAGCTTAAGCTTCAAATATTAAGCATCAAAATTTAATGTCACCTAAAAAGTACCTAAATTGAAGATTAATTAGCAAAAATTAATCAATTTTATTCCCCTTTCAATAAAGAGTCTCTCCAAATCACAGTTTTAAAATTTTTATTTTTATACAAGTCATTCTTTTGGAAACTACCGATGCCGCCGCTGCCGCATCGTATCGTTAAAGTAATAAACAAATGCAACAAAATTGTAAAAAAAAAATCTCAACGTTGAAAAAAAATATCAAATGACGACAGTTTTAGGACGTCGTCTAATCTAAATGTCTACCTTGAAAAGATTTACTGCAAAAAAAAAAACTGAAAACAGTTCGTTTTCCTTGCCATCGATACGACTTAAAAAAGAAACGGTTGGAAGATAGTTTTTGTCTTTTGCTTAACCAAATAATATTTACTTTGTAATTTTGCTGCTACTTCAGTTATTTTAAACAGTTTTGTCCGCCTTAATGTCTGTTGGAGTTTGGAAAGATGTTTTACATTGTAAAAGGTTTTTACAAAAAACGTTAAAAGAAAAAGTTTTGCAATCATAATGGAATAGTTATTAGTTGTTGTTTTAACATTTGGTAGGGTAATTAACATGTCTATAATTAATATGAAAAGTGATATATGTTAGTACACTGATAGAATTATCCTTCATGATATTAATGAAACAATTTCATAAATTTTTTTTTCGTAGATTCAATGAAAAATTTCATTATATCCAAAATATTTTCTTAATTTAAAAAAAATTTCATTAACTTTTTTTTCATAAAATTTCATAGTTTCGTAAAACAAATTCATTTGATTTCATAAAATATATCTTCATAAATTTAACGAAAATTTTCTTTAGATCTATGAACTTAAATCAAAAAAAAAGTCTTTATTTTTTTCATAAAATTTCATAATTTCATTAATTTTCATACATTTTAAAGTTTTGTTTTAGGATTTAATTTTCAAGTGTTTCTTTAAAGCTATGAAATTATTTCAAAGATTTTATTTTTGTTTTATTTTTTTCATAAAATTTCATAATTTCATTAATTTTCATACATTTCAAAGTTTAGTTTTAGGATTCAATTCTCAAATGTTCGACATATTTTATGAAGTGCTTTATTACAATATAGCCTTTTATTAATTTAGGACTTTTATGAAATTGCTTAAAAAAGCATATGAAATGGATCATTGGCTTAGTTCTAATGCATTTTTCAAGACATTCATGAAGAGTTTTATTAAATCAAAGAAATTCTTAATATTAAAAAATTTCACGAAACTGTTTCATAAATTCTTTAAAAGCTTCATTAATTCTACAAAAATTTCATAAACATTGACTTTAATGGAACCTGTTTCATAGGTTCTATGAAGACGTTTAATGGACGAGGTTCAGTGACAATTTTCATTAAAGCTATGAAGAAATTCATTGCTGAAGTGAATATAATTCTCTCAGTGTAGGAGCTTATGAAATTGACACATCTTCTTAACTTACTTTGGTAAGTCCTACCGTTAGATTGGGCATTCAAGGAAATAGTAAAAAAAAACTATATGAGAGAAAGTGTTTATACACAGAGAGAATTTTCTATGACAAGTTTTAGATAAATTTTTGATGAATCAAAAATTTCTTAAACTTTATGAAAAAGCTTCATAATTTTTATGAAACTATTTATACAAAAACTTTTACATTTTAAACTAAAATTTTTTATAGATTCAACTAACATTTTATGAAAAACTGCTTTAATTTAATGAAAAGTTTCGATGGACGAATTCCAATGGCACTTTGTAGATCTAATGAAAAAATTCATTGATACCATGCAGATAATTCTCTTAGTGTATGTCTAGTATATGATTTAATACTACACTACAATTTTTGAGTACTTTAAGAAGTCATTGATTTCGTATCCTGCGCTCAAAAATTTTTATCGGTACACTCATAGAAATAAAATAGCAAAAAAAGTTACTAAAAATTAGTTAAATGAAAAAAAAAAACTGCTTAAATTAGCAGATTTTTCGCTAAATATTAATAAAGTAAGAACAGCAAAAATAATCCTGTTAACTTTACCAACTTCGAGTTGAATTTTAGTTAATTGAAAATAGCAATTGAATCTGCTATAGAACAACAAATTAAAACTGTAACATCAACAAAAATGTTGCTATATTTACCTTCAATTTTGTAGAATGCAATTAGCAGTATATTTAAAAAATATATTTAAAAAAATTGAAGAATGGCAGATTTCTATTCGAATCAAAAAAGAAAAAAATAAATCTAAATAAAACTGAAAATTTTACATTTTTTAATAATTTTTTTTTGTGTAATAATGTTTAGAATTTTTTTTGCTACTTGCAGGAGATTAATTTGCTTCTTTCAGTTAACTTAAATTTAGCTCAAATATAACTAAATATTTGTAGATTCAACAGATTTATTTTATCTATTCCAGTCTTACTAATATTTAGCTGAAATTAGTTAAAAATTAACTAATGTTTAGTAGTTTTAGAAAAACATTTTACTAATTTTTTACTAAATGAAAATGACAGTTAAACTAGATTTATTTGAATTTAAAACAGTGAAGGGCAACACACATACTACCACATTTATGCTTGTGTGGGAAGCAGCAGAAAACGAATGACGCTCACTAATTCTACACTCAAAAAATTTTTCAGTCGAAAGTAAAAGTTTTTTTTTTTATTATAATTATTTTATTTGAACTTGTTCCGTACATTATCAAGAAAAGAAACTAGTTCTAAAACTTCATCAAAACAGGTTAAATTTACATCAACTGTTTTGCGCCTCACCATCCATATTCTCTAAAAAAAAAATCATATTCCAATTTATCATTGAACATTTTTCTTTGGGTGTAATTAAAAAGTTGCGCTTAAATAGCTTTGACGAAATGACAACAAAGCAACAGCCGAACGTACATTGCCAAAGGCTAAACGAAGAAGTTTATAGTGTACATGTGTAGACGTCACACAAGCAGCATTTCTTTTCCTATGCACGCGTATATAGGATTTGCAGAAGTGCCCTTCGCTGATTTAAAATGACGACTAAGGTTTTTACATTAAAAATAACTAAAAATGTAGTTATTTTTAACTATTGAAAATAGTGAAAATAACTAACAGAGTCGTAATAATAACTAATATATTCTCAATACATAAACTTTGTAACAACTCACAAAATGGGCAAAAACTGCAGTTTTTAGCAGTTTTTTTTTGATATTTTAAAAACCTGTTTTTTTTACTGCAAACTAAGAATATATGATAATTATATAACCCAAGCAATATTCTGAAAAAGCTCAGCGAAATTTTGTATTTTTTGTTGATATTTCATTTCGGAACAAAAATTAGTAGTTTACCTCAAAAATACTGATTTGATAGTTATTTATTATAATACAAATAAATAACTGCTTCAACAAAATTTTATGAGAACACAGTACTTTTCTATAGTTATTGTTTAAATAACTGATATAATAGTTTTTTGTATTAGTAAAAAAAAAACAACTGTAATCGCAGTTATAAACAACAACTACTGATTACTACACAATTCACTGTCAAACATTTTTTTTTTTTTTTTTTTTTATATTTAAAACAATTTTTATTATAGCTATTGTGTAACAAACACTGCAACTAGTTACTTAAAACTAACGAGCAATTTAATTCTATTTTATATAAAGAGCTAAAGTATTGTGATTAAGATGATTTTTGATTAGTCTCTATAAAGGCCACGAAGATCAGAGGGTTTAGTTCTCCTTAATCGACGAGTAGGGCCATTGTTGGTAGCTAAGGATGATGCTTCTTCGTTGACATGGCATAGTAATCTTTGATTATGGGATTCAGCAATCTTGCTTATTGTGGTACGCACAGAGTCCACATGTAGGTCTCTGTGAACATCTTTGTTTCTTATGTAGTATGGTGCATTAATAGCATTTTTCAAAACTTTATTCTGGAACCGCTGTATAATTTCGATTATAGTTGGTTTCGCACAACCCCAAAGTTGTGCACCGTAGGACCATATTGGTTTGAGTATTTGCTGGTACAGCATAAGTTTATTTTCGATTGATAATATTGGATTACGGCCTAGCAGCCAATGCATCTTTCGGTATTTTATGTCTAGCTCTTCTTTTTTCTTTTTTACGTGAGCTTTCCATCGAAGTTTTGTATCAAGTGTCATTCCCAAGTATTTTGCAGTATTGGAGTATGGAATTATGTTATTAAATAATCGAACAGGATGGTATGTCATGCGTTGGTTTGTAAAATCAGTGTGAGTTGATTTGGAGTTGTTTAATGAAATTTTCCACTTCTTGGTCCATTCTTCAATTAGTGTTAAGGCAGACTGCAGTTTTTCCACTGATTTTTCTGCTGTTTTGTCGACAGATAACAATGCGGTGTCGTCGGCGAAGGTAGCAATCGTGCAATTGGCTGGTATAGGCATGTCATAGGTGTAAATAAGGTACAAAAGAGGACCTAGCACACTACCTTGGGGTACTCCAGCTGTTATTGGTTTCAGATTAGACCGTTCATTTTCATGCTTCACATAGAAATATCTGTCAGTTAAATATGAGTGCAGAATTTTACATATTTGTGATGGAAATATTGAATTAATTTTTAGCAATAAGCCTTTGTGCCATACCTTATCAAAGGCTTGTGAGACGTCCAGAAATACTGCAGAGCAGACATGCTTTTCTTCTAATGATTTTTCAATTATATCAGTAATTCTATGTACCTGATCTATAGTAGAGTGTTTGCTTCTAAAGCCAAATTGATGATTGGGTATTATATTTTTGGAAATTAGTATAGGGTTAATTCTTTTTAATAGCAATCTTTCAAATAATTTGGATAATTGTGTTAAGAGTGAAATTGGTTATACGATGTTATTTCATATGGTGATTTACCTGGTTTTGGCACCATTTTGATCTCTGCAACTTTCCAATAAATAGGAACATGTTTGTAATAAAAAACAGCATTAAATATATCACACAACTTTAAGAGAGCTTTGGTGGACAATTGCTTTAAAACTTCCGCAGTTATTAATTCATAGCCAGGGGCTTTTTTCAGTTTAAGTATCTTAATTTCATGTTTAAGTTCTGCAACAGTAATATCTGCAATTAGAGTATCGTCGTATATAAGTTCTCTAGAAACTTGCTCAGAAGAATTTTCACTATCAGAAAATATACTGCCTAAGTGATTTGCAAAAACTTCAGCCTTTTCGGAATCGCTTTTTGCCCACGAGCCATTCGGATTTTTTACTGGCATTTTTTGTAGAACAGGATTTTTAAATTTTTTGGTTACTTTCCACAAGGAATAATCAGTGTTTTTATCATAAGTCAGCCCAAGAAGTTGTTGATTTAATGTATCATTTTTCATTTTTATTATTTTACATTTGATTTGATAAGTAATTCGATTTAAATTTGTTTTATCACATGGCGATCTCGATTGTTGCCATTTTTTTCTTAATCTCCTTTTTTCGGCAATTAAAGTTTTAATTTCACGGGGATATGTATTTACAACTGTGCGAGGAGCAGTTGATGGGGTGCTTCTCCAACCCGATTGTTGAATGGACTGTGAAAATAATAAGGCTTGCTTTTCTAAGTCTGCTGTGTTACAAATACTATCGGAGCTTATTTCATTGTCCAACGTTTCTCTAAAGTATTCCCAATCAGTATTTTTATTAGAAATACTAGGAGGATGTTCTTGTAGTATTACATTTTCGCTTACTGTAAGATAAACAGGTGTGTGATCCGAACTTAGGTCAAGACCATCTTCGACGTGAGTGTAGCTTTTTGAAATTTTATTCCATATAAATAAATCAATTAGATCAGGCTTCTTTTTTGGATCGGTTGGCCAGTAGGTTGGTTTGTCAGTAGAAATAAACTCACCGCCAGTGTCTTTGACAGCTTTAAGCAGTTCTTTCCTTTTTTTGTTGTTTAGGCGTGACCCCCAATATATATGCTTTGCATTAAAGTCAAACATTTTTGAGTGTGATTTTTTTATAATATAATTTTTAACAAAAATATTTTAATTATGTTGCTACAAAATATAGTAAACGAAATCAGCTTACCGATTTTTGGACCATCATTTTTTTTAGGGCTGACCCAAGAAAAATGATTTATGGATCCATACTCCGTATTATTGATCAACAAATACTTAATTTTTATATTGATTTAAGTTATACAACCCCTTTATTTGAGTGTAATGTAAAGAAACGTTCGAGGGTATTTTAGGGACCCTGCGGGACTGCGAAAAGGTACAGAAAAGAGATATGTTTTAAATTGTGCTTACTGCAATTGTGGTTAATTTTTTGAGCAGTAAAAACATATGACAATGTTAGTTGAATTTACTGTAATGTTAGTCGTCCTTTCTTTAAGTGAAGTTTCATTTGTTTTTAACTATATTTGCAGTGGTCTTTACCAACATAGTATTCTACGTGTGGCATTTTGAGAAAAAGTACCGACATATTGAGATAAACTGTTGTCCCAGTACGATTTTATTTTTAACGTGGTCATATTGAGAACAACAGTATTGATCCCAGTACTATTTTATTTGTACCGTGTGCAATTTCTACCTGGGTGGTAGCGAATTGGGAATGACAAGGTTGGAATCCTTCCTTAACATTAAATCCAATTCCGTCGGACATGATGGTATTCATCCAAAATTTGTAAAATTGATACTTTCCTATATTCTTTTGCATGTTACACACCTGTTCAATATAATTTTAACAACATCTTCTTTTCCATCAGCGTGTAAACACGCAAAAGTAATTCCTATACCAAAACCTGATAAGACCTATAGGCCTATAGCAATACTACCATATTTATCTAAGGTTTTCGAGCGGCTGATCCATACTCAAATGAGCAATTTTTTATATGATAACTCTCTGCTTACTGACAGGCAATCTGGTTTCAGACCTAATCACAGTTGTGTTTCTGCCTTAATAGATGTCACTGAGGAGCTAAGGTCAAACATTGATAAAAATATGATTTCATTTTTAATTTTGCTTGATCATTCTAAAGCATTTGACACAGTCGATCATTCCATTCTGTGCATTAAATTGCAACGGATGTTAAATTTTTCAACAACCGCTGTAAAGCTAACATTTTCATACCTTTGTGATAGAAGTCAATCAGTATACCATGGTTCCGAGGTGTCAAACAGTTGTTCAATTTCGAGAGGTGTACCACAAGGTTCCATACTCGGTCCATTACTTTATGCCATATACTCCAATGACCTGCCTTCTCGACTTCAATATTGTGGAGTACATATGTATGCAGACGATATACAACTTTATATAAGTTGTCAACCATCTAGTATCGATGATTGCATTGGAAGGATTAACTACTAAATAAATAATAATTATGGAATATTATGGAATGGGCATCAACGAACGGTCTTTGTTTGAATGCAAAAAAGTCTAAAGCTATGATTATTGGAAAACCCAGATCTGTAAAAACTGTTTTGCCGTCAATCCTATTAGGCAACTCAATAATTGAAATCGCTGAAACTGCCAAAAACCTCGAAGTAATTTTTAATGAGAAACTAAACTGGTCTAATCACATTAATGTTATTTGTGGCAAAACTCATTCAATGTTAAGAAATCTATGGATGACACAGTATTTCACACCTTTTGAAGTTCGAATGCTATTAGCGAAAACTTATTTATTGCCAACACTAATGTATGGATGTGAACTATTTGCTAGCTGGGACACTTTAAATATGAAGAGGCTTAATGTAACGTATAATAATATTGTCAGGTACGTGTTTGACCGTAGCAGGCGTAGCAGAATATCGCATTACGCTAAGCAAATCTGTAACTTAAATCTTGAAAATCTGCTAAAATGCCGTACACTAATGTTTTTACATAAAGTTGTATACTCAAAACAACCTGAATATCTATACAGAAGAATTGTTTTTTCACAATCTGACAGAGGGAATAATATCAATGCGATTCGATATCGGAAAGAGATATCAAACAGACATTTCTTCTTAAATGCCTTTCGTCTTTGGCGCCCACTTCCCGCAAATATTCAAACTATTAGCAATGCAATGCAATTCAAATCTGCAATATTTAAACATTTTGGATAACTAGAATCAAATTTATTTTTTTTTCCTTATATGTTTTAATTTTTAAACTGTTAATTCCGCTTATTTTTGTTTTTATATAAAATGATGATTAATAAACTTAGTTAAATTGACTTATTTTTATAATTGTTAACAATGTTGACATGTATGATACATGTCAACTTAAATGTTATATTTAATTTTTATTTTTTTTAAGCCACCACTTTTATAAGTTAAGTTAATGTACTATAGGCCGGGTCGATAAAAAAAGTTGTGTCGGTCACCCCCTAGAATTAAAGATAATTTGAAGAAGATTTGAACTTTTTTTTTTTTTTTTTTGCCACGCCCCTTGAGCCCGCGCTTTTGGTTTTTTATTTCCTGTGGCTCCATTTATAGTCCGATCGTAGCGTGTGATATATCATTGTTTTTGGAATGACAACGGCTACATTTTCTACTTTGATCACTTTTGACTCCGACGTCAAATTCTAGAAGTGACTTCTGGAAACTCGATTTCTACCACCCTAATTCACGAGTTTTTCTAAACGATAAAAAAGTTTTCTAAATTCCATGAAATTTTGTCTTTTACAGTATATAAATGTAGCCGTTGTCATTCCAAAAACAATGATATATCACACGTTACGATGGGACTATAAATGGAGCCACAGGAAATAAAAAACCAAATGCGCGGGGTCAAGGGGCGTGGCAAAAAAAAAAAAAAATTTTTTTTTCAAATCTTCTTCAAATTATCTTTAATTCTAGGGGGTGACCGGCACAACTTTTTTTTTCTATGGTGTGCGACCCACTCTAATGTACTACTTAGTGAATATTATTTGATTTGATCTTGCCATAATTGTAATTACAACACAATCTACCCAGCACTGTAATATAAGACTAGTTCTTGTTGTACTGTATTGAGTCAATTAAATAAATAAAAAAATAAAAATAAATAAATAAATAAAATATGAAAATTTTAAGAAAAGGTTAAAATCCATCAAAATCAAATTTTCTATTAACTGAAAACATTAAAAATTTCTCATGATTTTTTACAATTTGGTGTTTACAAATAAAATCGATAAAATTAACATTTTTAATACAATTGTACCCAATTTTAGTTCATATTCTGTCCAAGTTTCAACTTTACAAAAATGGCGCATTGATCTCAAAAAAATGCACACAATTTTCTGGGTTAATATTTAATATTAATTGTGGCTGGTATTTAGTCCATAAAAAAACCCAGAAAAAAATGCAATAAATTAATATTACTCAACAATGCAATAATGAAATTAAGAGTGATTTAAGGTGTAAAAAGAAACAAAGTTCAAAAAAAAAAGGGTTTACAAGAAATTTTGGTTGATTTATAATGATATAAGCTTTTACTTTCATTTAAAATAAAAAATTAAAATCATGTTATTTTATGTCGATTTTTTAATCTTTATCTTTTTATTTCTTGATATCAGAACCATTAATATAAAACATGAAGAAGAAGAAAATGAGAAGAAAAAAAGGCCCATATCAATATGAAATGAAAAATAAAAAGAAATATGAAGCAAATAATGTATGGATGGCATGTTAAATATGATCATGTAAACACACATTTTCTGTCTGTTTGTATATCTGTCTGTCTGTCTGCCAGTCTGTCCGTCCGTCCGTCCAATAATGCCATATTTAAACTTTATCAATTAAATGGGTCTTCTCTAAAAAGGTTATACATGTTTGACCCGCTTTTTTTTTTTACTTCCACATTAAAAATTAATATATGCGATCCTTTTAAAATTGTTGTAGTATTTTTTCTTACCATCATTTATTTATTTCTCTGGATCGATAGTGTTGACGTCATTTTTGGTTGTTTATTCATTCACATCACCCAGTAAGCCAACGAGAAGTCACCCAGCCAACTAGCCATCATCCCAACCAGATGCAAATTTTTATCTTACGTTGTTTTTTTATGATTATGGCATAATGATGTTTATTCAGTATGTAGGTAATTTTTTTTCCATATCTTTTTGTAGGAGAGTGTTTTCATTTTCCATTTCAGTTCAACCTCTTTATCCAAATGAAAGTAAAATTAATGCCATTTATTTTTTGGCTTCTTATATTTTTATAGAGTCATTGTTAATAGAACTGTTGGTATATTAAATTTGTCAGAAGGTTGGCAACGAAATTCGAAAATTTAAATATCACTTGTGTCGAATAACATTTTTAGAGCAAAACTAAAAAAAAAATGTTAGTTCAAAAATAATATCGAAACAAATAGTACACTTAAAATAACACTAGGTTACAGAAAAAATGAGACAAAAATGCTACCGTTTTTTTTAATGTATTCATTCCAAATGCACAGAGAGAATTCTCTTGGACGAGTTTTAATGAAATTTTTCCAAAAAATAATGAAGTTTTCTTCACAAAAAGAATGCCGAAATTCTTAAATTTTATGAAAACGCTTCATAATTTTAATGAAAGTTCACACAGAGAAATAAAGTGCCAACCGAATTGAAATGTGTATTTTTGGTTTTAACAACCAAGAAATTCGGTTAGTACAACCAAATTGGCATTTGATTGCTGGATATTTTGGCTGTTGCAACTAAAATTCAATTGTTTTAACAGAACTTTGTTGTGAAAGCCAACATTTAGTTATATACTCCGATTTTTGTCGTAGTAACTGAATTTGAGTTGGAAAATGACAAAAAAAATTTTCTGTGTGTAACTTTTTTAATAGGCGCATGAAACGTTTAATAAATAAAATGATATTTTACATAAAATTTTATGAAAAACAGCATTAATGTGAGATGTTGGTTAGTTCGGTTAAAGATCATGAATATTTTTTCCATATTAACAGAAAAATTATAATTTGATTTGTGATAATTTACTTTAATTAACAGAAAAAACACTCAGAAAAAAGTTTTTTTTTTTTTTTATTAATTAATAATTATATAATTACAAATTATATACTATTACCCTAACCGAGCACTAGCTACTATGGCCTTCGGCGCGTTGTAGCGAAAACAGACCAGTGCCTCTGGTGGGAATCGAACCCACAACCCCCGCACAGATAAGCCAGCACGCTGCCAACTAGCCTACCGGGGCGCACCAGAAAAAAGTTATTTGACACCTTTATGAATGGAGTTAACTTTCTAGACCGCAACGCAATAAAATTAAATTTTTTTTCTGTTAATATGGAAAAAATATTCATGATCTTTAACCGAACTAACCAACATCTCACACACAATTAATAGATCAACAATTAAAATTCTCTATTAACCACTCACAAGGTACAGTGCAAAAATTTGCTTGATATATATACTCGACATATGTTGAAAAACGAAGAAAATCTTCAATGTTTGATATTCTTTCACTAACAATGTAAAGGATAAAATATGATGACATTTGAAAATAACTGCCAGTCAAATTTTCAACTTAATTAGTTAAACTGGCAACTGTGGTAATAATTAACAGAACTAAACACAGATTTATAGAAAATAAGTTCGCAGTAAATTTCGTCATACTCAACAAACTAAGTCGCGGTACGCTTTTAACTTAACTAGTTGAGTTAAATAGATGATGTTCACCATTTAACACTTTAAGGCACGAAGAATGTTGATGAAGGCCGTTGCGGGCTAGGAAGTTAACTCCATTCATGCAGGTGTCAAATAACTTTTTTCTGAGTGTTTTTTCTATTAATTAAAGTAAATTATCACAAATAAAATTATAACTTTTCTGTTAATATGGAAAAAATATTCATGATCTTTAACGGAATTAACCAAACATCTCACACACAATTTATAGATCAACAATTAAAATTCTCTATTAACAGCATTAATTTAGTGAAAAGTTATAATGAACGCGTTCCAGTCACACTTTATTTATCTTATGCAAAAATTCATTGATAACTCTTTGAGTGTAAAGCTGAAAATTGCGTTAAATTTTTTTTAGAAATTTTACTTTTTTTACTATATCGCGATTTATAGAAATTTGGTAACTAAAAAATGCAAAAAAATTAATCAGAAGTCGATTGATATGCAAAACTTTGCACTTTTTTCGAATTCCTCCCCATTGGTTTTTGCACATGACTTTCATTCACTTTTCTGGCTGTCAAATTCCACTTAGATCTAAACTCTTCTATAGTTAATACTGTCATTCCTATCTTTTTTAATGGTCATTTTATAATTGTCCAACATTTTATTATTAGACGTAATTCTGGAAAATTTTGTGGATTGTTGTCTTGGCTAGGTGAGCCGAAAATAACGGTTTTGTATTGTGAGATCTTACAAATGGTAACAGTCGATTTTTCAGCATTCTTTGCTATAAAGTTCACCATATGTTGTATCATTCTAGACATATCTGAGCTTTAAACCACTTGAGGTCATTACGATGTTTGTCATTCTGAGCAAACTTTTGCGATTTCTTGATTAAACTCGAATAAATGAAACGGTGGGATCCTTTATAAAGACGCTTCTTACACTTTTAGCCTGTTCTAGCTCCTTTTGGCCATGCTCACAGCCACTTAAATGTATCGTTTAAATTTACAAACGTTCATCATGTTTTTACCGTGGGATATGGTAATTTAACTTTTATGCTATCAAACATATGGAAAAACTTATTTTTTTTTATATTCGTGCAGAAAAAGCTTTCTCCGATTAAGCTCTAAAGCCATTTTTAAGAAAACTATATTAATTATCATAAACCTATTTATTGAAATATACTGAGAATATAATAGTTTACTCAAACCATAAATTTCCCTTTAATTAATCAAGTAGATTTTAATATAACAGCGATTAAAAGTGGTTCGATTTTGGACATTTCAATGTTTATTAGGCCAGCAGATCGTTTTGCTAATTTTAGCAAAACGTGACTGTTATTGTTTTAGTAAAGTAAAATTAGTAGCAACATATGTAAACATTACTAAAATTTAGTAAAATTTTAGTGAACTCTTAGTGGAAATCGATTTGCTAAAATCAACCTAATGCAGGAGCTGTGGTTTCAACAAGACTGCGCAACATGTCACACAGCTTGTGCCACAACTGCCCTATGGGAAATGTTACCGGTTCTGCGTGTGCCACAGGATCGGTCCCTTCGTGCCAGAGACCCTACTCTATGCAAACAACTATCAACTTTAACATTGGCTTGTCATAGGAGGGGGTCATTTGCCCTGCTTTAAACCACATAGTGGCATGCCACAAACTTACCAAAGATAGGCATACCACAAGACTGTCGCAAAAGGGCCATGCCGTATAAAATAAACGATAGTTTTCGTTTATTTTATACAGCTTCCAATGGGTAAAATTCTAGCCAACTGGCTTTTTCTTGTTAATAAGCTTCTGGTTAAGTGGAATGTCGTCCCTTACAGGATTGGTAATTTTATGACAATTGACACTGCTTAACCCACTTCAGTATTAAATTATACCAGTCCTGTGATAAGTCCTTCTTTAACCAGTCACTTTTAGGTCAATTGACTCCTCATTCCCCATAGGGTGATTTATTGAAGGAAATGTTTGGTAACCGCATAGTTTCACGTTTCGGACCCGTAAATTGGCCTCCAAGATCGTGCGATTTAACGCCGCTGAACTATTTTCTGCGTGGATATTTGAAGTCGCTAGTCTACGCCGATAAGCCCGAAACGATTGAGCAATTGGAGGACAACATTCGCTGCGTTGTTGCCAATATACGGCCACAAATGTTATAAAAAGTCATCGAAAATTGGACCTCCGGATTAGACTACGTCCGAGCCAGCCGTGGCGGTCATATGCCAGAAGTCATATTTAAATTATAATGCCACAAGATTATCTTTCGAATAAAGTAAATTTCATATCAATTTAAAAAATTCATCTTTGTTTTATTCCATTTCAAATTCTATACCTCTATAAAAAACACCCTTTATTTTCACAAAGTTAATGAAACTTTTTTATGAAATAATGAATATCTATGAAACATTTGTCTTCAACATTTATGTATGAACAATAATTGATGAAGTTACTATTAAAGTGCATAAGTAAAGCACACACACAGAGAAATAAAGTGCCAACCGAATTAAAAAGTGTATTTCAGTGGTAGTAACTTATAAATTCTGTTAGTACAACGATATTTACATTAGATTTCTGAACATTTTGGGTGTTGAAACTAAAGTTCAGTTGAATTAACTGAACTTTGTTGTGAAAACTAATGTTCAGTTTTACCAAACGACTGAAATTCGTAATAACCGAATTTGAGTACTAGTAACCAAATTTTAGTTGGCTAATAGCTAAATTTTTCTCTGTGTGCAAGTTTTCTTCCCTATCAAATAATTTTTAGCTTAAAAAAAATTACATTAGTAATTTTTTTTTTAGCTAATTTTAGCAAATCGGGTTTCAGTAAAATTAGTCAGTAAAATTATATTAGTTAAATTAGCAACCAGAACTAGTAAACAATTTAGTAATTCGTAAAATAAGAATAGCAGAAACTTTTACTAAATAAAAACTTTATACAAAAAAATCGTATAATAAAAGTGAGATTCAAAACTGTTTTACTGACGGTTTTTTTGAAGTGTAGTTATACATTTTTTTACTCGGGTAGGTGACATTTTTATCAATAAAATGATTTTGTTCTAAAAATTTTTTGAAATGGTTTTGGTTAATATTTCCAAGTACCAACATATATCATGTGATAGGTACTCTTTTGTAAAAATTTTATAAATGATAAAAAGTGGTCGGTTTTGCTTTCCTGAAATTTATTTAACTAAATATTTTTTATTGTTCAAATCATGTACTACGCGCAAAATATTGAACTCATACATAATTATTATTAATTGCGATTGATGACTTTTTTGTTCATGTTGTGTTTTTTGGGTAGATTTGCGTTTTTTTTTTTTTTAATATGTTAAACATATTTCTGGCTGATTAAACTTGTATGCCCAGCATTTGCTTATTAATAACATTGAATGTCTGTCCGCCCGTTGGACTATCGGTGAGTACATTTTTTTTTTGTTTAAAAAATTTCTTGTTAGTTGTATTTAAAAGTTTTTTGTTAAAACTAAACTTGTTAGTTGGTCCGTATAGGGAAGTGTTGCCACCTGGTGTGTCATAGATTTGAAAATGCAATTATTATTTCACTCATTTTTATTTTTGGACACTATATTCACAATGAAATAATATTTCATTATAATTATCATATCAATTAGATATTTATTTACATTTATTATACACGAATTGAATTGAATCTTTAACGAAAAAAAGAAAACTATATTGTAGTTAAGAAGAAGAAAAAAAACTGATGTTGTAATTGCTGAAATAATGTTAAAATTAAGTATTAAATAATTTTAAAAGTCAGCGAGCGGTTTCACTTTCACTTAATGAATGTTACATTGTTTCTCATATCCTTCTTATTTCCATGGTGGGTGTTGAAAATTTTAATTTTTTAGAGAAGTTCCTGTCAGCTTAAATATACAGTGCTCGAAAGTTTTGGCACAGTTAGTCTCTCTAGTTTCACATAAAGGGTGATTTTTTAAGAGCTTTCGGATTTGATAAAAAAAAAAATACATATAATTTAAAGAAATGTACAAAATATTTATTTGAGAGGTCAATGTTCAAATGGGTCATACGCTGGGTCAAATTTTGGCATACTATCTCCAAATTATCGACAGGTATCTCACGAATAAACTCTTCAATATTGGCTTCCAGTGCGTCAACCGTTGCGGGCATGATCCCTAACATAGCCCCATAAAAAATAGTCTAAAGGCATTAAATCGCACGATCTAGGCGGCCAATTGACCGGCCCCAAATGTGAAATAAACTGTTCACCGAACTCGCCTCTCAATTGGGCCATTGTTTCGCGTGCTATGTGGCATGTGGCACCGTCTTGGTGAAACTACATGTCACCCGAGTCCAGCTCTTCCATTTTGGGCAAAACAAAATTTGTAATCATCGCACGGTAGCGCTCGCCATTCACAGTAAAGTTCCTGCCTTCGTCGTCTTTGAAAAAGTCCAGTGATGCCACCGGCCCATAATTGACACCAAACTTTGTCAGCTCTCATTCACCAATAGTTAACCGTTGTGGTAGGTCGTGTGGCTTTAATTCTTGCACCAGCTGTATTTTAAAAGGTTTTACACCCAAAGTCCCAATTGCTGCGAACGGCGCCTAATCGATAACTCACGGTAATCAACAACACTGGCGGATACAGCTGCGTTATTTTCCTCTGTCCGCACTCTACGTATGCGTGTTGGCGGTTTAATGTCCAATAATGTAAATTTGGTGCGAAATTTAGTCACAAGATTCCGAATAGCCGCCTCAGAAGGTCGCCCAAACTGACCATAAATTGGAAAAAGTGCACTATGCACTTTCTTAACCGAGCATGAATTTCGATAATAAAATTCAATAATCTTCAAGCGTTGTTCGTTTGTAAGTCGATTTATGGTTAAATTATAGACCAAACTAAATATGTGTAACAGTAACATGTTACACGAAAACAGTGTTGCCAAAAAGAAAGTTGCTACAAAATCACCTTTTATACATTGATTTGTCCACGTGTGAAGACTACTTTTGCACGCTGTAATCGGACCATAATATCTAGCCCCTGTATTTAATTTAAAAAAATTATGTTCACGGTATCGTTTCAAATTATATAAAGCTCAATGTAATATAATCCGTTTATATACACCCAGAAAAATGATTGGTTGGAATTCGTTCGAAACTATTAACATTTATTTGATAGGACGTTATTTTATTTGGAACTACCAATAATCGATTAATAAAGCAAAAAGACTGTACTGGATTATAAAAAGAGGGAAAAGGAACTCAAAAACAATCCACTCATCCAATTATTGGTATTTCGAAGAACTTTTCAAATAAAATGCGGTTAGTAATTGTGTATGGTAGAAGCAACAATTTATTTTGTGATAATACGAGAATTGGTACCATTTATCATTTTTTAAAAACTTGCCGATAATCAAAAGTGCTTACTGCAAATACGGTATTCGAAATCAAATATGAAACTAAATTAGAGCTTCAGTAGTACCAATCGACTTGTAGATTGCATTGTTTACTACTGATTGGTATTGGTAAACGAATTTGAGACAATATTCGTTTTTCTAAGAAAATATTTAAATTCAAACTTAGCACTCAACATTTATAAGTCTTTGTGGTGTAGTGGTTGTACTCCGAACTTCCGAGTTCAAAACTCGGAGAAGACAAACACAAAAACTTTTTTTTTAATTAAAATAAAATATTCAAATATTTAAATAGCAAATAAGACAAAGCAAACTAAAAGCGATTGTGGTATAATCAATAGGACAGAGGGCTATTAATCTGAAGACCACGGTCCAATAACAGCAAAATCAAAAAAGTTATTTAATTTCAATAAAATTTTGTTTAACGTAATAATATTTATGTGGAATGTAATATTGGGTTCGGCAAGGACTCTACGAGTTAGAGGGATATTGAATTTTGTTTTGTTGGTCAAACATCCCGTTTTCGTATACATATTATTTATTACCTATTGTATTTAGAAAATTTTGTCCAAAATGTTTTCGATAGCTTTATATTCAATCTTAAAAAAAAATGTTTGAATTTTTTTTTTGCAAAGTCAAACATTTTGTTTTTTTCAAAATGGTGTATTTTTGTTTTGCTCAAAAGAGAGCATAGGTCTTTTTCTTTAAGAGCTTTGTTTTTGCTGTTGTGTTCTTCCAAAATAGGGCACTTTTTTCACAAAAAATTTTGAGTGTTCGAAGTTTTTTTGTTTCGTAAAATTAACATATTTTTTAATCTGCTAGGAAATACCTACAAAAACCATGCTTACATTTGTGAGTAATCTCTTCCCTAGATATTTCCATTTGGAAATGTCAAACATAATTTTCTAGCAACAATAGCTAATTAGGTATATGTAACAGAAAAAAAGGCTGTTTGAACAAAATGTCAAAATTCAACACCTTCCAGAATCTCTGACCGACCCGGTTGAGGTTTTGTGTCATAAGTACTATTATCCAATAGGACTAAACCTGGTTCAAATTCCCTCCCTATCGAAAGATATCGCTTTCAAAAGTTCTGTCACTTGAGATGAAAACCCCCATATATTAATTTCACTTCCAAATGAGATTGTGATACTAGCGAAATAATACAATAAAAATTCGGGATTAAAAAATTCTTTTTGAAATAAGTAAAATAGAAAAAATTTTACATCACTTGAATCTTATTTCATATTTCAACATTTTGCGGTTAATTTAAATAACAAACACAAAACCTAAACTAAATTCCTTACATTCTAATTCACATGAAGGCGAGAATCAAAAATCCCAGATGGAAATTTAGGGAAAATTTTTATATCAGTGTAGTCATGTTTTCTATTGAGATATAATTTGATATCAATCGTATACTCAGGGAACTTCTGCTGTTAATATTTGTTTGAGTTGTAATACAGTATCGGTATTTTTAAGAAAAAAATACTCATTTGTAGAAGAAATAGAATTTTTAACTGCAATTGTAGTTCATTTAAAAAACAAACCCCATCAAATTACTGTATTATGATTTTACATTAATTTTTTGCAGTAGTTTTTTTATTTAAAAAAATAAAATAAATAATTGTTTTTTTTTTACTTTTTACTACATATGTGGTAAATTTTTACTATAATTGTGGTTAATTTTTTAAACAGTAAAACACAAATGACACTGCTAGTTTGAATATATTTTTTATTGATTTTTTTTTAATAAAATGTACACACACTAGATTCGAACTTGGGACTCCCGGTTATCAGTCAAGAGCTTTCCATCTGAGCTATCTTGACAAACATAAATATCTTGTTTGCACAAAAAGTCATTTCTTTCCAACTAAAAAAATAACAAAAACAATTAGTTGTATATGTACTTACTAGAGTTGAGAAAATAATGATTCTAAAAACAGGTTTTCAAAAAATTTTGAGATCATTACTTTATATTTTAAATAATGATACAAATAAGTGCTTATGGGTAATGCATTATTTTTGTTTTATGATAATAGGAAAGTTAACTAGTTATTTGTAAGTCCTTATTATTTGTGTTAAAGTAGTGCAGAGGATAAGCGGATGTCATTACTGGTAGTGCGAAAAGTAATGACATATCATTAGCGTTTCTACACTGGGTTAATTTCATAAAAACGTATCTATTCCCAGCAGAAACTAGGAAGCATTAAAAAACGTTTACTGCATCCTAATGGCTTCTTCTACTGCTACGTAAGATGCATAGGTTCTTATAGAGCAGAAATGAAAGACCAACTTTCATTTACTGTTTACATCGCTTTTTGTTGTGATTTCCAAAAAGTAATGAAGTGATCATTAAGTTTTAAAAACTTTCTTAGTATTTTTTTTTGGCGAATTTTAATTATAATTTGTTAAAGCTTGAATAAAAAAAAAATGTTGATAGAACGAAAATTAAAATATATATATTTTTAAATAATTAAAAGTGAAATTTATAGAACAAAATATACTTAGGATGCATAGCATTTTAAAAAGCAGAACTAAATGAAAATTAAATTTAATTGATATTTTAGATCGCTGCTGTTGTGATTTCCAAAAAGTAATGAAATGAGCAACAAGTTTTCAACACTTACCTCTTATTTTAGCGAAGTACTAAGTAAAAGCGCGGAATGCATGATATTTAGGTGCTCGAAGCAAGTGCATGCATTTAAGTATTTTTAATGCTTTATAATATGCTCTCCCAAGAGGCATGATTTTTCAACATTTTTCATGATAAGAAGAAGCACTAAGAAAAAGCGAGGAATTCATGACATTTAGGTGTTCGAAACCAGTGCTGCCAGACATCTCGAACAAAAATCATAACAGTTATCATTGCTATTCGAAGAGCCTCAGACTTAATCTTCCTTACGAAACTGCTTCCAAGGAAGAAGTATTTAGTATTTTTGATGCGTTAATAAAGACTTACATCGGAGTCTCCCGATGGGTTCTTTCCAAACTTAATGAAATTTGGATATGTGATAAAGAAAAGAAAAATAAGAGACACGTATTTTTTTATCTTCCCAATTTCATATTTAGGGGTTAAAGAGTGGGGTAAAAAATTACCCCATTTTTCGTTTTTTTTTTGGCTTATTGCGAAATGTTTCAGAGAAATTTTAGACAAATGGGGCAACCTATGAAAAAGCTTTTAGAGACGCATCAACTGGTATAAGAAACATTTCAGATAACTTTCAAGTATTATTGATATTAATAAAAAGTGTTTACAGTGAAATTAAAACTGACGTTTTGTTAAAGAATTATAATTGGACTAAGCTAAAAAAAAATATGTATATTAATGCCTATTAAATTTAATCGAAGTGTTGTTTGAGGTGTTTTCGATATTCGTAATTGTTCGGCTTTTATGCGAAATTTTTCCTAATACCTTTTAAACCTATATTCCAAATATTTTAAGCCATTGGCAACCCTAACACAATACATAGGCAATATTGGTATGAAATTTTTTTTTTCTCGAGTACACCAAAACTGCGTTGGAAAACTCTTTAGACATTAGTCATTAGTTACAGACATGTTTCGACATAAAAATGTGTTAACGTTGACCCCACCTTTTAACCCTTAAAGGTGAGATTGGACCTCAAAAAAATACCTGGCCATTACTTTTTTTCTTTATCACATATTAAAACTTCATTAAGATCGGAGAGAACCCATCGGTAGACTCCCCCTTGTTAGTTTCTAAAAGAATCAATATAGTTAAAATTAAGCTTAATTGTAGTTATTTGTAAAGACGTAGTTATTACATAAATAAATAAATGTATTTAAAATTTTGATTAAAAAATCAAATGTAAAGCGTGTTTTTGTTTTATAGTGTCACAACTTTCAGTTGACATCACTGCTTTATTTGACCACCCATTTAACAGCTGATAGTTTGCTTTTTGTTTAATTTGCTTTGAAATTTCATTATGAATTGACTTACACCAGAGCAACGCGTGCAAATTGTTGAAATTTTTAATCAAAATAATAGTTCTATTCGTCAAACTCATCCTGCACTTCTTCCAAAATTTTATTTTCCGATGAAGCCCATTGTTGGTTGATGGGTACGTAAATAAGCAGAATTGTCGCATTTGGAGTGAGGAAAATTCACAAGCTTTTGTCGAAACACCATTACATCCACAGAAAATTACTGTTTGCTGCGCTTTTTGGGCTGGCGGAGTCATTGGCCCATATGTCTTCAAAAACGATGATGGTCAGAATGTTACTGTCAATGGTGAACGGTATAGGAACATGATTGGAAATTTTTTCGTACCTCAATTACGTGGCATTAATCTTGGTGATATGTGGTTCCAACAGGACGGAGCCTCATGCCACACGGCGGGAGCTACAATTGCTTTACTCAAAGAAACTTTTAATGAAAAAATAATTTCACGTAATGGCCCAATTAATTGGCCACCAAGATCGTGTGACCCCCCCATTGAATTATTTTCTTTGGGGTTATGTTAAGTCACTTGTCTACGTCGATAAACCACAAACAATTGAACACCAGGAAATCATCATTCCAAGAGTTATCGGCGAAATACGGCCGCAAATGCTGCGAAAAGTTTTTTTTTTTTTTTTTTAAAGAGAAGCAACACTCAGGAAATTCTTCCTATTAATTAATGTGTTGCTTTCTTTGGAAAGGGGATATTGGAGATGAAAGGTGGTCAAAGATGAAGGGCTTCAAACATGGCAATACTGTAATTGCGAGAGTAGATAAGTCTTAGAACAGTTATTGCTCGCCACCTGATGTAGAGTTGGCGAATTTTATTGAAACTTTTTGTGTCATAGCCCTGATTCATTATTTTACTTCGGTGGGGTTAAGTGCTATGGGAACACCGAAGGTGGGTGCAGCGTATAAGTGATAGAAAACTCATACATATTATTTTTCTAAATTGATGTTGTCGTCACCGGGAATCGAACCCGGGACCATCTGTGTAAAAGTCCAACGCGCTAACCATTACACCACAACGCACACTAAAGCATTAATTTCATAAAATTTTCTTTCCAATAAAGCCCGTTTCATTGATAGTAAAAATATATTTCCTTGTTTTATAATGATTTAAACTTGTGTCACCTTTTATTGCAAAGACAGTTCTGCAGTAGTAATATTAATAATATATTTTTATATGAAAGAATTTTTACTTTGGTATTTGAAGCATGTGGAACATTAGTTAAAATTTAAAGCCTTTTCTAAATATTTTAGAATATTTTCAAAGTATTTGTAATTTTAATAAAAAAATTTGTGTAGATTTATATTTAAGAAAAAAAATCATAATTTTGTGATAAAATTTCGAAATATTAAAAAAAAAATGGAATGAAAATATATATAAAAAAATGGGATGAATGATGTAAATATAAAAATTACGATATTTTAAACACTGCAAATATAGGTCTATTAAAAAGATGTGTTTTTTTAATGTCATGGTTTTTTGGCCGTCGATTAGTGTAATTTAAGTGTTCACCATACTTTTGTTTTATTTATTTTCCAACTGGCATGAGAATCTATAAAACGATTATGCATATTCGGTATATATTTAAGACAAAAAAAAAAAAATATAACGTGTAACAAGTTGCAACTCGAATTACGCTTTTAATTTTTATGTAATCGATATTCAAACGTTAAGGTGTTTCAGTGTGTGGTTTAAAAAATATATAAATTTAAGTTTTTTCCAATATAACGAATACTCTCACACATGAAGAAAACCTAGATCGATATGAAACAATTTCTCAAATGTCATTTGTAATGGAAAATATCAATAAATGAATTATTTAACATTTTACTGATTTTTATTATATTTATTTTTTTTTTGTTCAAATTTTGCACAATTAGTTTTATTTCTCTTTCGATATTTAATTTAGGTACAGCTGCGGTTATTAAAATAGTAGTGCTTTAAGCATTGTTCTCTGATGTTGTGCCATATATCCATTTTGTCTCCGTTTTAGATTATTTGATTTTTATTTTGTCAACAATACAGAATTCTCAATTTTGAGAGCAAACTTTAGTAAATACATCCAACGATGATATTCATAACTTCAATTTTAACTTCATCTCATTAAATGTAATCGGTTATACAAATAGTAGTATCATTTTTGGACACAATTATAAAAAGAGTATGTTATTTTATATTAAAGGTGTAAATACCAGGGCTGGATATCTAGGGATATATCTAGGGTTACCCGATTCAAATTTGGAAAATGCTTGACATTCACCCAAAAAAAATCTTGATTTGAAAAAAAATTCTCGACAATTAAAAACACCCACACGTTAGTAGTTGTATTTCAATTTAATTAATTTTTTGTATAAAAATATATTTTTTGTTAGGACAATATCCTAATAAAGAAATATAGAGTATGGCCTTGAACTTGAATAAATTCCTTTTTATATTTTTTTTATATAAAAAGTATAAAAATATGGTATAAAAAGTTATCAGTTGGAATAATCCGATAATCAACCTTTTCAAATAAACTGTAAATCTTGCAGTATGTGTTGATCCAACATCCTAGTTATTTGCCATATATTTGCACGAATTAAATATAATCTCTTATAAAAATAACGCAATAGTTAAAACTAGTTAAAATAAAAATATAAACAAATGAACTCACTATTTGTCACCTGGTTATTGTTTTAAATTGCACTGTGCAATGTGAAATTATATCCCTAACGAGACCAGTGGGATAAAAAAAAAAACTAGACTAACAATAGACCAAAAAGACCGAAAGGTTTTGAAAACTTATCCCGTATTTAATTTTTAATAGGATTATGGAATTTGGCTATTTTCAATTGTTTTTTCATTATGGGTAAAAATTTAATATTAAACAGATTATTTAATGCTGACAGCGATGATATGTTTTTTTTTAAGTTTTCGTGTTCTAAAATATGTATAATTTTTTTCCTAAAAATAACGCTAACTAAGCATTTAGACTTGTTTTCTAAATTGTACTGGCTGTTTCATACTTAACCTATTTTGGGCCGGAATGCAAAAATGTTCGAATCGTAAACTAAAAAGTACTTTTTTGGTCTAATTTGGCCCCAATTACCATACAAAACCGTTGTCAGAAATTTTGTATCTCTAACCGTTTCCCCAGAAACGACTGTTCGACTAGTCGAACAACGGCCGTAGGCGACAAACAAAATTTATACTACCATACAAAAATAATTTCCAGGTATCGACAAAAAAATGACATGTGAAACAAAAACACGATTGTAATGTTTATTTTTTTTAATTTTTATTATATATATTGTAAATAAATGTACTTTTTGTAATTTTCGTTACTCTTGCTCCCATTTATGGTAAGCAGCAAAACACTTATTTTCGTGCAAATGGACTTGGCACTTAGAGCACATTCTCTGTGTAGGATTATGACAAACATTGCAACGCCTGGCATGTTTTTCACGTTGTGTTATGATTTGGTGATGACCTGACACACGAGGGTGCGGGCGAATTGTATATGATGTATCTTTAGTAATGTCATCCTCCGCAATATCTTCGTCGTTGTTTTCGTCAGGCGTTAGTAACAAGTTTGTGGCCAGGTCGACCCGAAATGGCAGCTGTGAATTATATTTACGAACAAGCTTCTTAGTTACTTAACAATTTAACTTCCAATCATTCACAACAGATGCCTCTAGAACGGCCAACCAAAGTGGCCACCACCACTTCTTTGAACGAATCGAAACATGGTAATTGGAAACAGCATTATCATGAACATCGACAGCGCCCATGAAACTGTTATAGTTTCGGATTATATTGGGCTGCTGCACAATGATTTCACCAGGTTGGCCTTCTCGTTGTCGTTGTCTTCGTGTGGTTGATGTAAGTGGGTAAACTCCGGTGAAGTTTGATAGTAATGTTACCTCACGCTTATCTTGCCAACGACTACATACAAACGTATTAATCTTATCAAACTTTGAATAGATTTCAAAAATAAAAAATATATATAAAAATAATAACATAACCAATATGTATAAATATAATTACCTTTAGGCAATGCTTTGCCCGTCTTCAAATCTGGTGCAGGCTGTCCTAAGCGATTACTCCGCACAGTCCCGGTAGCGCATATACGTTTACACTTAGGATATTATGTCGGTAAAGACGACAGCAATTGTAGTCAAAAACAAATGAAATTTCATTTAAAGAAAGGACGAATTAATGTTCAAAAAATGACTAACAATTGTAGTAAAAATGAACCACATGGTAGTAAAAAATAAACAAATATTTATTTATTTTATTTTTTTAAATAACAAAAAACAACTGTAAAAAATGAATGTAAAATCATAAAACAGTCATTTGATGTAAGTTGTTTATTTTTAAATGAACTACAAGGTTAGTTAAAAACTTTATTTGTTCTACAAATGACTTACATTTACATTAAAAATAATGAAACTGTATTACAACCCAAACAACTACTTATTTTTAAAGCAGAAGTTCCCTGAGTGTATCAGCCAATAAACACATCAAATAATGAGAAGTTAACGAAATAAAGTTGATAACGGGAAGGAAGTTCCAACTAACAAGCCATATCCATGACCACAGAAGCGTCCAGGCCTATATTTTTATCGTATTTGTCACTAGCTCCACCGTACGTCATCATGTTGAAGACATATGCAGTAGAAGCAGCCATGCACCAAGTCTTGTAGCCAAATTTTTTTGGCTTGTTTTTTAAGTACATCTTACAGCTGTGACATCCAAAATAAGCTATGATGCTTGTAACAAACAAATTTCGTGGAAATGCATGTTCAAAAATTCGGAATTCAAAGAATTTGTTTTTTCTGCATAAAATGCTCAACGACAAAACACAATAATAAAGTTGTGGCCTACGGCAAATGTTCGACTAGTCGAACAGTGAACTTGGCGCGTCTCTAAATATACCTGAGGATTCTAAAACTCGGGAAAAACTTACTGATCGACTATTTTAGACCTTTGCGAACAATAATAAAGTACTTTTATAAAATTAATATTTATATATATTTTCCATTTCATCCAAACAAAAAGTGTCTATATGCAAGGTATTTTTCAACCACCCCCTGGAGCGGAGCAGGGGGGTGGGGGATAATTGTTATATACTTTTTCTGAAAGAGAATTAAATTTCCTTTAATATGGTATCACTTTTTTGTGTGTCGGGAACACTAAATCACATAAAAAATGGAGGTGAAAAAAGAGAATTTTGCTGTTCGACTAGTCGAACAGCGGCTCAAAATGGGTTAAGGAATGCTTATTATGCGTATGAGTGACATATAAATATTTCGTATAATTTGCATTGCGTGAGTGTTAGTGGTGCAAACCAAATTTTTTGTTGCTTACTTTCGCGGAACATATTATGAAAACAAAGAGCTAGACGTATGAGTGATATTTAAGTTTTAATGATTGTATGTGTTGCATTTTTTAAACTTGACGTTGCATACTTTAGGGGGACTTAAGACGACTGAGTGATATTTACAATTTTAATAATTTATAAACAGAAAAGAAAAAAATAGCAAAATTCATTGAAAAAAATAGCAAAATTATGAAAAAAAATATTGGAAAAAGTTAAAAAATAGTGAAACTACAAAAAGGTAAAATAATTACTCCTTTTAAAAGAAGAATTAAAAAAAAAATTAAGAAAAAATCGAAAAAGGCAAGTTTAAAGCTCAAAAATATTAACAAAAATCTGTTTTTAAGCCCAAACATTAAAAATGGCACACAAAAAAACAAATATGAGTAAAAACGTCAAAATATGTAAAAAAAAAAAACTTATTTGTCTTCTATGTTTATAAAGTTTAAGCCTATTTTTAATTCTATTATTTTTTAGCAAAGCACTTTATTAAAATAAAACTAATTTTTTGCATATACAAATAAGTTTCATAAAAAAATAATTTTCAAAAATAAATCCCTTAGATATTAAGTTTCGGAAATTTTTTAACGTATTTTCATAAACATTATATATGTTTAACAACCCAGCAAAACCACACATTACCAAATCATGGGTAAAGTAATGTATCGCCATAGGGCTTCATGCATTACTTTACACGTTATTTCACTGATGAATTTTACAGGCGATGAGCCTCAAGGTAGCTCATTACCTTGTAGTGGGTAAAGTAACTGGTTACTTATATGGTTAAAAAGTAATGTGTCTATAAATAGATTTTCATAAAAAAAATGCATAAATTTTTTTTTTACAGATATTTTTTTTTAAATTAAATAAATAACTTTTTTATTTATTAAATAAATAACTTGGTAATGCTGGGATTCGAACCTGGGGTCTCTGGTATTTAAGAATTAGTTAGGCGAGAACTCTACTAGGTTAGGTTAGGTTAGGAAGGGTTATGTGCCCAAGGGTACAACTCCACTCGGAGACCAATACGGTCCATTGTGAATCCCTTCAGAGAAAAAACGGTGAGAAAGAATAGAAATAGACAGAAAAAATAGCTTGAAAGAAAAATATAAAGAAAGGTAGAGAGAACTCTACTAACTGAGCTATCGATACATACAATATTTTATTGCTTAACATATGTAGATGAGTTGTTGTGCTTCGTGTTTTCGTTCGTGATATCAAAAATATTCACCTTACCATTATGCTTACAAAAAATCACAAAGTAATGTGTCTATAAATATATTTTCAAAAATATATATTAATAATTACTTTACGTTTATAATTCATGCATCATGTAATTGATGATCGGTAAGTCATTATTTTATGTTTTGAAGTAATGTAAAATGTAATGAGGTCTCATTACAAGGTAATCCATGAGTGTCCAATTATCGGAAAGTCATTACTTCTTATTGGAAAATAGTGATACGGGTAAGGAGTACACATTACAAGGTAATGCATTACTTTATCGCACCCATTACCAAAGTTTTGCTGGGAACGATTCCATTTTCGTTTTCTTAGTTTATTTTATTCAAACACATAAAATATATCGAACAATCGGCCTGTAAAAAGCACGATTTTAATGAAATTTTTTTGCTTTTTACATTGAAAAAATTTAAAAAATCATTAGTGTCCGACCGAACAGTTCGGCCAGAAAATGCATTTAGATTATTATTATATTATATCAGAAGGCACTATGCACCGCGACCAATGTAGGTCTTTTGTGCTGCCTAAGGTTACCTACAGATTCAAGCTACCTTTAAAGCCAATTATCCTATTAGGCAAAATGTTCGCTATGTCGGAAGGCGAAATGAAGCGATCACCTAGAAACCTAAGTCTGCTATCACAAAGCCTGGGACATTCGCAGAGAACATGCTCCGAGGTCTCAGATACCATCTCGCAAAACCTACACAAATCCGTGTCCGATTGACCCTTCTTGTGCAGATGGTATCTGTGATTACAGTGTCCAGTTAAGTACGACGCCACGGTCATCAAACCCCCCCTTTGAAGTGACAAGAGTCGCCTCGACGCCCTACTAGAAAAAGAGATCAATCTTTTAGACTGGCGCTGACCAGGAGAATTTTCCCAGTAACTAGAGAATTCAGACTCTCTCCATGCCCTGAGCCTTTCCCTAACATGCCCCGCAGGTATTCCACAAAATGGTTCAGGACCAATAAAGGGCTTTCGGGCCCCGCGGTTGGCAAGACAATCTGCCCTCTCGTTGCCTTCATGCCCCTTATGACCAGGAATCCACCCCAAGGTTAGAGAGTTGCCTCTACCGAGCCTATTGAGAGTCTGAATGCATTACATGACCAACCCGGACGACACCTTATAAGCCATTAAGGCCCTCAGTGCAGCCTGACTGTCAGAAAGAATGTAGATGCGAGATCAGCGAGTTCCCCTTCGCAGGCATTCCCCTGCACAGACACAGATGTCCCAAATCTCCGCCTGAAAAATGGACGGATATTTTCCCATACGTAAGGCACGCTGGAAGCCTGGTCCAAAGACGCCCGCACCCGTGTTCCCATTCGACTGCTTAGAGCCATCAGTGAACCACACCTGAGAACCATCTTCCGGTTCCTAGGATTGATTGGTCCACATGTCTCTGTCAAACAATAACACATCAAAATATCGATCAAAGATCCACTCCGGTGACACTTTGTCCGCAACCTTAGAAATCGGGTCATCTATTAGGATTCGCGCGATCCTCATGTGACCCCTTAGGTCGCCCCCCTTCATGCCACTGAATTCACTAAGTCTAGAGGAAACCATACTGGCAACCTCCATTACAGAAATATGCAATGGCGGCATCCCCAGCATAACCCCCAAGGCATCCGTCGGGCAAGTTCCGCCGGCCCCTGTAATGCCAACACACGCAAGACGGTAGATTCTCTTAAGAGCATCCCTTGCCTTACTCTGTTCAACTTTTGGCCACCATGCAAGGGCATCATAGGTGATCATCGGTTTAACAATATAAAATGCATTTGGTCTGTATTCGGTATTTTAAAGCATTATGGACAAATTTGCCGGATGGAAAAATGTTTATTGGGCTAATTAGATGCTATTTTGAGTGTCAAATTTGAAGAAAAGTCTGTAGTTAAGCAATGAAATCACTGCTCGGCCTCAGAAAGTTCGGCCAAATTGAAAATAGTTCGGCGGGCCGATCTTTTAACTTTATAGCTAAACTTCGGCTTTTCTCTTAAATTTTATACACAAAATCCAATACCAAAATTTGTCATCTTTGCCTCTAGATATCAAAAAACCGACAAAATATAGGTTTTTGGCCGAACTGTTCGGTCGGACACTAAAAATCATTTTTTAAGGTGTTATTGGGTTGGGTTTTAAAAATCTTGACAAAACATATTTTTTCTTAATTTTTGACGAGCATTCTTGTAAATCAAGCGAAATCAAGGCCGTCTGGATATATCACAATTGTTTGTGGAACTAATTCGGTCATTTCTTACATAGTGGTGCGATTGCAATACAATTTAGAGTAGGCATAATATACGTAACATCGAGCTTAAGTGTGGCTTAAGGTGGTGGCAATATGACCACCCAAAATAGGGAACTTTTGCATATTCGCCTGCCTTGTTTTTGTTTCTATTCCGATTTTTAAAAAATTAACATATTTGTAATCTGCTAGTAGAAACTAACACAAAACATGCTTACATGTGTAGGTTATTTCTAATAGTTCCCGAGATATTACCATTTGAAAATGTGAAATTCCAAATTTGGTCCGACTCAGGTCCAGTATTTTGCGATCAGCGGTACGAAATCGGGGCCAATGAATTCAATATATTGTTGCACTTAAAAACTACATTCGTTTAAAGTAAAAATTAACAAAAAAAAAAAAAATTTTGTGATTTTTTTCCCAAAAAACACCAACAACAGTCTTTTACCTCCAGATAAATATTTTCTCTATCTCCAGATAAATATTTTTTTCTGAACATATAAAGTGTGCATACTATTCGGAAAGACATTTTTATGTAAAAGCGAGTTGTGTTAAAAAATTTTTGATGCTTATATACCTTTCCCCCCAGCCGCTTCTAAAGTTGCCACACTTTTAAGGCAAATATCAACTTTAAACCAGTGTTAAAAATTGTGCACGCCCCCAATTAGGTATCAGAAGCGGTTGTAGATACTGCAACATCTATCTATGTTATTGGGTTAATCTCTTCCTATCCCCGCTTTAAATGTATACATAGCAGCAAAATATGTTAAAAAAACTCATTTTTGGATTTTTTTTTTTTTAATTTTATTTCTGGTAATTGTGGGATTTCTTACGGAAAATCATGATTTTGGACATAAATTTCACATTGTTGACTTAAAAGTCTATTTAAGTCCAAAAAATCATTGCATTATATCTAATAATAAATATGTTATTAAATAGTGACAATTTACATTTTTAACAAAAACCGAAATTTTTACCTACGTAATACACAGAAAAAAATATTTTAATACATTTTTCAATTAAATCGATTTGTTGAAAATTTTAAAAGCTGTCAATTAAAAATTAATTGAATCTATTAAATATTTGCTCAAATTCGAAACTTGCTTGACATCTTGCTTTATACTATCTCAAAACATATTTTTATTGTTTTTGTAATATTTATGCATGCAGTTGTTTTTTGTAAATGTTTATGTATAAGTAATAAATATTTTAATATCATTTTATTTACATTTTATTAATTCTCACTTTATTAAATTAAATTAAATAATTCCATATCAGTGGTTTAAATCTCAATATTAATTTATTCCAAAATATTATCATAAAATTGATAATGTTATATTTGCAGTTAAATTTTGTTTAATAAAAATGTAACCATTTCTTTTAACCAAAAAAATGCTAAAAATAAATTAAATATTATTTAAAAAAAAAAAATAAAACATACACTAGTTTTAAAACGAACAACTTATTTAAAAGCTATTTAGACAAATAAATTTCCTTGGAATTTGTTCTTAAGTTGCATATTAAAATACTTATATTGGATAAAAACAAATTCCATGGAAAATTATATGCCTAAATATCTTTTTAAAAAATTAATTAAGGAAAAGAACATTCAAAGAATCCAATTGAAATGCTTTACCCCTATGAGAACCCTATGTTAAATTCATCGATGAAAATGCTTTATAAAAAGCACTTTGCTTTTTTGCTGGGTTACAAAAAAACAACAACAATATGTTTTGAGCGATAGTATAAAGAAATGTCAAACAAGTTACGACTTTAAGCAAATATTTAATTGATTCAATTAATTTCTAATTGATAGCTTTTAAAATTGCCAACAAATCGATTTAATTGAAAAAATAGGGAAATATTTTTTTGTGTGTACTCAATTCGCGGATATATCATTTGTACTGATACTGAAATAAACCGAGTAGATTTTTTCAACTTTTCTAAATTTATTATGTGAACTACTACTTTTGTGACCGCTACTGTATTTTTTTTGTTTAAACAACAAAACTGCACTTGAACTGTGATATTTGATTTCATGTGAAGTTTAAGCAGATAATATTTTTTTTTTGGCCAAAACACCACATGCGGTAGGTGGGTGGGTTAACTGACGAGTTAAATTTGAAATCTAACTAAAATCTATGAATATGTAGTAAAGTATGAGTATTAGGATGGTATTTATACACTCAAGAAATTTTATTATGTTCTCTCAGAAAATTATGTAGGTAAATAATGAGCTGTTCCCTAATGTCAAACTGTCATCGAGTTTAATTTCCGCTTTAACTATTTTAAAGAAGTTTCGGCTCAAATACACATTTTTTGCAATGAATATTAGCATTATATCTATGAAATGTCACTGGAACTCGTACCTGGAAAATTTTCATTAAATTAATGCAGTTTCTTTTAAAATTTTATTAAACATTACATTTTATTTATAAAAAATTTCATACAACTAATGATAAAGTTTCATTCAAAACAGTTTCATTAAAACTATGAAGCTATTGCATAAAGCTTAAGAAAAAGTATGAGAACTTTTTTTTTTCGACAAAACATACCATTTTTTATATCTTAAAATGTGTGTCGGAACCTAAAAGTACACATTAAACCACACATTACATCATGCTTACAAAAAATCATAAAGTAATGAGTCTATAAATAGATTTTCAAAATTATATATTAATAATTACTTTACGTTTATATTTCATGCATTATGTAATTGATGATCGGTAATTCATTTTTTTATGTTTTGAAGTAATGTTAAAGGTAATGAGGTATCATAACAAGGTAATCCGTGAGTGTTCAATTATCGTCAACTCATTACTTTAGGTTTTAAAATAATGTTGAATGAAAGGAGTATACATTACAATGTAGTTGATTATGTAACCAACTATGGGTAACTGATTACTTTATGTTTCGAAATAATGTTGAAGGTAATTACAAAGTATTGCGTTATCTAACACATTATCTGTAACTCATTACTTCTTGTTAAAAAAATATGATACAGGTAAGGAGTACACATTACAAAGTAATGCATTACTTTATCGCACCCATTACTGGGTACCCGCTAAATAAATTTTTGTCATATTTTTCGTATTCTGCGAATTCGCAAAAACACCTTCCACCGGGACACCTTATTGTGCATAGACTAGACATTCCAATGAACACATTTTTGTATTAAAATTTCAAATCTATTCAAAATGTTCTGAAATATTTAGAAAATAACTTCAAGTTTAAACTAATTTTCCATATGCTTCAAATACCAAAGTAAAAAAATGTCTTCATATAAAAATATATTATAAGCATTACTATTGAAGAATTTGCAACTTTTTGCAGAACCTGTCTTTCTTAAATATATTTTCTAAAAGATTTGGATACGCTGAGCCTAAATCTGGCAAATTTTTTCTGTCTCATTTGTAGTTTTGAAAAATATATACAAATTTTCTTCCTTCCTAAATATTTCAGGATTTGGAATTTTATTACAAAAATGAGTTCAGTGAAATGTTCAGTGAAAACCTAAAATTTATAAGGATAAAACTAAACATGCAAAATTTTCAACTTCCTTGCAATACCAGTAAGATATTTTGAAAGAAACACTCACATGATTATTTATTTATTTTTTTATTTATTTAATTAATTGACTCAATACAGTACAACAAGAACTAGTCTTGTATTATGGCAAGATCAAATCAAATAATATTCACTAAGTAGTACATTAACTTAACTTATAAAAGTGGTGGCTTAAAAAAATAAAAATAAAATATTACATTTAAGTTGACATGTATGATATTGTTAACAATTATAAAAATAAGTCATTTTAACTAAGTTTATTAATCATCATTTTATATAAAAACAAAAATAAGCGGAATTAACAGTTTAAAAATTAAAACATATAAGGAGCAAAAAAAAAACTTTGTTCTAGTTATCCAAAATGTTTAAATATTGTAGATTTGAATTGCATTGCTAATAGTCTGAATATTTGCGGGAAGTTGGCGCCAAAGACGAAAGGAATTTAAGAAGAAATGTCTGTTTGATATCTCTTTCCGATATCGAATCGCATTGATATTGTTAGCGCTGTCAGATTGTGAAAAAACTATTCTTTTGTATAAATATTCAGGTTGTTTAGAGTATACAACTTTATGTAAAAACATTAGTGTACGGCATTTAAGTAGATTTTCAAGATTTAAGTTACAGATTTGCGATATTCTGCTACGCCTGCTACGGCCAAACACGTACCCGGCAATATTATTATACGTTACATTAAGCCTCTTCATATTTAAAGTGTCACAGCTAGCAAATAGTTCACATCCATACATTAGTGTTGGCAATAAATAAGTTTTCGCTAATAGCATTCGAACTTCAAAAGGTGTGAAATACTGTGTCATCCATAGATTTCTTAACATTGAATGAGTTTTGCCACAAATAACATTAATGTGATTAGACCAGTTTAGTTTCTCATTAAAAATTACTTCGAGGTTTTTGGCAGTTTCAGCGATTTTAATTATTGAGTTGCCTAATAGGATTGACGGCAAAACAGTTTTTACAGATCTGGGTTTTCCAATAATCATAGCTTTAGACTTTTTTGCATTCAAACAAAGACCGTTCGTTGATGCCCATTCCATAATATTATTTAGATTGTAGTTAATCCTTCCAATGCAATCATCGATACTAGATGGTTGACAACTTATAGAAAGTTGTACATCGTCTGCATACATATGTACTCCACAATATTGAAGTCGAGAAGGCAGGTCTTTGGAGTATATGGCATAAAGTAATGGACCGAGTATGGAACCTTGTGGTACTCCTCTCGAAATAGAATAACTGTTTGACACCTCGGAACCATGGTATACTGATTGACTTCTATCACAAAGGTATGAAAATATTAGCTTCACAGCGGTTGTTGAAAAATTTAACATTCGTTGCAATTTAAGGCACAGAATGAAATGATCGACTGCGTCAAATGCTTTAGAATGATCAAGTAAAATTAAAAATGAAATCATATTTTTATCAATGTTTAACCTTAGCTCCTCTGTGACATCTATTAAGGCAGAAAAACAACTGTGATTAGGTCTGAACCCAGGTTGCCTGTCAGTAAGCAGAGAGTTATCATATAAAAAATTGCTCATTTGAGTATGGATCAGCCGCTCGAAAACGTTAGATACACTTTTCCATAAAAAATCAACAGTTATTTAAAAGTTTAATCGGTAAAGTTGTTTCAATGGAATATACAGTTAAATTAACAAAGAAATATATTTTCTAACTTTCTGTCTGTTATTCAATAAACAAAATAAACAAAAAACTGACTTTCCGTAGTAGTTAAAATATTCAGTAAAAATTTTCTATTTAAAACAAAAAGTTGTTATATTATATTGAGTATTGAAATAAACGAAAACAATCTATTGTTTTTATGGATTTTGTTAGTTAATTTTTCAACAGTTGAAAATAAACTAAAAAATACAATTGTTTTAAACGATAAGTAAGTAGTCCTGTTTTTAACTGATTTTCGGTTGATTTAATGTCTATATTTAGTAGTCTTTACGGATAAAATATTGTGAGTGTACATATGGCAGTATTGCTATAGGCCTATAGGTCTTATCAGGTTTTGGTATAGTAATTACTTTTGCGTGTTTCCACGCTGATGGAAAAGAAGATGTTGTTAAAATCATGTTGTACAGGTGTGTAACATGCAAAAGAATATAGGGACGTATCAATTTTACAAATTGGGATGAATACCATCATGCCCGACGGAATTGGATTTCATGTTAAGGAAGGATTCCAGAATATCTTCCTGGTTGAAGTGTATAAAGGCAAACAGTATCGAATTGTTAGCATTGGGTACTGACGTGGTTGTGGAATTACGGGTCCGATTCGTATTAACATTCATGTTATTTGTACACTCACAGTATTTTATAGTTAGAAACAAACGAATTTGTACATTAAAACTATAGAAAAAGTTGTTAAAAACAGGACTACTGATTTTTCGTTTAAAACAATAGTAATTTCCAATTATTTTTAATTGTTAAAAAATTAACTAAAAACATCGATAAAAACAAAGTACTTTCGTTTATTTTAACTATTAAAAAATAAATGCTTAATCCGTTAAAATAAACTACGTTCGTTTTTTTTTGACTATCAAAAAATTACCGAAAATCCATAAAAATAAAAGATTTTCCATTAAAAATTTAACTCCCAAAACTTAAAAATAAACGATTTTCCTTTATTTTAACCATCAAAAATTTACCCCCAAAAACGTAAAAATAAACGATTGTCGTTAATTTTAGGTATCACCAAATTTAATTTAAAAAAAATAAAAAGACGAGTTCTGTATTTGTTTTTGTTTTTGGTTATATTTTTTATTTAAAAAGATTTTTTTTTATAATGTATTATTTACATAATAATATATGTTAGGATTTATTTTTAAAACTAAATAATAAGATTAATTGAATAATTATTAATTGAGCGAATGGCGCCTAACATTTATATGGCAGCATAACGAAGAAGGATGACCTTTGAGTTCATCTTTTACTATAATATGGAAATAGCTTAAAAAACTATGTGTATGTAAAATAAAAGACAATTAAAATCTAAAGAAAAACTATAGTGATGGTAAATAAAATATTTGGTTTAGTACTAAAGTAAAAAGCACTTCTGTAAAAATTTTGGTACTTTTTGATTTAATTTAATTGTTAAGGTACCCTTGCAATATTATTGCACATATTGCTGACAATTTTATTATCATTCAATGTAGCCAACTCAATATTAAATATTTTTCACATATCTTGTGTCTGCAATAAGAATTAAAACCATTTTGATTTTTTCTAACCTTCCAATATGAAATACACACTGGTAATTTGTTGCACACTAGCAAAAGTTGCACAAGAATATTGCTTAATTTTAACTTTACATTAAACATTGATGCGCTCAATCTTGTTTACCTAAAAAACACGACTTTTACCATATTGCTAATTAATTTTCTTGTATTCAAATAATCAGCTAACACATGTTCTATACTGCGAAAATAGTAATCCTAACCTTTCGTTTTATTTTATAAATACTAAAATTTGTTATTTGTACATGAATAAAGAAACTCAGAGTTTTTACTCTATCTCTAGCAGGCTGTCTCTTCATCTCCTAGATGTCATTTAATAGATGTGCTTTAACATATAAATTTGGAACAGTGAGGGAATTCCATCTCTGTTCTAATATGCAAATTATGCACCGTCAATACTGCTCAAGGATGAGAAAGTGCAAATTTGCATCGTGTGCAAATGACCACGCTGAATACCCTCAGTAACAAAAAAAAAGTAAAACAAAATTTACTGAAACAAAGCACTTAATCGTCAGCTGGGCCACTTTGGTACTTTTTTGACTGAAAATGTAAATAAGTAATTTATTTACCATCCCCAGTTTATGCATATGAAAAACGTTTAAGTGAACTTTTAAAAAGATTACTGTGATTTTTGTGTGATTTTTTTTTAAACAAGTAGATTTTTTTTAAACATGTAGATTTTAAACGAAAATATTAACTGCTACATAAAATCCGTATTAATTCATAGTTTGTTTTTTAAATAACAGGTAAAAAAGTTGAAAAATACGTCTCTTTGTACTACAATCGGTAACGGAAAATATATTGTGAGTGTAGGATTGATATTATAAAAGTTAACGTTTACTGCAGGCATTGGTATGTTGCCAAATTCGTTATTTAATTGATTGACATCGATTGATAAGTCAACGTTGGCATTACTATTTACAACACCCATATTTCGAATTTTCCTCCTTTTCTTCTTTGAGCAACTGCTGATTTGAATTTTTCTTCATAAAACGCTGATTTTGAAATACTAATTTTTGAGTTAACTTTTCGTCTTGCCTCCTTAAAACTATGTTGTAATTCTGATGTTTTATACCGTTTCCATCTCTCAAAGGGCAAATTTCTTTCCTCAATTAATGTTTTAATTTCATTTGAAAACCACGGTTTGTCATTACATTTTACATTCTTTGTTTTAATAGGGATATATTTCTGGTAGGGATATAGTATATTGTTTTGCAAAAATGTTATTTGTTCGTCTACGGTTGGCATAGAGAAGATGTTTGATGTTTGTTTTCCAAGGCATGTTTGATAGTTCAACTTCCAGCGACTGATTGTCGATGTTCCTGAAATCTCTGAAAGTTATTTTCTGCAGTTGTTTCTGAGTTTTCACATTGTAGTCATAAGACATAAAAATCAAATCATGTTTTGAAAACAGCGATGCAAAAAGCTGATCGTAAAGAAGCAATTGAGCATTATTATATATTTGAATAATTGGAAATAATTGCATAGAATAAATGTGAATGCAGTACTTTTTGTAGGATTTTGAAAAAATCAAATGCAAAAAATATAATTTTTTTTTCTAAGTTAAATAACTACAAACGCATCACTACTCATAAAATGTTCATTAAGCTATTGCAAAACTTTTCTGAATTAGTTCTCGATATAGTCGAATTTTAAATTTTATTCCAGTTCTTTTAACCAGTAGGGAGTAATTCATGTGTTACCCTAATGAATATGTTTTGTGAAAAAAAAAACATTTACAGTAAATTTGTTTACTGGTTTTAGTATTTTGGTTTATAACAAATGAAGTATAAAGTGTAGTTCACAATTATTTTTTATTGTTGGTTTTTATTTGAATTACTTATTTTTTGTTTTAACCAAATGTCGTACAAGATACATACAAGTAGGTGTGGGTTGTTCAATGTACATACGTACTATTTAAACTACAGGGCCTGTTTTTGAGAAGTAGTTTTACTTTGGATATGCTATTACCAATTTAAAGTTCTACCGAACTGACTACAGAACACAAATTAAAATATGATTTTTACACGGTTGTCAAGCGAAACGGAGCGATACAATAATATCGCTGCTAAAGATGATTTTTTAGCTAACGGTATTTTATATATGTTGTTTTTCAAGCCAACTGCCCCGCACCGGAAGAAGTATATCGCAGCAATGCTAAACTAACAGTATTTGTTCTTCTATAAGAGACTAAAGAAAAATAGAAAAACTTTTTCAAAAAATGAGCGAAGTAAGCGTGGCAAAATATTTAAAAATGTTGCGTTTATTATTGCTTTATTACTTATTATTTAACTGAATTCGCCAAATCCTGAAAATTGGACTATTTATATATCGAGCGCTTATATTCAAAACTTGCTATCTGCAGTTTTCTCGAAAATGAGTTTTTGATGGCAACTTGTTCAATGATTAAGTTGTCATATATCGTATTAAATTTGAACTGAAATTTTTTTTCTTTAACATTTTTTTTCTTAAATTTGTGATTTTGATATCTACTATACGTAGTTTTGCGAATAAAAAGTTGCTATCTGCATAAAAAAATTGGTTTTTATTATCATAAAACCTAAAAGTGTTAGTATTGAATCATTAAGAATAATAAAGATAGATCCGGGGATTATAATTCCCTACAACGTATTGCAACTGATTATATGTTATCCAATGAAGGTTTGTTGTCTACAATTCGTGACAATTATAATTTTCAGATTCCGAGAATGAACAAATCGACGACAATTAGATCAAAGGGGATGTGGGAGACGATCTCATAACAGGTTTGTAGCTTAAAATTCGAGACAATTATATGAATTGTAACATAAATTTGTATCCAGATTCCGAAAATGAACAAATCAACCACAATGTGATCGCCTGCCGTAGACGAAAACGAGCCGATTTCTCTCCTTCAAAAGCTCGAACAGAAAATAAGAAAAGGCGAATAAGGTAAGACACTGCCAAAAACTAGATGATGCAACTAGGAAGAAAATTTTCAAATCGTTTTGGAGCATGTCTTGGGAAGCTAAGCAAGTATTTACAAAGGCTCACGTATCACAGATTCCAAAGCAAGGACTATATAGGATATTGTTATTAATTGACTCTTAATATTTTTGTATTTAAAACCCAATTACAGTTACTATTACTTTGAATTCTAGTACTATAATTTTTCTTTTATTATTATTTTTATATTACTTTTATACTTATTTTATATTAAAAAACCGAAACATTAACTAATACCTCGAATTCCATTACTAGATTTTTTGTTAATACATATTATTATATTTATTTTTATTGTTTTATATTAAAACAACATTAACTTGAATAAAAAATCGTGTTATTTAAATAAAAAACGTTAATTAGTTTACAATGAAGCTTATTTGTATTTTTGTACAAAAAGTGCTATCTGATAATTTGAACATACGAATTGATAAAATTTATATTTGCAGAAAGTGCTATCTGCTATATCAGCGCGAATAACAGCAATTAAAAACAAAAAAAATTGTGAAACTTAGACGTCGTTTTTAAATAACTTTGTAGAAGAAACTTTAGTAATAACTACTACAATTTACAAAAAAAACTGTTTTTTTGCTTTCCTGAAAAATTGCGATTATGCAGATAGCAAGTTTTGAATATAAGCCTTTGATATATTTTTTATTAAGAATTTGAAAATTTTTTACTTCTAAAAAAAGTCCAGATATTTTTTTATCCATCCAGAAAGTTTCATAGTATAACTGGTATTAGTTTTGGAGAAAATATTCATTGTTCTATACATTTAAATATTTCTGTGTAATTTTATTATATTAATTATTTATTGCTCATACGCTAAGTATGCATAGCTGGGGACTGTTAAGGGGGAATTTTTCCGGCAATATTTTCGCAGGGCGGGAGAAGGTGGCATAATTTGGATACCTGTAGGACCGCGAGACTTACGTGGCCCAACTACGACCTAGAGCGTACAAACTCTCTCCTGAGCAGGAGCAGGAGGGATGTCTCGAGGCTGACGGCTGTTCTGACCGGTCACTGGCTGATTGGTAGGCATGGCATTAGACTTGGGATTGTACGCGGTTCGCATTGTCGCAGCTGCGGCATACCGGGCGAGGAGGAGACTGTGGCGCATCTTCTCTGCGATTGTCCGGCGCTGCAGAATATTCGACTCCGGATCTTGGGTGACCATATACCGGACGACCTCTCGGTAATATCACGTGTGGGATTCGGTGATCTCATACGTTATCTTAACCGAACGGGGTGGGTCTAGTACTCCGGATACTAGTTCCTTACGGGTAGTGTGGTCTCTTCAAAACGGAGTCGCTTTTTTACTCTACTTGATGCTCACGAGTAGCGTGAGCTGCCACTTAAAACCAACCAACCAACCATGCATAGCTATTGATTTAACACAAAAATGTTGAAATATGTATGAAGGACTATAGACTGAAAACATAAAAAACAACCACTCGACTTCCACCACCCCTTTCTGATTACAACCAAAATTGGTATAGAAGATGTACATCATATAAGTATAACTTCGTGCAAAATTTAGGACAGCTAATCCTAGCGGATCTTGAAATATCTCGTTTGAAATATGAAAAATATTGAAAAATTTTCCAAAAGTATTGGTACGACGTGTAGAAGGAAGGTTTAAAGTTGAACGCTTTCACAACGAATACGGAAGAAATGCCTTAGCCGTAACTCTGGCCACAATTTTTAACACTGTACCAACACAAGTATTAAATCTTAAAAATAATTACAACAGAAATAAAATGTTAAAAAATCATTTTATAAGTTTGCAATTAAAGAAAATAAATGAATTAAAAACATTAGTCTAAATTCCTGTAGACAAGCCGAATGGCTTAGCGGGACTATCATTAATATAATTGTAAAATATTAAATTTTTAAATAAATTATAAAAAAAAAAAATATATATAAACTAAATGAGAATTTTTCAAAATTCGAATTTTTGAAAACATAATATTCCATATCTTTTTAACGGCTTAAGCTACGAGAGCTATTGTTACCTCGTTTTAAAGCTAAAGGGTCCGCCAAATAACTATTTTTTTTTTTGAACTCCTGAACCAATTGGAATTTGTATGGCGTCATACCAAGGTCTTTATGCAAAATTCGTCTCAATGATGTCTCCGAAATGTTCAATTGTTGAGAACGATGGTGAATTGATGTTGATGGCTCTTCACGCACACTTTCTGCCACAGCAGCAATATTCTCGGGTGTACGCACTGTTTTTGGCTTTTCACGCTTTGGTTTATCGATGAGGATGCCAGTTTCTTTCACTTTTTTCACAAGATAACGAACATACGGACCATATTCGTTCAGGGGAAGGATAAAACTAATTATCTGTCAAATCAGACATGAGCTAAGTGTTACCATTGAAACAAAACGTTAGATGGCGGACCCTTTACTTAAATTGTGGTTTTACTAGTGAGCACATATTATACACTTTTCCACAGCAAAATGCATTGTTTCCAAAAACCGCTGTTCAAAAAGAGGTATTTTTTTTTTAAATGTTGTCAAAAATATATGTTAAATAAAAATTAGTTCCCTATGCCGTGTCCAAATCCCTACGTGGATATGTTACTGTATCCTGACATAAGAATACAAATGTGAACAAATTTAACTAAAAAGCCGATAATTTATAAAGATGCAGGATTACCACATATGGATTTGGTGACGGTATAGAAGAATAATTGCTAGTTAACATATCGCTCATTTGCTTCAATAACGTAGACGAGTTCATATGCCAAAGCTTACACACAAAAACAATACGTATACTAAACATTGTATAGTAGTACTTTTTTATACACACTCGTTATACACACATACTCATAGCATGTAAAAGATTTTGCATATGAACTCGTCGACGAAAATTTGCTTACGACCACGTTTTCCTCCATAACTCCGGATCCAAATGAGTCTCAATCTTAAAATTTTGCCACAAATGTAGAGAGGCCTTAGTTTTAAACTATTTTTTCAGAATTTAAAAAACTTGGATTTTGAGATATGGGTCTTTGAACATTAAACTTAAAAAACTACCTTTGACCTTTGAAGGTAATGGTTTCACCTTTAAAATGCTACCAATACAATATATGATTGTATATGAAAGTTTTTACTCGGGAATACACTTTTTTCAAAAATTGGACATTTTCGTCCGAAATACTGCACGAGTTAAAGTTTTCCAAAAAAAAATAAAACTAATTTCTGGGGTTTCTATCAATTTGATTGTCTAAAAAAACAATATGTTGCATTTTTAGAAATTTCTAGAGAAAGAATATTAAAATAACTTTAATATTCCTCGTGCATTCATTAAAAATAGAAGGCTTAAGTTGGCAGACGCAAATAAGTGAAAAATTCGGATTTATAACTGTTCTTACGCAAATAAAATAAGAAGGTTAGTTTTAAAGTAGAAAATATAGAGTTGCCAAATAACTATTTTGAAAATTGTTATTTTCCTTATTCGGAGGAACCTTTTTCATAAATTCTTTAAAAATATATAAAGACTAAAGATTTATATTTTTGATTTCATGTTGATTAGAAAATTCGAAAACTAATTTCTCTTCTGCATATTAGTTAATCAATGATACATAATTTCTGAAAATCTGAGCGATCGGACTTTTTCAAATACACAAGATCGAAAATAAACCAAATGTATTCAGTACACTCAGGGAACTTTTGCTGTAAATATTTGTAGTTATTGGATTTGTAATACAGTATATTTATTTTTAAGTGAAAAAAACAGTCATTTGTAGTTCATTTAAAAAAAACAAACCTCATGAAATTACTGTATTATGATTTTACATTAATTTTACACAGTAGTTTTTTATTTTAAAAATAAAACAAATAAATGTTTGTTAATTTTTACTGCATATGTGGTTAATTTTTACTACACTTGTGGTTCACTTTCTGAACTATAAAAACAAATGACAATGTTAGTTGAATTTACTAAAATGTAAGTCGTTCTTTCTTCAAGTGAAATTTCATTAATTCTTAACTAAATGGTCCGCCATCTAACGTTTTTTTCCAACTAGTGCTTATTTCGTGAATGGTAACACTTAGCTCATGTCTGATTTGACAGATAATTAGTTTTATCCTTCCGCTGAACGAATATGGTCCGTATGTTCGTTATCTTGTGAAAAAGGTAAAAGAAACTGGCATCCTCATCGATAAACCAAAGCGTGAAAAGCCAAAAACAGTGCGTACACCCGAGAATATTGCTGCTGTGGCAGAAAGTGTGCGTGAAGCGCCATCAACATCAATTCACCGTCGTGCTCAACAATTGAACATTTCGAAACATCATTGAGACGAATTTTGCATAAAGACCTTGGTATGACGCCATACAAAGTCCAATTAGTTCAGGAGTTCAAAAAAAAGGTATTTGGCGGACCCTTTACATTTGCAGTGGTTTTTATCTACATAGCATTCTAAGTGTAAATTCTGTTTAAATTTCTTTTAAGTTTAACTTAATGATCTTAAACCAAGTTTAACTGTTATTACACAAACCAGGCCTAAAACAACAGACATACAATCCGTAGTATTTAACCTACTGTGTATTAAGTTTTTTTTTGTAAATATTTTTTTATAGTTTATGTTTTTTGTTCTTAAACGCTAGTATATTTAATATTTTTTCTAAAATCTATCGTTCAGTCGATTAATTTCTTATTTAACAGTTAAATGTTAATTAAACCATTAAATTATTATTTAAATTATATAAACAACAATGAATTAAATAATTTGCCCATTAATTATATACTTTAAAAATAACGTTCAACTAAAAGTTTACAATTTTTGAAAAGTTAATCAAATTATAGTTTCATAAAGTTAAAATATATTCAAAGCTTAAAGTCAATTTAGTAAGAAATTGAAATTTTTCGTTTATAGATTATTCTTTATTTAGATATTTTCCCATACTTTAGGTTTAAAATTATTTTATATATTGGGCATTCCACTTAAGACCGCCCAAACAAGAGCATTTTTTGACCTTGGCTTCTTCCGATTTCAATTAAATATTGCATTTAGAAACTCTTTGGAACCACTTATAGATTGGCGTTTTTAGTTTTTAAAATTTCTAAAAAGCCACGGTTTTATACACGATTTAGTTTTATTGTAAAACTGGAAATATACAAAAATGTGTAAGATTGAATAATCTAATTTTCTGTTAAATTGATCTGATCATCACCATTGAAATTGCGTTAGAATGGTACTCAGAAAAAAACTAAAAACTGGTTTCAATTAAAAAATTTATTGAATCAATTAATATATTAATTGTGTTGCACCTATCACGGCAATGGTAATAACAATTAAAACTTTAATTGAAAACTAAAAAGGAAAAAAGCTATAAATAACCACTCTGCGGGATATGGGCCAGTCACTGGTATGATCTCTTGACTAGAACTTTGTGTGTATGAACATATCCTAGTTCCGGTTCTGTTATATGAAAGTGACCGATACTTTTAACATGGGCTTGTCATAGGAGGTGACAATTGCTACCTGTGGAGCACTGTGTGACGTGGCGAATAACTTGTCCAAGGTAACCTATCACCGTACCGCCTGAAATGAATATGCTACGAGAAAAATTTTTGAAGAAAAACTAGTCACATATTCAGCGAAATATGTTCTGTGATAGGGGTAAAATGACTGGAATAGTTTTTCGACGGTCTAAGAGGTTAAGGTTAAGGTTATTCGGCGTGTTTTATATTATGTACGGGTTGCGAAATAGCCCTTCCGGAACAAGTCACTGCACTTAACCAAAACCGTGTGTCATACCACCTGTTCAAAACACCTTCGAAAAGGCACAACAAAAATCAGTTTTAAAATTAGCTTATTTTGGCTATACCCAACAAAAAACTATAACATTAAATTCATTATAACAATTTAAATTTGGATAAGTACATAAACTAGACAAAAAATCCGGATGCTAAAATATAGATTTTTTTTCGCAAGTGTTTTCTTTGTTTGCTAACATTGGTATTAAATACGAACAATTTCTGCGAATTTTTATGTTCCAACACTTCTAAAAAGCAGTTCATGAACATCTTAATATTGTATGCTGCATTATACAGGGTGGACCAAAAGTCACGCCTGCGTGTAAAAATTGAATAACTTTTTGTTTATTATTATTTTTTATTGATTTTTTTTTTTAAATATAATATTATCTTTGTATGACCTAAATTTTAATTATGAAAAATAATGTCAGAGAGATGACCACCATTTTCATCGATGCACAATTGGGCTCTTAAACAGGCGTTTTGCATAACTGCACGCAAGGTTTCAGGCTCTATTGCCCTGATCTCAGCTTCAATGTTGCTCTATAGTTTGAGGCTTGTTTACATACACTCGTTCTTTGAGATAACCCCATAGAAAATAATCAGGGGCAGTTAAATCCGGTGAACGTGCTGGCCAATTAAATTCTGAATTTTTTGAGATAATTCGGTCATTAAAAATTTCATTTAAAAGCGTCATTGTGGCACGGGCCGTGTGTGCTGTTGCTCCATCCTGCTGAAACCACTTGTTGGCTGCCTCAGGGCGTACAAAATTATTAAGCATAGCGCGATATCTGTCCCCATTCACCGTTACTGTATTACCAACTTCATCCTCGAAGAAGTAGGGCCCTATAACTCTTTCTGATGTCACTCCACACCATACTGTACACTTGAGGGGGTGCAATTGGCGCTGGTGAACAACTCTGGGATTTGCAGTACCCCAAAATCGCATATTTTGTTTATTTACGTATATATTTATGTGAAAATGTGCTTCATCACTCATTATTAAATTGTTAAGAAACTCTCTATTTTCTGCGCACAACGCCACAAGCGTGTTGCCCAAATTAGTCTTTGATGATAGTCAACTGGTAAAAGAGGTTGGGCCAATTGGACCTTGTATGGATGCATATTTAAATGACGTATAATACGTTGAAGTGATGTTCTAGAGATGCCCAGTTGTCCAGAACGTCTTCGCGTTGAAGTTCCAGAATATTCTGCAACACTGACCCGTACACGATCAATGTTCACTTGATTCTGTATTATTCTTGGTCTTCCTGATCGTGGCAAATCTGACACTGCACCTTGTTGTCGGAACCGTGCAAGTAAACGATTAATTGTGGTTTGGTTAGGTGCATTTCTGGTGTTGAAATAATTTCGATATGCTCGTTGCGTCAGTAAAATTGAGCGCCCATTGGAAAAGTAAAATTCTACCACTTTCGTTCGTTGCTCAGTCGTTAAATTTTGCATGGTGGTGTAACACGAATCGATGAATAAAATCTGAAAAAATAAAAAATATTAATAAACAAAAAAGTTATTCAATTTTTACACGCAGGCGTGACTTTTGGTCCACCCTGTACTTAATTCTAGTGCACAATAATATCTTAATAAAAAGAAGGAGCTGCAACAATTCAGCACAAATATAATCTATAACTTATAAAGCAGAGTAACAAAATATTACTCAGTTTTAATTTTGTACCCAAATAACTTTTACATACAAAATCGTTACCAAAAATCTTGTAAAATATCTGAACAAGATATTTCGAAACCAATATGCAGAAATTTTGCAATTTTAATTAAAAATTTTGTGAAGTGTTTCAAGTTTTTGAATAAGTTGTGCAAAAAATCATATTCTGCCATATCTGGCAACCCTGGTCACTGCCTAAACAATTCCGTACTCAGTTCTTTTAAACCAGTGGAGTGTTACGTCTTCATTTCTACTGCCACATAGTCGGTACAGATAAAATTCCTTCAGTGTTATGTCCGCTTTGTAGCAGTCAAGGGACTGAATCCTTTGGCACTAATTGCCATGTTTTCATCCACTACTAACGATGTCGAACCAGTTCAATGGACAGTAACAACTTCAACTGCATCGACCCTATTTGCTTCAATACACTTGGATGTTATGTTACTTTTTCTCCAGTTACATGATATATCTGGTACCAACCAGTAAATGTTTTGTCACCATAACTATAGTCAAGTGATTTGTCATTTCACCCAAATTAACACTTTTTGGTGCATCACAATTTAGGTTTCACCAGTTTCGTGACGTGCCCCCCCCAATCATATATCACAGAATTACAACTTTGGATCAATCGACCCTTCATTTTCCGCAGAGCATCTTCAAAAAAAATATTATACTCAAAAAAAAAAAAGTGTGTGAAAGATACGTTTGTATATGTGTTTTTGGTAATGCCGTGTCTGTGAAGTCTTTTTTTGTTTGTTAACTTAAAATGCATTTGGTATTTAAACTTTTCTATTTAACCTACAGTATATGAAAAAAATATTTGAGAATTATGTTTAAAATAAAATATATATTTATAGAATTAAAAGTCAATTAAAATATTAATTGATTCAATTAATTATCCTTATTTAACTCAAATTGTTATTTAATTCAAATTAAATCTTTAATTAGATAATTTAGGTTGATAATTTTTTCTGTGTACTCTCGTCTACTTTTTTACGAAATGCATTTTTTCTCATCATCAAATAGAATTGCATTTTTTATGCAATTTGTTTTGCAATTGAACTTTTCAAAAATTTGGACACTCTCGATTTGAAAAAGGGGCATATTTGCAAAATATGGGATTTTTACTATAAAGCTACACTTTCGATTTTTTGGGTCCCGGGGGTGTATCGATTATTTATGAATTATTGAACAAAAGCTTGTATCATGCTTCCATAGAAATAACAAACACATTTTTTATATGTATACAAAAAATAAAGACCTTGTACAGACATCATCATAAAATGACAAATAAAATTTGAAATTTATTGTTGTTTTGTATAGAAAGTTAAGACTTTCAGCTTTAAAAATGGTCCCGTGACAGTCATAACCAGTCACAAATAAGAATAGTCCTGTAAATTTTATAATGCAGTGTTAAGGCGCCGCACAGTGGCGCCTTTTGACCTTTTTCGTTGCAAAAATCATAACTTTTAAAGTAATAAAGATATTTTAAAAATTTAAAAAGCATTTGAAAGAAGACACCCCTAGCTTCAAAATACATGACCCCCAAGGTGATAGGCCATCCGCGGCACTGTGCACAGTGTTGTCTTTTGACGTTTTTCGTTGTAATCATTATAACTTTTAAAGTAATAAAGATATTATTAAAATTTATAAAGTATTTGAAAGATAATCCCTTTAGCTTAAGAATAATTAACCGGCATGGCCGGCACAGTGCATCGTTTTGACTTTTTTCGTTGCAGAAATCATAACTGTTGAAATTATCAGGACATATTTAATGTTTAAAACGCACTTGAATTTTATCTCGTTTAGCTTCAAGAAAACCGCACCCGCATTGTAAAAGGCCCACTGCGGCACCGTTGTACGGCTGGAGGCTTTCCATTTTGCTTTAAGAAACATATAAGTGCTGTGAAGTTTGGATTTAATACCATCGCTTTCTTCATATTCTGATAAAACTTTTAATTCTTTTATAACAGCCAAATTAAATGCACTTTCATCTTCCGAGCTTCTAAATAACTCAAACAATTTTAAATTTTGTAAAGACATTGTGCTTATTTATGGATAAATAATTTAGAATTTATATATTAATAATGTTAAACTTTTCACAATATTTTATTGTTTTTGCTTTGTTCTCTTTATTAAATGTATTTTTTTTAATTTATTTCCTTTTACATGGATTTTTTTTTATTTGATTTTAATTTTATCACTAGTTTTTTGTTTAAAATTTTTTAATGTTTTTTTTCCACACACTTTTTTCACTTTGATTGTCACTGGCTAGATATTGAGACTAGATAACATTATTAGCACAGAATATTTGGAAATAAAGCTTTAAAAAATGTGTGTGCTTGCCGATGCCTACTACAATATTTTTTATTTTTGTTTTTTTTTTGCAATGTTCAGTTAAGTGCAAGATGAAATACTCATTGCTTTAATTTCATTTCTTTATAATTAGCTGTAGGTTCAATTTTAACAGCTCATTCACTATGATTCAAAAAGTTAATACTTTTTAAATTAAAAACTTACTAAAAATAAATTTAGATAATTTTTTTTTGTACAAAAACCTTTGTTCGTTTAAAAAATTCTTAAAAATCCCAACATGACACATATACTTGTACTTAAGTATTTTTTTTGCAATTCATATGTTTTACATTTTTTTTATTTAAAATCCCAAATTTAAACTTCTAAAATATCTTAATTCGTTCAGGAGATAGAGCTCATCAAAGTGGTAACTTTTCCGAAATTTTTTTCCGCTAGGGGGCGTTGTAAGCGAATGAAAAAGCATAAAAAAACTAAATAATAAATTAAAGACCAATACATCTACTAAGTTTGGTATACAATTAGAGTGGATCTCAGTGCTGCCCAAAATCTGTTTGAATATTTTGAAAATATATCTTTTTGTAGGAAAAGTTGTTACAGTTTTATTGTTTTTTCATGTACACGGGCAAGTACGGGCACCCAATTTCAAGAAAATAAGTTAGAGTATTAAATACTTAACAACATCTGCTTAATAGTTCCCGTCACAAACCGTCACTTTTTTTGTTCTATTCTATTAAGTGTGAAAAAAGACCCAAATATCATGTGTTTGGGTCTTTTTGCGCCTGAAAAAAAAAGTATTGGACCGAATAACCCTTTTTTTACATCGTCTCATTGGAATTAACATACCTTTCATCCGACACCAAAAAATTAATGATCGGTTGTATAGTTTGCCTGAAATTCAATTGAAAAGATGATATTTTATTTTTTTATATAAACATTTTTTGTAAGTCCGAAAAATTGTCAACTTTGATTGACTCTAGAATTCATAATTTTTATCCGATTTCAAAAATTTTTTTGGATTCTTAATCAGTGAGAAGTTCTCTATCAGATGTAATTATTCATTTTATCAAATTCTTCTGTCAAATTTTTGATTTTTGCAACGCTTTTAGGGAAAAGCCGTTAACATGTCTCTCTTTTAAAAGCTAAACATTTATTTTTTAGGATTGTTTCTGTACTTGAAATATATATGTAAACAAATTAACATTGATATTGTTTTAAAATTTGTATTTTTAATCCTTCCAAAGCCATGTTTTTTTCTATAAAAAAAATCTGATATTCGATAGCAAACTTGGGCTTGAAAGGGTTAAAAGTTTAACTTTTTAAAACAGAACATTTTAGTAAACTTTTGTATCTTTCACGTTCAAAAAAAACTCTTAAAAATTACATGTACACTCAAAAAAATAAGTTAGTAGAAAAGTTAGTAAAACGTCTTGTAAATCAGGTATACTATTTTTTAGCAAATATTTTTGCTAAAATCGTGTTTTCAGCTAAAATTTTTGTTATACTTATTCAGCACTTAACTGTTTTATACTAATGCTTTACTAATATACTAATGTTTTACTAATTAATTTTGCTAAAAAAAATTGTGCTGATAAGCAGATGTCGCGGCATGTCAAGATGTAGTAGAGAAGAGGAAAATGATATTAAAAAGTACAGCTCTAACAAGACAAGTAAAAAAATCAACCATGAAAAAACATATACAGACATGTAGACAGAGTAAAGAGAAAGACAAAAACACACATCTTAGGTAGATTTGTATGGTTTCTTTTTCTTATTGCAAAAAAAAGGGTTGTTTTTTTCGTTTCGTTTGTTTTGTTTATTTTTTCGTTTCGTTTCTAGAATTATCTTCGGCAGTTTCGTCATAGCATCATTAAGACAACCATTGATGTAAGTAGTTGAAAGAAAATTTTTGCCATGTTATATATATTTATTTCTATATATTTTCAGATATTAAATTAATTCATGTCGTCAATGTGGGAAATTAAAATTGTTATATTTCGTTATTATAGTAAATTATTTTTAAAAGAATCACAAAAATATGTTTTATAATTTTCAGCAAATAAATTAACTAAATTATAATTTTTCTACAAATTTTTTGCGTTTTTTTCAGTCTACTAAAATTCAGCAAAAAATTTATTAATTTTTACCAACGCTTTTTTATTTCTAATCTACTAAGTGTTAGCAAAACTTTTGCTGAATCTACAAATTTTGTTGCTAAAAATCAGCTCGCTGATTTTCAGCAAAAGATTTTGCTGACATTAGCAACTTTTTTGCTAGCATCCTCCTGACTAAAATTTTGCTGACTCAGCAAAATTTTTTGCTGACTTTACAAACTTTTTTTTATGAGTGTATGGTTTTTAAAACAGAGATATTTAAAGGGGCGCCTTAGCAGTACATTTAAAAATTTTGTCCTAATAAATCTGGAAAATAAAACAATAACAAATTGTGGTTCTTTATTACACGCAGAAAAAAGAGACTTTTGAATATGTTTGCTGGTAATTACATATATGTTTACAATGATTCAAATTTTCAAACCAAAACAAAGATATATTTGCAATTTTATAGTTTTTAGATATTATGTTTGGGACATGCAAATATACTCATAACAAATATATAAATATTTACAGCCAAACATATATATGTTTGGCGACAAACATAAATATATTTTCAAGCAAACATGTTATATTAGAAACAGAAAAATACAATCGGCACAATGTTGGCAAAGCGTCGACGATGGTCGGTTATGCGATTGATAACACTAGCCAACCGTTGGGTTGAACGAACTTGGCACCGTTGGCATAATGTTGGTAATCCATAAATTTGGTTCTTTTAAAATATATTAATTTTAATAAATTTTGAGAAATATGTGTAATAAACCACGTTTAAAAATCAGCAATACAGTTCGGTCTTAGTTTTATACATCATATTTAAATGTGTGAAGTATAATAAAACAAAAATGCTTCTAATTGGTTGTAATACTTTTAAAAACAAAATTGGCAAAAGAATTTTGAGGATGCTACTGGCAAAACGCATGCTTTGCAAACAAAATAGTGTTTTCCTAGTACAATATTAGTTGCTCTTTTGGTAATTTTTAACACGGTCTGTTTTACAAAAATATCAGTGGTTTGCCAGTACTATTTTTTTTTTGGTACGGCATTTCTACCTGGGTAGTAAAGTGAAAATTTACCTTTTTGACAAAAATTACACATTTTGTAAAAATGCATAGTTTTTTAAATTTTAGAAAAATTAATTTTAAAAATAAATTGCATAAAAAATGCATTTATTTTTAAAGCTGGAAAATAATTTTAATACGCAGTATAAAAGAAGATGAGCGTACCATTCCAATGCGTTTTAAATGATAATGTTCCGATATATATTAAAGAAACTGCGACTGTTCCAACTTACCCGTGGTATGTAACAAATTTTTTTTTTTTAAATTTCAAGAAAATAAAAATTCCAATATTTAAGTGGCCCCATAGAGTTTGTGCGTGCAAAATATAATTTAAATCGGAACATCTGAGGTCAGATTTTGGCCGATTTAACGTGGAAGGGACGATATACAATTATAGACTACCTAAAAGAAATTAAGCAAATTAGAAATGACATTAAATTGACATAAAATAGTATTAACTTCATGTCTTAAATATTGGTTAGTACTTTCTGCTGACAATCCCACTTTTTTATACAAACTATTTAAAACGACACTTTTTTACATGAGCTAATAATTGTAAAAAATTAATTTTATTTCCTTGGATAGCCAACCTTTATAACTTGGAAAAAGTAAATACAATTGAAACTTTTTAAGCCTCTAAACCTATTTTGGCATATATCGCCTAAAGTAGGCAAACTAATTTTTTGGTGAACTACTTTTTTAGTTTTGATGCCAAACACATGGTACAAAATTCATTGCGAAAAAGCGTAGGGCGGTTAGAGCGTTAAAAGCTCCAAAAGTTCGAGATATTGATAATTAGAATTTTTATTTCATCTATTCATTTAATCTATTCAAAATTATAACATATGGAATTCTGACTTTATCGGATATTATTAGATCAAAAGTGGTTCACGATTTTGATAAAAATGCAAAAAACATGTTTTATTAAAAAGTGACTTTAAAGATTTTTTTTTAAAATGCCTAATTTGGAGATGTCGATTGCTATTTTTATTTAAATGTGTATTTATGATATAAACTGTTTAAAAAAAAAAACAAAAACTGCGTTCCACGATTTTTAAAATATTTTTTTTTACGCTTTTTTAACCGAAAACCAAAAAATTTCAAAATTTTGGACTACCCCTAACACAAAAATTAAATGAAAATATCGCTTCAATTAGATTAGACTTATCTTTGAAAGTGGAAAATTAAACTACATATATGGACTAAATTATATAAAATAATTCACCCATTTCGTGAATAAATAGGGAAATGTTTGTTCCCATGTAATTTTCATTCCCCCTCAAGTGAAAATTGGTATCGTGAATTTCCCCTGAAATTGTATTATGCTATTCACGAGTGAATGATTAGACAAAGGGAACAAATTTCGAGGGAACTTTTATTCACGATTGGAATTGAGTAAAAAGGAAAAACAATTCGAGGGAAAAAATATTCACGATAGGGGTGATTATTTTTATAAAGTGGAATTTTTTTGTTTAATTTAACTAAAAGCTTTACAATATTGTATTCATAATTTAAAATATGTTTCATGGATATTTTTTGACCCTAGGCCACTCTTAATTAAAGTAAAGATTACTATAGTTTAATCATATGTATATTAAAGTGGGTCAAAAATAGAGTTTGGAAATTCCCGAACTTTTTCATTTCCCTGGTTTCATTGACTTTTTTATTTGAAACCAGTAATTTGATCCTAAGGAATGTTTGTTTTTTTTTGTTAAAAGGAAGTTCTTTTTAAAAATTAAAAAATAATGCACATATTGCTCATTTACTAAAAAATTCACATAACTCAAAAAACACCACTTTGCAGAAAAGCGTTTAAAGTTTTCAATCCATATCTGCCTCGCTCGCTTTTTTCACTTTTTTATAAATAAGGTGTTTACTGAATTTTACTCTTAGTGAGAGTTGCTTGAGAGTTCGCTAATAATGCAGAGACTCGTGAGTAGCACAGTTTCTCTATGAAGGATATACTCTTTGCACCCACTTTCCAGAAAAAATAAAATACGTTCTCCTCTAACTCGAAAAGTATACATGATATTAATGTGAAATTTTTACAAAATATAAAGCATGATATCACTAATAAATCTGCATCATTAACTCAATAATCGCGTTTTTTGTCTTATGTCATTCATTTAGTAAATGAGCGATATGTATTCAATTTGTGCATTGAAAAATAGAACAAATACAAAACCATATTATTTAAATGATAGTTTGACTTTGTTGTTAACAGAGCATTATATAAATTAGATAAATTTGGAATCCCCATATTGCTTGCTTCATATAAAGCAATTTCTCTTTTTAACAAATGCGGTAGATATCCTTTTTTGGATTGGCATGCGAAATTGTTTGAAAAAGCACCTTAACTTAAATATATATTATTTAAACTTAAAGGCTTTGGTACAAGTACCAAATATAATTTTTCTGTAAAATTTCATGAAAATCCGTCCATACGTTTTCAAGTTAAGGCGATTTCCTTTAGAGTTATCCTGTCGGAATCCTGTATTTCCTTAGACAAAAATAAGAGTTTTTAAGATGTTTAAGCTTCAATCTAACTTTGCGTTTAATACCAACGGTTTCTAGTCAAAATAAATATATTTTAATAATTTTTTACAATTATGTTCATTTCAAAGTTTTATTTTTTAAATTTTACCAAATTTGAATTTAACAACTTTCTCGCTTCCAAACAAAAAACTTCTTGACATTATATTTGTAAACATGGTTTTCTGTGGGCGTTGTGGTGTAATGGTTAGCGCGTTGGACTTTTACACAGAAGGTCCCGGGTTCGATCCCCGGTGCCGGCAACATCAAAATAATATGTATGAGTTTTTTCTATCCCTCATACGTATCGCAATGTCCACCTTCGGTGTTCCCATAGCAATTAACCCCACCGAAGTAAAATAATGAATCAGGGCTATGAACCAAAAAGATTCAATAAGTTCGCCAACTCTCCATCAGGTGGCGAGCAACAACTGTTCTAAGACTTATCATCTCGCGCAATTACAGTGTTGCCATGTCTAAAGCCCTTCATCTTTCCCCACCTTTCATCTCTATACTATCCCTTTCCAAAGAAAGCAACACACTAAATATAGGAAGTATTTCCTGAGTGTTGCCTCTCTTTAAAAACAAAAACAAAAACAAATAGCTTAATTTCTTATTATAAAACACTCAATTGGCTCATGTATGAACTATTTGAAATGCCCCGCCAGGAGGTGACTTGCCGGTTAGAGGGTTAAATTTGTTAAGTCAAATAATCAGCATTTCTTGCCCTTAAAAATTAATAAATTATACCCAAAAAAAAAATAAAAATGCTTGAGTTCAGATTTTTTTTATTTTTTTGAATACGAATTATAAGAAAACGCTTAAATAAAATTTTCGCAATTTTATAAGTATTATTAAAGTTTTCATTAAAATTGAGTTTGTAACCAAACAAAAATTTAATTGAAATTTTATTGACAATAGTTTTTTCTGTGTAGTTCGAAGTATTAAATAAGCAAGCTGACACAAATTCTATTGATAATAATTTATTCTGTGTAAATCGAAGTATTAAATACGCAAGCTGACACAAATTTAAAAAAATTATAAAAAGTTTAACATTAAATACTATTTGATAATGGGATTTCACATTTTTCCCCATACACATTTTTTTAATTTCCAAAGTTTTAGAAGAATCCGTGAAAATATTTCATGTATGTTAGCTTTGAATGTTCTTTTTTATTTAATATGCAGGGAAGATTCACAAAATTTAAATATAACAAATAGTTAACCTTATTTGTCATTAGAAATTAGTTATTGTTATTAAAGAGGACCAATTTCAAGCAATTCAAAAAACTTCTAGGCGGTACATATAAGGGATTTTTATCTATGCATAATTTTCTCTTATACAAAGGTGTTATAATACTATTTTGAAATTTATACTAGATTGTTCACATCTGGGGCCATATAAAGTATCTTGAATATGACGAATATTGTGTAAATTTTTCCACAGTTTCATTAAAAATCTGTTGTTGTTATAAAAGACTACCGATTTCGAGAAAATCAAAAAACTTTTAGTGGAGCCACTTAAAGGATCTTAAAATATTTGGAATTTTCTATTTATACAATTTCTTTTTAAATGTGAAATTAAAAGTACTTTTAGGCGGGCCACTTAAGAGATCTGAAAGTATTTAGAATTTTCCATATAAACAAAAATATAATATTTTTAAAGTTGAAATTATATAAAGGGTTTGATAAAATTGCTGTTCATCCTGGTGGGAAAATACGATTTTAAAATATTTGTATGAGAAATGATACTGGATTGTTTAATTCTGGGTCCATATAAAAAATGTTAAGTATGACGAATATAATGTAATATTTTTCTTCAGTTTTCATTTATGATTATAAAGAAGATACATTTTTAGCAAATGTAAAAACTTTTAGGCTGCTCACTTTAGGCATCATAAAGTATTACGAATTTTTCATTTAAACAAAAACAATAGTTTAAATGTGAAACTGTTTATAGAATTTTAATTAAATTTGGGTTCTTGCAGATGTGATTAAACTATGTATTTTGAAATATTTATGTATGTTCCTCACTTTTCATTATATACGAGGGCGGATCAATAAGTCCCTGACTTTTCGAACTTCCCTCGTAGTAATGTGAAATACAACACTGCTCCCATCAAGTACCACCTGTTAATAGACTACTGTCAAATTTTGAGCAAGTTCCGTCATTTACTTTGCGTTTAACAGCTGTTCAAAATATACAACCTCGTGGATTTTTTAAAAAATGGAAAATAGTGAATTTCGAGTGCTCATTAAAAAATTTTTTTTGCGAAAAAAAAACGTTAATCGAAACAAGGAAAAGCTTGATAAATACTATGGGGACTCTGCACAATCGATTTCAATGGTAAAAAAGCGGTTTACTGACTTTCGTTGTGGTCGAACAAGTACAAATTACGCTGAACGTTCTGGACGGCCAATTGAGGTCAATACACCCGAAAACGTCGAAAAAATCCACGATATGGTGTTGGCCGATCGAAGAGTAAAACTGCGTGAGATTGTTGATGCCATAGGCATTTCATATGGCAGCAGTGTTGCCATGTATTTTTTTCAAAAAACTGTAAAAAAAAACTGTATTTTTAGGAAAAAACTGTTTTTTTTTGAGTAGTATTTGCTTTATTTTGTATATAATTCTTTATTGCTCTTATTTTATATTTAACTAGCGGGCGCAGCCCGCTACGTTGTTAGCGTGCCTTAGACCTAGTTTTTGGGATGATGGTAATCCAGATAAGGGTCTTGATTATCTAGTTTAAGCTGTAGTTATTTCGTTAATAATTTTGTTTGACCATTTATTAAAAATGTTTTAAATAAATTTTGTTCATTAGTTAAAAAAACAAATTTAAAAATTATTTTCATAGACAGATATAATGGTTATGTGCAATATTTTATTAAATTTCATGAATATGATAAAAAAAAATATTTTCATTAAATTTCTTCCTTTATTAAAAAGTAAGCATTTTTTTTTCAGAATTTTTGCTATATTTTCCTCAATTCTATATTTGTAGCAGCCTTATTTGAGGTATTAGAAATATGTGTAGATAAATGAGCCACGGTTTAGAGCCCCCTTTGTTTTTCAAATCAGCCACTGATAAATGGATGCAAATATATGATGATCATCTATTTTACATCTTGTAAAGCCTATAGTTTATTTAAGAACTCGCATTATATGTGTACCAAATATCAATGAAATCGATTAAGCCGATTAGAGATACTTAAAATGTGCGACGCAGATAATATAAAAATCCAACAAAGTGTATATCATTTCTACCAAATTTCAATAAAATCGGTATACCATTAAGGAGATACTGAAAAAGTGACCATACAAATTAAACGAACATCATATGGAAATCTTATTTACCCTGTTTTGGCTAACATTGGTCCCATTACACATATAGATAGTGAGGAGATATTGAAAAAGTAGGCATAAGAGAGCCACGTTAATAATATCGAAATACCAGTAGTCTCATTATCTACGCACCAAATTTGAACAAAATTGGTTCAGCCGTTATGAAGATACGGAAAAAGGAGGCGTAAAAGTGCCGCACCCATTGTATCAAAGTGTAATTTAGTCTATAGTGGCTATTAGTGGTCGCAATAACTATGCATACAATTCCAATGAAATCGGTTGTGTCGTTTAGAAGATACGGAAAATGTAGGCGTAAAAGTGTCACGCCCCTCGTATCGAATTCTAATATAGCCTATAATGGCTGTCAGTAGACAGATTATCTATGCCCCAAATTTCAATAAAATCGGCTTAGCCTTTTATAAGATACGGAAAAAGTGGGCATAAAAGGGCCACGCCCACCATATCGAATTTTTTTTATAGAATATATTTCCTTCCGGAGCTTGCACTATCTACATGCCAAATTTAAATAAAATCGGTTCGGCCGTTTATAAAATACAGAAAAAGTGGGCATAAAATAGCCACGCCCACCATATCGTAATTTTTTTTCACTCTCTATGTACCAAATTTCAATAAAATCCGTTCAGTCGTTTGGGCGTGATGGGCGTAATATCGAATATAGCGAAAAAGTGGGCGTAAATGTGCCACGCCCACCATATCGAAATCAAATACAGCACATATTACTTTTCAGTTTTCCCACTATCTGTGTACCAAAATTTAATAAAATCCTTTAAGCCATATAAAAGATAACAAAAAGTGGGCGTAAAACTGCCACGCCCACCAAGTCTTAATCTATTATAGCAAATAGTGCTTATGAGTCATCCCAATATCTGTGTACCAAATTTCAATAAAATCTGTTCAGCCATATAGAAGATAGTGAAGATGTGGGCGTAAAAGTGCCACGCCCACAATATCTAAATTTGATATAACTTAAAGTGCTTATCTGTGACATCTCTTTCTGGGTACCAAATATCAATTGCATCGGTAAAGCCATATCAAAAATAGTGAAAAAAGGGCGTAAAAGTGCCACGCCCATCATATAAAAATTTCATATAGCCTATAGTTCCTTCCAGACCGCCCACTATCTATGTGTCAAATTTCAATAAAATCTGTTCAGCCATATAGATGATAGTGAAGATGTGGGCGTAAAAGTGCCACGCCCACAATATCTAAATTTGATATAACTTAAAGTGCTTATCTGTGACATCTCTTTCTGGGTACCAAATATCAATTGCATCGGTAAAGCCATATCGAAAATAGTGAAAAAGTGGGCGTAAAAGTGCCACGCCCATCATATAAAAATTTCATATAGCCTATAGTTCCTTCCAGACCGCCCACTATTTATGAGTCAAATTTTAATAAAATCGGTTAATAAAATAAGTATACAATTTCAAATAATGAAATAGTGGGCGTAAAAGTGGGCGTGGCCAAAAAAAAAGTATCCTATTGAGCATTCCGGAGCTCCAGTTACATACTGTGAAAATTTCAGGAAGATCGGTCCAGTGGTATGGTCAGGCCACTGAGGGGGAGACTTTTTCCCCTATTATCCCCTTTTTTACCACGTTCCTGAGCAAAATTCCAAAAAGTAAAACTGCAGAAAGTTGGGTTATATCCGAATGAACATATGGTGAAAATTTCAGCTATCTATCGTAAAGGGTTCGGTGAGGCCGCTAATGGGGAGACTTTTTCCCACTTTTATCCCCCCTTTTACCACGTTCCTGGGCAAAATTTTAAAAAGTAAAAGTACAGGAAATTTTGTCATGTTCCAAAGAACACATGGTGAAAATTATAGCTTTCTATCCCAAGGCTACAGCATGATGTGTATACAATTTCAAATAATGAAATAGTGGGCGTAAAAGTGGGCGTGGCCAAAAAATAAGTATCCTATTGACCATTCCGGTGTTCCAGTTACATACTGTGAAAATTTCAGGAAGATCGGTCCAGTGGTCTGGTCTCCTATAAAATACATACATACAAACAAACAAACAAATAAACAAACAAACAAACAAATAAACAAACACACATTCTATTTTATATATATAGATTTTTGGTTATAAACATGGTTTTATATCGGATTGTAATTTTTAGGTTCTGTTTTTTGGTTGTTAAATGTTGAGGCTAGCTGTTATTCTTTCCTTCCAGCTTAGCTTGGAGTGTGAAAAATGGCCTTTTACTACATTCATGCTAGAAGCAAAAACTACTAGTGTTTATTTTGTAAAATTCTATACTAATTTTTAAGCAAAACTTATAAGTTTTCCAAAACTAATAGTTTTTGCTTGTGGTACATATGAGGTATTAGTAATAGTTCACATGGTTCTTTCGGGGAACATGTAGTAATTTGTGAACTCTAATGTTACTGTAATTTTAGATTGAATTTGTATATTGTGTGCTTCACAGTTTTTGATGTTGATGTTATAAGGCTAAGTTAGCTTTCTGTGCATTTTTGTCAGTTTGCAATGGTTTTTTATAAACATAAATTTCTTTAATGAATTTCTAAGGGTTACAGTTTGATAGTTTAACCATGTCATAGCATTTTTTTTTATTGATCTCATTATAGCATCTAATATGATTTATTTAAAATACTTTTTTATGAATTTATATTATTTGTTACTTTCCCATATAATGTCAAAATTTGTGCTTCATTGAATTTAAGACTGATATTTAAAAAAAAAGCAGTTATTATTATTTTTTTTAACGACAAATTAATACGAACAATTACAATATATTTTGCTTAACAAATTATACACTATGAAATTTAAATTGTATTAAGCTTTATTCTTTTTTTGCCATTATTTTGAGTTAATCTCTTCGTTTTTTATATAATTTTTAATGAATCTCAACAATAATTTAGGTCCAATATGTAGTGATAACAGTTATTTGCGTGAATGTCTTGGAAATTATCGTAATGATCTTAAAGTAGGTCATTTTAATTGTCAGAGTTTTAAAGTGAATGATTCTTCTTCGAAATTGAATGAGATTAGGAATATTCTTGATGGAGAATTATTAAACGTCATAGGTATAAGTGAGACTTGGCTTAAAGAGAGGATTCTCTCAAATGCTATAAATGTACCTGGTTATGTTCTGGTAAGAAATGATCGCCCTGGTAAAAAAAGTGGTGGTGGAGTTGCATTTTTGCTCTCTAAAAAAGTTAAATATAAGGAAGTTTTGCGTTCAGTTGACTCTACATCGTGTGAATTTTTATTTTTGGAGGTTGAACTAGGTATTTCTAAAATTCTTTTTGGCGTGGTTTACCTTCCTAGTGGTGATATTGATGCTTTTGATAGTCCTATAAGTGACGTGGTCGTCAAATATGAGAATGTTGTTATAATGGGTGACTACAATCATAATTTGTTTTGCCCGTTGAAATCTTCATCGATGTTAAGTCTATGTAGTAGACTGAATCTTGTTTATTATCATAATTCTTTGCCGACCCATTATGATGTGAAGAATAATAGAACCTCTTTAATTGATTACTTTATCCTTAGTCCAAGTATTGGTGTTCTTTCTTCTGGTCAAATGCAATGTCCAGGTATCTCTAGACATGCTTTTATTTTTGCCGTCTTAGAGCTGCCTCTTTTGGAAAATGAACAGTTTGTTGAATTTCGTAATTATGATGCCATTGATATGGCAAGGCTGGATCAAGTAGCAGCTGCATGTGACTTTAATAGGATATTTTGTACTAGTGATGTTAATGATCAGCTCGCTAATTTTATGTATAATGTTCATAAATTGCATGAATTGGTGCCGATTACTAGACGCAAGGTAAGGGATTTCAATGATAATTCGTGGTTCAATGCAAGGGATATTACTTACAGTATATCTCTTAGGGACTTGGCGTATAGGGCGTATATTCAGGAGAGTACGTCGGAGAATTGGAGGGTATATTGCCGAGTTAGAAACAGAACTAAAACAATAATTAGAAATGCGAAAAGAAAGGCTCATGAGCGCCTTTTTGAAGGGCTTAGTACCAAGCAGATGTGGAATGTTTTGCGAACGAATGGTAGTATTGATTCGAGTGAAAAGGTTGTAGATGTGGACCCTAATATTGTTAATGAATTTTTTATTTCCAGTCAGTCGTGTGAACCACCAACGTTTTCATCATTTTTTGATGAACTTAATTTTATAGAGGAAAATTCGTTTTGCTTTCAACCTGTAGTGGAGGATGATGTGTTTTTATGCTCTTTGTAGAATACGTTCAAATGCAGCGGGTTATGATTGTATACCCCCAAAATTTATTAAGACTATATATCCTTATATATGTGGTCCTTTCACTCATATTGTGAACACAATCTTTATGACTTCCAAGTTTCCTAATGATTGGAAGATATCACGTGTTGTGCCGATTAAGAAGGATGGCAATTCTAATTTGTTAGAAAATTTACGTCCTATCTCTGTTATTCCCATCCTTTCAAAGATTGTTGAACACATTATTAAGGATCAAATGATGTATTATATTGATGCCAATAAACTGCTTCATCCAAGCCAATCTGGTTTTAGGCGGAATTATAGTACTACAACTCTTCTTGTTGGGCTGACTGATTCCATAAGGCGTAAGCTCAATGAGAAAAAGTGTGGTGTGTTGTTGTCCTTGGATTTATCTAAGGCTTTTGATAGTGTTGTGCATTCTAGATTGATAACTAAATGTAGTTATTTTAATTTTTCTAAGTCCGCTTGCAAACTTCTAAGCTCATATCTTGAAAATAGGTCGCAGTTCGTCTCGATTGGAGATAGGAACTCTTGTACTTTGGAGGTTACCAGTGGTGTTCCGCAGGGATCGGTAATTGGTCCTATTTTATTTATGATTTATTTGAATGATTTTATTGATGTAATAGATAATAACTGTTTTGAAACTTTTGTATATGCAGATGATGTACAGATTTTATTTTCTGGAGAAAAACAATTCTTTGATGTTTTGGAGGCAAACATAGAATTTTACCTTGTTCAGATTGCACGGTGGATGGACACAAATGGGTTAGACATAAATCCTAGCAAAACGAAGGCTATGTGCTTCGGTTTTGATTCCCGTGATTTAAGTGTATCATTGAGAGGTGTTAGTATCAACTTGTTTCGGAAATGAAGTGTTTGGGTGTTCTAGTAGACGATAAGTTACGTTTTTCGAAACACGTTGATTACGTGTGTGCTCGAGTGAATGCTACGTTGAGAAGATTATGGTCTCTTGATCTTTGTTTGCCTCTACATGTAAGGAAACGTGTAGCTAGTGCTCTTCTTATGCCCCAGTTAATTTATGCTTTGGAGGTATTTACGGGTACTAGCAGTAATATTCTTAGACGTCTTCATCTTACAGTTAGCCGTATAGTGAGATATGTTTACAGATTGAGGATAAGAGAACATGTCTCTCCGTTTGTGTTGGATTTTCTTGGTTTTTCTTTTGAGAATTTTATAAAACTGAGAATCTTGTTATTGTTTTCAAGCTAATTAGAGCGAACTGTCCTGGTTACATTGTTGACAACTTTAGATTTACAAGATCGAGTAGAAACCCTCAGATAGTTTTTCAACGTATAAACTCTTCTATTTTCGAGAGATCCTTTAATGTGAGGATAACTAGAGTCTGGAATTCATTACCTAGATTTCTTAAAAGCTTTGTTGTTGCAAGTGCTACGTTTAAACGCAAACTAAGGCAGTTTTTTAATCAACCACTATAATTCTGATAATTTACGATCATTTTTCATATTTATTTTTTTAATCGTCTACTTATCTTGATAATCTTATTGCTACATTTTGGACCGTTAAACTTTAGTTATAATTTTATTTATTTTAGGCATTTCTTTAAATTAGGCATTTTTTAGGCATTTCTTTAAATTATAAATTTATTTTTTTATTTTTTGTAAAAATTTATTGTAGAATACGAACCATATTTGGCCCTATGGGCTTGGTTTTTGAATTAATAAATGAAATGAAAATGAAATGAAATGAAATGAAAAACAGTAGAAAAAACAGTTAATATGTGCATTTTGGATTCAATTGCATTTTATTTAAACATAAAAAACATTAAACACATAACATAAAGCATGCTAAAAAGGGAATTAAAACTTACTACACAGTTGCATTCAATGCGTAGTATTATTTTTTATTGAAACATTTTGTGCAACTTTTGTATTAAATTTATAAATTGAAGTAAAAGAAAGTAAATCGAGCAGGTAAACTGTTGAAAACTGGAAAAAAACTGAAAAAAAGGCTGAAATTAAACAAAAACTGTTTTTTTTCATGAAAAACTGGAAAACTGTTACGCATCCTAAAAAACTGGAAAAAACAGTTAAAACTGCCAATATGGTAACACTGTATGGCAGTGTGGTTTCGATTTTAAATTATCAGTTGGGTTTAAGAAAGTTGTCTTCAAGATGGGTGCCGCGTTTGCCTTCAATTGACCATAAACGTAATCGTGGCAAACAAGGTGATGGCAACAGTTTTTAGGGATGCACGCGGGATAATCCAAATCGATTACCTTCAAAAGGCAAAAACAATAAACGGCGAATATTATACCAACTTATTGGACCGATTTAACGAGGATTAAAAAAAATCCCCCCTATGGCCAAGAAATGCCTATTTTATGGACCTCGAAAAATCCTATTTTTTTTTGGAAGGGATACAAAAATTGGAGAAACGTTGGACTAAGTGTATTGAGCTAAAAGAAGATTATGGTGAATTTTTTTTTTTTTTTTGCAAAAAAAACTGTGTTTCATTCAAAAAGTCAAGGACTTATAGATTCGCCCTCGTTTCTCGATTTTACCAATTTCGGTAAAATCGAGAAACTTTTAGGCGGGCCACTTAAAAGAACAGAAAATATTCAGCAATTTATATTTAAACAAAACAAATGATTTTTAAATGCAAAATTGTATATTGAATTTTAATTAAAATGGGGTATTTGCGGGTGTGATACATAGTACTAAACATTCGCAAAATAAATGAAACTCTAGCGATATATAAGGGATCTTCAATATGACGAATATTATGTAATATTTTCCTGAGTTTTCATTAAAATCAGTTGCTATTATTAAAGAATAATGATTTCGAGAAAATCGAAATCAGTTGGTTAAAGGTGAGTTCTCATTAAAAATCAGTTGCTGTTATAAAAGAATACCGATTTCAAGCAAATCGAAAATCTTTTAGGCGGGCCGCTTAAAGGATCATAGATATTTAGAAATTTCTATTTAAAAAAATTGAATTTTTAAATGTGAAATATTATAGCGGACTTTGGGTGAAATTAATAGCGAAATTGTGATCCTAAAAACTATTCCAGGTTATCCACCTCTGGTAACATATGACGTAGTATAACCATACACTCTCACAAATTCATAGTTCGCTTGTAGTTTTAGTTTTTTTTGTTAATTTTTAGTGACTTTTGTGTTACTCTACCGGTAGCAAACATGATAGTTTAACATGACACAAAACACAATGCAACATCAGCTACATTGAAAAAAAAAAAAAAAAACTAACAAAAATAGTAGAAATACAACCAATTGTAGAAGCAACTCTCTATGATCTTTTGCACCAAAAAAAAAAAAAAAAAAAAAATCTAGGAAAATATACTTCCATAAAAAACACACTGTTAAAAAGAAAATTGTGTGTGTTAACATCAATTAAAATCATTGTTTTACAATGAAAAATGCTCGAAAAACAAAATCTATTGTTAAACATTTTCCACAAACAAAAGAGTTTTAATTTTAACGCTGCTTTTTTTGGTGTAATTAAAAAATATCAAATAAATTTTCATATAAAAAAACTGTTCGTTTAAGTTTTTTAAGATTTAAAATGTATCCATGTCATCATATGTAGACTTAAGACTGCACCGATATCATGTTCTGCTGAGTTTTTTCTTCCAAAATGGTTAGGGATGTATTTATTTTTAAATTAAAGCTTTTGAAGGAGAATTGACATAAGTTTACAAATAATTGTTTTGTAGCTGATTTATGGGAGTTTTTTTTTTGTCGAAAAATTTAAAATTTTGAGGCGTGCCATACAAAGAAAAACTATTTTTTATCAAATTGACATTAAACCCATATCAGTTTTGTATTATCAAAGTTTAGTTTTTTACTAGTGAACACGCAACAAAATTGCTATAATAGCATCAAAAACTTAACTTTTGAAAGTGAGAGATTACAGTAATACCTTAAAATTGGTTCTAATTGTAGTATAATTACCCAGCAAAAATAATGCGAAGTAGTTCAAAAGAAACAACATTTTCATTACACACAAAGTTGCTACTACTGATTTTTCTGATCTAATGCTGGCCTTTTAATTCAATTCCTAAACTTAGCATATAATGTCATCATATACAAGGCTAACTAGTAGAAATGTCACTAATGTTCGGTTACAATTCGGTTTTTGACATACTCGAATGAAACCGGGAGTTTGTGTCTTTTAACAACTATTCTTTAATCTAGATGTCGCTTTGAATTAATGTTTTCTGACCTTTAAATTTGAAAAACAATGATTAGAAAATATCAGACTTAGCAATAGTTTTCTTTCCAGTTGAACGAAAAACTATTATTTCGCTTTGTTTTTAAAGCTGGAAAGCGGTTTAAAAGTTTTTTAATTATAACCTTTTAAGCACTCCTACAGATCCATATTGTCATTCGGTAAATAAGATGTGACTTGGCATCACACCTAAGCCACTAATTAAAAATTACAAATTAAGGTCTATGAAAAAGAACACTCAAAAATACAATCATTCATAACCTTACACATAATACTTTTAATAAAGGGAAGTTGGAGGAATTTGCATTACCTCTATCCTATGACAACCACATGTTAAAATCATGCGTGTTTCACCTCAATTTGCACTACATCTGAATCCGTATATGTGATGATTTTACTACATCTTTTTCCACTCTTTTACGCTGGGTAGCAATTAAGACCCAAAAAAAGCTTTGAGGTGGACCACAAATAAATTATTAGGGGATTCATATTCGGTGTATCTGCACACAAAGCGTATTTGCAGGAACGGAAAATGAAAATTGTTGCCGCGTTTTTAATATTTAATATTCGTTCGTTTCTTTGCAAATTCAACGTTTATTTCTTCCAAAAAATATTCCTATATTTATGAAATAGAATATTTTATTATAAACAGTCAAAACAATTAATTTTTTTTAATATTTTAAATGTTTGAAATATTCAAATAAAATACAGAACTTTCCAGGGTTGGCAAAACATTTATTACATTAATGTTATAAAAATAAAATGTTTACACTATATACGACTTTATATGAATCCGGCTATTAATTTATTATTGATTAATTTTAATTTAATGAATGCACATGTTTTAAAATGCAATCCTTACACAAAAAGAACCTAATATCCCATTAATTTGATCTGTTTCTATGAAATTAAGACAATTTCTATGCTATTTCTTTAATAATTTAGATTTTAGCAAAAGGAGAACACATTTCTTAAAGGTGGATTCAGTATTTCATGTTCCATACGATGAACATATAAGTATTTTTTATAATATTCTTTATTTGTTGATACTTTTTTTTGTATAAAACATACAATTGTTATTAATAACTTCTTAAGTACTATGTGGCCCGCCAAAGATCTTTCTTATTTCCCGATGAAAAAAGTTTATATATAGTCATATATACCTTGATATAATTATATATTATAATATGAATGAATGAATGAATAATGATTTATTATAAAAATATGCAATTACAAATCATATAAATATCACAAAGAAGTTGCTATGATTTAATCATTTGAAGACATAACATTTAATGTTGTAATATATGTGGTCATATGTTACGAATTATATTTACATCTCATAATTATGTTTACGAAAATTTCTAATATAGCGTTATATATCATTATATATCATTTTATCGTAAGATACATATTAGTTGATATTTTGTATCTCTTCATATATACTTGATATTGCTAAATATGAGATCCCGATTAAAAAAGTTTATATATACTAGATATAAGAATATAAAAAATTATATCTCTGTTTATATAATTCTACCCGAAAAATGGGTATATCAGGGTATATAAGGTTGTATCAGATTCTATTTGGTTTTATACAATTTAATCTTTAATTTTGGGATACAATTACATGAGAGAGCATCTATTGCAAGCAATTGTATCCCAAAATTTTGCATACCTAATTGTATCATATGTTAGCTTTTTTGATGAATTTAACCCTCAAACTGGCATAAGCTTTTCTGAAATGAAATTTATACCACTTGTTCGGCAGAAAAAATAAACAATTTAATCTTCTACCAACATTTTTTTCGTTGACTATTTTAAATCTCAAAAACTAATCCATTATAATTAATAACTTTAGGCATTACCCTATGGGGAATAAAGAGTCAATTGACCTAAAAGTGACTGGTTAAAGAAGGACTTATCACAGGACTGGTATAATTTAATACTGAAGTGGGTTAAGCAGTGTCAATTGTCCTAAAATTACCAATCCTGTGACTGGTAAAGGGAGGACATACCACTTAACCAGAATGCGTATTTACAAGAAAAAGCCAGTTTGCCAGAATTTTACCCATTGGAAGCTGTTTAGTTTTCGTTATTTTACACGACATGGCCCTTTTGCGACAGTCTTGTGGTATGCCCATTTTTGGTTAGTCCTGTTGCACGCCACTATGTGGTTTAAAGCAGGACAAATGACCCCCTCCTAAGACAAGCCAATGTTAAAGTTGCCAGTTGTTTACATAGGATTTATCAGAGGACCGGTCTCTGGCACGAAGGGACCGATCCTGTGGCACACTCAGAACCGGTCCCATTCCCCATAGGGTAATTATTCGTCTGACCAAGATATAGATTAGATTAGATTAGATCAGAAGGCACTATGCACCGCGACCAATGTAGGTAGGACCAAGATATAACCACATTCCAAAAATTACCCTTTTAGTGCTTTTGGTTAAGAAGATTTGGCGATTTTCGTTTTTCAAAAAACGCCAAATTGAGCGAAAACGTACCTTAACTTTAACATATAATGATTGCAATTAAAGGCTTTGCTAATAATAGCTAATATACTCTTTTTGGCAACTTTCATAAAAATCCGTCCATACGTTTTCAAGTTAAGACGATGTCCTTTACAGGTTTCCTTTTGGAATAATGTATGTCCTTATACCAAAATTGGAGCTGTTTTTAAAAGTGTAAGCTTATTATGTAAGTCTTATTTGGTGTTTATTATCAACTGTTTGCCGTTGATTTTTAAAAATTGTGTTCATTTAAAAATATTATTTTTTTTTAAAGTTTACGAAATTTTAACTTTAACGCTTTTTCGCTTCCAAACCGTGGCATGCACATAGAAAATTACTTCACGAAATATTTTGCAAATTTGATTTTCTATCGAAATAGCTTATTATAAATCACAGATTTGGCGCACTTATGGCCATTTTAAAGTACCCCTCCTGGAGGGAGGCTTGAAGGTTAGATGATTAACAGAAATTGTCAACACATGGATGGTTTATGAATCAAGCTCTTTACTGCTCTGTCCAAGAATTTTGTCCAAATAACTGTACTAGAAATTAGTACAAAGGTTGGACATTAATAAATTATTAGTATTTACACCTTTAATATAAAATGACATACCCTTTTTGTATATTTTTCCAAAATGTATACTACTATATTTATGACCGATTACTTTTAATGAAGTGAATATAAAATCGATGTTATGTATATCATCGTATGGTGCATTTACTACAATACTCTCTCAAAATGTAGAGTAACGTGTTTTTGACATAAAAAAAAAAAAAAAAATTAAATGATCTAAAACGGATATTAAATGGATATGTGGCACAACATCAAAGAACAAAGGTCAAAGCACTACTATTTTAATGACCGCAGCCATTAAAAGCACAGCTAATTTCAAAATCGTTTGATATTTTAATATAAAATTTGCATTGTTATTTGAAATGTGAGGCAAAATATTAGTGGAGATTTCCAAACAATTTTAAATGATTTGATCAAATTCTATCAAATCATATATAATTTGATCAAATCAGATAAACCCAATTTTCGGATCAAATTATATCAGATGAGATTATATGGGATCACATAAGATAAGGTTATGTTTGCCCTTTTGAGAATCAACTAAGTTATGATGTGATATGAAATTATATATATGTACGACTATATATGTTTATTAGACTGGTTTTAGTGTATATGGGCAAATTTTTTTTTTTTTGAAATTTGAAGGTTAACCCTTGCCGAGCCGCATTAAGGTCAAAGAAGTTACTGCGAGAATTTATACATATTTGAACAAAAAGTATTTAAATTCTTTTTTTTTAATTTGTTTTTTTTGCTGAAATTTGAGCCGTCTAAATCCTCAACTAAACTTGACCCTTTAAATATCAATAAATTAAATAATATTTTTAGTGAAATTAAAAAAAATTTATTCTTTTCAATAATATTCTCTTGTTTTTAATATTATTATGCTTGTGTTAACATAACACAACATATTTTTAAAGTTTTTGCAACTATGGGTCTTTTTGACATCAAGAGCATACAAGGGTTAATTTAGTCCAAATTATATGTTAAATGATTAAAGTACTGGTCTAAGCCAGGTTTGTAAAAAAAGAATTTAAATACTTTTTGTTCAAATATGTATAAATTCTCGCAGTAACTTCTTTGACCTTAATGCGGCTCGGCAAGTGTTAACGTTGTTTAATATGCTATAAATAAACTTTTGCCACAGAATCTTCAAATATTGTGTTTTTATATTTTACATCACGTTTATTAAAATTCAAAAGTAGTAAAAAAATCTTCAACGTTTTTTGTAAATTGAAATATATATGTGTGGGGTCTCTTGGGACCTCTGGTCCACATGGGTTAATGATGTCCAAAATTTTTTATTTTCAACCTTAAGTCATGATGATAAACAAAAACAACAAACGGTACAAAAGTAGCTAATTTTCGATTTTAAATATTTTATGACAACAAATAAGGCAAAAAATACCAAAAAAACACAATTTCCTCGAAGTTTGCAAAAATTAAATCGTTGCCCAAGTGTGGCAGGGGATATTTTAAAATTTTTTTATTTTCGATCTCTAACATGTTTTAAACAAGTCACTGGAGTCCAAATCTCAATTTTTGCGATTTTGTTGAAGAAATTTTTTTAAAATTTGAAATTGGAGATTTAAAAAACACCCCAAAAATTATGTCCGTTTTTGACATCACATTAGGACAGGTTAACGCCATCCAAAAAAAAAACTTATCTTCATCTCACAAATTATAGTCCTTTAAGTAAAAAAAATATATTTTAGTAATCAATTTAAAAAATTTTTAAAATGTGTGCTCGAATTTCTCGGTCAAGTAATAATTGCCACCTTAGTGGTCTGGGGCATTATTTATTACTGGGCTAGTTTTTAACCGATTTTGTGTTTTTATACCTTTTTGAAAACATAATTATATCTTCATTTCGATTAATTTACCTTCTTGAGTAAAAACTTTTACGACATTTAAAAAATTTTACAAAACCTAAAAAAAAGTGACTTTTTTGCCTTGTATTCCGTTTTCTAAACTTTAGGGCTGGTATAGTCCGATTGAGCTAAAACTTTCACAGTAGCATTTTTACACTAACTGGCACAATCCTAGACCTGAGCACCTATAAAAATCGAAGATCGATTTTATAAAACCACTCTAATGTTTATATATACCCATATCGAAACTTATTTCATCTGGTTGTCTTTAAATTGCTATTATGAAAAGTTTGCTGAAAACTAAAACTGTCTAACATTCTTTTATCATTATGGCACGCCTAAAAACTGTCCAAAATACCAAAAAATATCCTTATTTTCTGCATAGTAATAAAAGTTTAAATCTCAAGTTGTTGGTTAAGTGCCACCTTAATATTTATATATGCATCTATAAAGAAGCATGCTTCTTTTTAAACATTTTATTACAATACAAATTTTGCGCAAAAAAAACACTATTTATTTTTTTTTGTCATGTTGTAAGTTAAGCTGTTCATGCAGCTGCGTTTCTTCGCAAAAATCCACTACAAGTAGTCGCAGACAATATGATCATCAGGTATAACAATGCTGTTTTGTATATTTTATATATAATTCTTTTTGTGAATATTTTTTTTTGGAATAAAATAACATGACAAAGTCATGCACTGATTGTGTTATAAACGACTTGTATATTTATTATTTTATACAAATTTTTTCTTTAATACTAATTTGCAAATGTGTTGTTTTTAGGAAAGATGACGATTATGGCGATAAAAATCCCTCAAGGGAATCCAAAAGTAAAGTTTTTTCATCTAAATTGATATCTTAGATTATGATTTCCGTGGGTGGTTGGTTGGTTTTAACATCGTTAATGAATTTTTCCACCCTTCACTAAAGACATTCACTGTGCAGTACATTAAAACCTTTGTACGAGACTTTCTTGTTACAAAAAATGCTTAAATCGAGCATATTTTGTAATGTAAATTATGTAAATAAATCTATGGCCCGCCTCAAAACTTGTTGATTACTTAATTAAAATTAAAAAATTAATTAAAATATATCGAAGTGAATGTTCTTATGAGTAATTTTCAAAAATTTTCGACATCTGTTTAAACTTAATTTAGAACCCTCTTATTTCTCAAAGTTTTTTGGACTGACACAAACGATGAACAGGGTTAGGTAGACTATACTAAAAAACTTAGACAAGCAAAGTTTCACCTTAAAAAGTCTTCACCCAATACCGTATCAGAGTGTCGAAAATTATTATTTCAAAATTGACTCACAAAGTTACACACAGTATAAAAATTTCGATTTTAAATCAGCATATGGGTTTTTTTTAAAAATTTCAACATTTAAATGTTTGACAAGCTTAAAAGTTTTGTGATTTCTTCTTTGCAATTTTTCTTTAAAGTGTATCTAATTTCAAAGTATGAATATAGGTTAAATTAACACACCAACTAATAAAACTTTGTATCCAACTTGGTATTCTATTCTGTTTTAATATGAAATTTTTAATATTACGATTTATGGCCCGCCTGAAAACTTGTTGATTTTTTCAATATATACCTCATATATTATTTTAAAATCAATTTAGGTTTCAATATGAAATTTTTAACATTATTAATTTTGGTCCGCCTTAAAATTTCAGTTGAATATATTTTAGTATTCATATTTGTCGATTTTGTATAAAATTCGATAGCTATGAGATATATTTAAAAACAAAAAAAATATAAAAAATTTTGAGCGGTTCTAAATTGTAAGTATGTAATACTCTATATGGGCATTTTCACATAAAGGTTCACCGGGACCGAGAATTAATATGTTAATGAACAAATGATTTTTTCTAACTTTGTATTAAAAACATGGCAACATTTTTATTATTAATGTATTTGCAGCTTCCCTCCGTTGTAATTATGATTAAATTTAATTATGATGAAAACTGAAAATATATTTTTTTGCTCTTAGCTACTTTTAAAGGCATTTTCTCTTTGGTATTAATTATTAACATATTTATATTGTGATGGCATAAATGGTTTTAAATATTTCTATCATCAGCAAATTAATACTGAAAAGATAAAAGAGAACAAACAAAGCTCGGTTTACAGTAACTTTTGCATTTGATTTTGTTGATTATGTTCTAATGTCACGTTAGGGTACTTAACACATCGTTTATTATCAGTACTCTGCTATTGTTCTAATCGAGTGGCTGAAAACTTAAAACTAATCCAATATTAAGTGACTTTATCTAAACAAAAATTTTACTGCATGTAATAATGGCACTAAACATTATATTTCGATTTGCAAAGTGTGTCACGTTAGGAATCGTAAGTGTAGCTTTTTCCATATTTTTTATTATCAACTTTCGATTTTTATCAATTATTGCTGTGATTATTTTTGCAGTAGGTATAAAAGTTATGCGGTGCGAATATCAGAAAAATCGAAGACCTGCTGCCAAAGTTTGCGATTTTCAAAAATTTTGTAATTGTTGTAATAGAAATATATCTTGCGACACTTCATTTCTTTTTAATTTTGGCATGCTGAACTATAATATTTTAAAATTTTTGAAATCAGACTAACGTGTTTCGAAATATTGAGACTTGAATATGACTAAAAATGACTATAATTAATAATAAAATGTAATTATTATAAAATAATAAATTTAATATTTATAAAATAATAATTAAGAAATTTTTGGTAATAAATGCACTCACACTTGACGGAAAAATATGTCGCGTTAGAAATGTCACGTTAGAAATAATACTAAAGGTTGTTAAAAAAAAAACTAATGCTAATATTTCAGCATAACAATTATCAACAGAATGATACATCGCTTTAAAAATAATGTTTCATTTTGCACATTTTTGTAATTTTCTAGATGCAGACGAAAATGAGTTCAATTTTTTGTCGCGTAAGGAATCCGATGTTTGTTGCTAATATATTGGAATCAACAAACCGACAAAACCTGCCTTTTGCGCTAAACATAAAGCTACTAAATTGCTGTCGAAAGACTAAAACAAGAAAATTTTTTTTTTTTTTTATTTCTGCACTATTTTTTACTTTAAATACATACGAATGTCATGGTAGAAACCCTGGAAATGCTCATATCAAACCATTAATTAATTTTAAATTAAAATGTAAGATTTATTTTAAAGATATCACAGAGATCTAAGGCGGGCCAGAAAACTGTATGTTGAAGATTTTGTACTTAAGCATACATTAATGTTCAAAAGCGATAATTATTATTTTGGAGAAATTTTGTAAATATATATTTTTCAATTAAAAGTTGGAAAATTAAAGTTTTAGCTAATTTTCTACACGCACAATATTTTTTCCGTAAAGACTACTGAATATACACATTAAATTAATTGAAAATCAGTTAAAAAAGGATTGCTACTTCTCGTTTAAAACAATTGTAGTTTATTTTCAACTGTTAAAAAATTAATTGACAAAATCGGTAAAAACAATAGATTGTTTTCGTTTATTTCAATACTCCATATACTATAAAAAGTTCAGATTTTAAATAGAAAATTTTAACTGAAAATTTTAACTATTTTTTTTTTTTAAGAGAAGCAATACTCTGGAAATCCTTCCTATTAATTAATGTGTTGCTTTCTTTGGAAAGGGGATAGTGGAGAGATGAAAGGTAATTAAAGATGAAGGGCTTCAAACATGGCAACACTGTAATTGCGCGAGATGATAAGTCTTAGCACATGATGTAGAGTTGGCGAATTTATTGAAGCATTTTGTTTCTTAGCTCTGATTCATTATTTTACTTCAGTGGGGTTAAGTGCTATGGGAACACCGAAGGTGGGCGCAGCGATACATATAAGTGATAGAAAACTCATACATATTATTTTTCTAAATTGATGTTGTCGTCATCGTGAATCGAACCCGGGACCATCTGTGTAACAGTACAAAGCGCTAACCATTACACCACAACGCCCAGGAAGTGCGTTTTTTTTTTTTGCTTATTTTGTTTATTGAATAACAGACAGAAAGTTAAAAAATATATTTCTTTGGTAATTTATCTGTATATTCCATTGAAACAACTTTACCGATTAACTTTTTAAATAACTGTTGCACTTTTATGGAAAAATTCTTGTCTATATGACTAAATATGACTTAAGCAAATTATTTTTTTTTTTTTGAAAATCGGCAACTATATATACTAAGATGCTTTTAATTGAAATATAAGACATATTTTAAAGAAATGTAAAAAAATTTGAGTCGGGCCAATTCATGAGAATGTTAAAAATTCTTTTTTATAACTTAAAATGATATTCTTCTTATTTTAAACGAGCTGAAGATAATTTTTTTTATTAATTATAATTATTTATTTCCAATATTTCGTCTCCACATTGGGTAACATCTTCAGTGAACAATTATTGCAATTTGATTGTAATAATTCAACTAAGTTGTAAATTAATATGACAATATAAAAACCGAAATAATTTTAATACAAGAACAGTTACTGAACCTAAAATTTATAAACCTCTAACTTATGTTCCTCTTACATCTGAAAGATTTTTAAAAAATTTGTTATATACATAATAAGTTTTTAACTATTAAAACAAGTTTTTCAATCAAATTGTAATAATTGTTCCCTGAAGAAGTCACCCAATGTGGAGACGAAATATTGGAACTCAATAATTATAATTATTTGAATGATTTAAAATAAGAAGAATTAAATAAAAGAAGATCAAAGAAAACTTAAAATTTTTAAAATTATATTAAAATGCTATATTTTTATATAAAAGTAAAAGTAAAATGAGGTTAACATACACAATTTCCGATTAATATTTCAAATATTTCCAAACCTATTTTATTGAATTGCAAGTAGCTTGCGAACTTCGTTTGAGTGTCTGGTATAAGTATAATTTCTAAATGGCTTATTTCCTTACATTTGATTTAAACTAAAAATTTTAAAAGTAATTTACTCTAAATACTTTTTGTATAATTTACAACAATATGTATTAAAAATTTTAAATAAATTATTTTCGCTTATTTAACCTTATTTCTTATTTTTAAATTTTCTAATTATTTGAGTTTAATTTATTTATTTTCCTGAAGATGCTACACAAAGGAGTAGTGAAATATTGAAAATAATAACACTTTTATATAAAAAACAAACCTTTACACAAATAATTAGAAAATTTAAAAATTTTTTAAATAAATTTAACGTTTGATACCGTAAACCATAATGTTTTATTATTAAAACTTAGGGAATATTTCGGTTTTAGTAGAAGTGCTTCAGAGCTGATCAGTTCGTTTTTGTTAGATCGATATCAAAGGGTTAGTTCAGATAATGTTTTCTCAACCCTCAAACCAGTTTTTTCTGGTGTCCCACAGGGTTCAATTCTTTGCCCTATATTATTTAGTTTATTTATAAATGATATTGTATACTGCTGTAAAAGTTCTAATATACACCTTTATGCTGATGATGCACAAATTTATCTTTCGAGACCAATAGGATTGATTGATTGAGGACTTAGGATGTCGGTTAAATGAGGACCTAGGTGATATATTTCGTTGGTCTGTGAACAATAACCTTATGATTAATGCCTCGAAAACGCAAGCCCTTCCAATTCATAAAAGCATTTGTAACGATATTTTACCGGAAATTATTTTGCAAGATAAGTTGATAAATTATGTTAGTAAAGTGAAAAATATTGGCTTTGTAATCAACACTGAGCTTAACTGCAAGGATCACATTAATTATACAATAATGAGAATGTATAATGTCCTCAGGAAACTTTGGCAATCTGCATTATATGTTCCTAATGATACTAAACTAAAATTGGTGAAAACCCTCATTATACCCATCATGACTTATAGTGCTATCGTTTTTGGTAACCTTGACTCAGTGTCTAATAATAAATTACAATTGGTTATTAACAATTGCGCTCGATATGTCTTTAACAAAAGAAAATTTGATAGCATATCTCATTACTCCATACGAATTTTAGGAAGTAGATTGACATCTTATCTTAACATCCGTAATTTAATATTTTTACACAAGATTATTTACAAGAAAGAACCTGATTATTTATATAAAAAACTTAATCTTGCTCGGTCTAGTCGTACGTGCAATATTAATATACCTGATTTCAACTTTTTATCGTCCTCAAAAATGTTCTTCGTTAGTACTGTGAAATTGTGGAAATATTTACCTAACCCACTTAAATCCGATCCCCGTGAATTTGTTTTTAAAGCAGAGGTTTTAAAGCTTTATAAGAAGCAATTATTTTCTTTTTTTTTAACCAAAATAAAAAAAAAAATCTTGTAACACAAATTTTAAGTTACTATTATAAACAAAATATTATACATATTTATTCTTAAATTGTAAACATAATAAAATATTTTAACACAATACAACTGTGTCAATAAGAAAAAAAAAAATATTTTATTTTTTGTATAACAAATCATTAATAAATATTTCAATACAATTTCAAAAAAAAAAATATTGTAAAGGTCATTTACAATATGTTTAAAATAAAAAGTTCATTTACATTTGATACGAATTCAAAAAAAAAAAAAAAAAAAATGGGGAGTTGGGAGTTGGGAGAAATTGAAAAAAAAACACATTTTAATATCTCAACTGCACTTGATCTATAAAAAAAAGTTTTGATCTTTTTTGTTTTTTTTTTGTATTTTCAAAAAACATAATCAAATCAAATCAAAAACCATAAACAAATTAAAATTGAAAAGTGCAAGAAAAACACAAAACTGTGTTATAAAAATAAAGCACGTTTTGCCATTAGGAAAACTAAAATACATACAAAGATATTTTAAACAAATTGATTTGTTGTTTACATTTCAAATTTATTTTCGAATTGAAAATAGAAAAAAAAATTTCATCTATGCCGGTAGTGTTAAATGGGAGCACTTTTCATTAATTTAGTTTTTAGATTTCAGATTTATTTTCACGTTCAATTGGCTTAAGTTGTGTTGTGGTTATTAGGAAGTGTTAGAATTAACACATTTTCATTATGAATAATTCCAAAGTTCCACAGTAAATAAACATTAACAAATTATCAACTTTAATATTGTGGAAGGAAAGTTCAGTTAAAATGTGAAAATTAAACAGAAAGTGTGGGTTGATAGAAAAAAATTTTCCCTTTGGATTTTAGAAAAAAAAAAAAAAAATATTTTATGATTTATAGTTACGAATTAAAGTTTTGTTTTTGATATGAGGATACAAAAATGTGTTAATAAATAAATGTTCTTCATTGTCTTCATTTAAAACCAATAAAGAATATATCATAGATGTGGCATCACTTACAACATTTGGGAAAACAGTGGACATTAGAGTGAGGTAAGTTTCTAAAAAAATAGAACTGTTGTGTTGTTGCAGTTGTACTTCTGAGATTATGTATGCAAGAACAAAAAAAACCGTGTATCGAATAAAACTAGTTTTAATCACAACAAAACCCGACCTGACGATAGATCAGTGCGCTAAAGCGCTCTGTCTAAACGTGTAGTGCGAGTGCATGTGGCATTAGAAATCAGTTTATCTATACCACGGTAAGTGATTGCACAGAAAATTTCATATAGACGCTATCGAACAAATAAAAACATAACAAATATTACACTATTCAAAAAAAAAACAGGGTCACTGACGAAGGTTCAATACCAGAAACTGCGCAGTCTGATTCAGAAAATTGAAAATTTGCAATGTAGTTATGGTTTTTAGAAAATACACTCATTCTTCTCTACCACGTCTTTCACAATTAAAATTAAATAAAATTGCATATTAATTATAGTATTAATTGCAATTGTCTGAAAAAGACGTTAAAATTCAAACTCAAACAAAGTTAGACATTATTTGTTAATTTGGCTTTGTTGGCAAAAGTTTAGAGTTCAATATTCTCATTAGCATTTTCGTACACTGAGCGAATTATCTTTACTTCAGCAATGAATTTCTTCATAGGCTTTAATGAAAATTGCCACTGGAACTCGTCCATTGAAACTTTTAATGGAATCTATGAAACAGGTTTTATTAAAGTCAATGTTTATGAAATGTTTGTAGAATTAATGAAAATCTTCATTGAACTAATGTATCATTCCGATAATGAAGCGCTTATAGAATTTATTTAACAATTTTATGAAATTTTGTAATATTAAGAGGTTCTCTGAATTAATAACACTCTTCATGAATGTCTTGAAAAATGCATCGGAACTAAGCCAATGAACCGCTTTATATGATTTTTTTTAAACAATCTGATAAAAATTTAACATTAATAAAAGTCTACATTGAAATAAAAAGATCAGATGTTAGGCTTTATTAATAGTAATAATTTGATTCACTCACATCAGTCAGGCTTCAGGCAAAATAATAGTACTGCCACTCTTTTGATTGGGCTAACTGATTCAATTAGACAAAAGCTTAATGACAAGAAAGGCAGTGTGCTGATTTCATTGGATTTATCGAAAGCGTTTGATAAAGTTTTACACTCAAAGTTAGTGTACAAATTATGTAGTATGTATAGTTTTTTTAAATCAGCCTGTACGCTGGTGCAGTCGTATCTCCGTGATAGATCGCAGTTTGTGTCAGTTGATGGTAGGGAGTCATTGACCGTGGAGGTTACTAGTGGTGTACCTCAGGGATCAGTAATTGGCCCCATTTTGTTTATGATGTACCTGAATGATTTTGTTAATATTTTTGATAATAACTCAATTGAGACATTTTTATATGCTGAATCAGTATGTGGATGCGGGAGAATGGGTTGAATATTAATCCTGGTAAAACTCGGGCAATGTGTTTTGGTATAGATTCAAATGACTTAAATATATCGTTGGATAATGTGTGGCTAAATTTCGTTTCTGAAATGAAATGTTTAGGCGTTTTTATAGATAATAATTTGAGTTTTGCAAAACATATGTTCCCGCGTTAATAGTACCATTAGAAGGTTATATTCATTAGATTTATATTTGCCTCTTCGCGTGAGGAAGCATGTTGCCACTTCACTGCTCATGTCGCAGATTATTTATGCTATGGAAGTATTTTCAGGTACCAACAGCGTTGTCCTAAGAAGGCTGCATCTTACTTTTTACCATATTATTAGATATATTTATAAACTGAGATTAAGGGATCATGTGCCTCCCTTTGTAATGGACTTTGTTGGGTTTTCTTTTGAGAATTTTATTAAATTGAGAATTTTGTTACTTTTTTGAAAAGTCGTTATGCGAAATTGTGCCGAGTACATTAGAAATGATTTTAGATTCTCTAGATCAAGTAGAAACCCTCAGATAATATGTCACCGTATATCCTCATCTATATATGAAAGATCTTTTCATGTACGTATAACTAGGGTGTGGAATATCCTTCCCATAGATTTAAAGTTATTTGCATTCACAGATACCACCTTTAAGCGTAAACTTAAACAACATTTTGATGCTCTTTAATTGAATATTTTTTTTTCTTGTAATTTTTGTTTTAATATTTTTTTTAATAAATTTTATAAAAAATATAATTTGAATCTGTGTCCAGTTAATTTGGCAGTGAGTCGTGATCCATAAATTGGTGACCCTAGGTTAGGTTAGGTTAGGAACGGTTATGTGCCCAGGGGCACAACTCCACTCGGAGACCAATACGGTCCATTGTGAATCCCTTCAGAGAAAAAACGGTGAGAAAGAATAGAAATAGACAGAAACATAGATTGAAAGATGTATATAAAGAAAGATAGAAAGAATATATACTCCCCAGAAACCAGCTCCTATCGTCCCCTTACTAGAAACAGCCGTCCTATCTCCCTGACAAATCTCAGAAAATCTACTGGATTGTATCCAGCGACACACCCGAGTTCGTCGTGAAATCTATCTCCTAGCCATTTCTGTCTGAGACCCTGCAACCTAGGACAGTGGCACATTATATGCTCAACTGTCTCCAGTTCCTCAACGTCCTCGCACAACCTGCAAAAATCCGGTATGTCCCTGTCCCATCTGCTTGTGAAAGCCCTGACAGAACAATAACCGGTCAGAAACCCCGTAAGGATCCTGAGACCTTCCCTGTCCAGTCCCAAAAAAACCTTGGTTGCCCCTGCGTCCAATGCGGTCCATAACGCCCTAGACACCCTGCAGTCCATTCTGTCCCTAAACTGAACGAATTTTAACAAGAAAAATATGGCTCTTTTTCACTCACCAATGCATGAAAGTGGTGATGTATTTAATCAAGAAGAAATTATACCAGATATACCTCAACAAACTCCTCCAAGAAGACCTCGTAATCTGATGGATGAGGAAACAATACCTTTTCAAAGTAATCGATCGAAAAGATAAATTCTTTAAAATTTTATTCAGCAACAAGGAAGATACAGTATCTATAGACCTTATTAAACCAGCCTACATTGAAAATGAAAACATTAACAACGTTAAAATTTATTTCACTTCACCTTTGGAAAAACTTGAAGCTATCCTTAAAAAATTGCTTTTCACTAGGCGGGGGTAGTGTGGTGATACACCGGGTTAATTAAAATTTTTAAAAATTTATTAAATTGAATTTTTGTTTCAAATTAATAATTTGTAAAATTTTTTAATTTTTGATTCATTTAAAAAAAAAAAAGTATTTTTTTAATGAAAAAATAAATAAAATTAAGTCTTTGAAATAATTTCATAGCTCTAAAGAAAATTTTCGTTAAATTTATGGAGAGATAATTCATGAAATCGAATGAATTTTTTTATGAAACATATAATGAAATTATTCATTGAATCTACGAAAAAAATTCTATGAATTTGTTTCATTAATGTCATGAAAGATAATTCTATTAGTGTAGCAAATATTTTTTCAAAGGGAGTGTAACATAGTGAGATTCCCGAATGGGTTAATTTTTTAAAAAGTTTGAATTTTGAAACTTTTCTGTTTCACAATCCTACATTAAATTTTTTAAATTCATCTTAAAATGTATTATAATATGTGATTATATATGGTGTTTCTTATATGTTTCTTATATGATAGCATATATAATGATATATTTTTTCATATTGAGTTTTATAAAATTAGATATTAAACATATGTTGCTTTCCAAGCCAACTGCCCGCAACAGGAAAAAAAAATATTGCAGCAATGCCAAACTACCAGTATTCGCGTTCCTATTAGATACTAAAGACTCCATTAGTCTTGCCGTTCCGTGACGTTTCTGTAACTGCCGTTCCGGATGGCTGTTTTGTGTGGTTAGTCTGTTCCGTAACAACATATCAGCTTTAACTAAACGACTATAGTAACTGTTTGACTAGTTGCAAATTTGGTTGTAATATTATTATCATAATGTGTCACAAAACCTTTTTTTATGTTATTTTGTACAATTTAGCTTATAAAACTAAAAAATAAATGTTTTTGTATTGGTTGTTTAGTTTTTTTTTATGTGAGAGCAATCAGCTGTTTTTTGCTGTCACTTAACGTACACTCAAAAAAATAAGTTAGTAGAAAAGTTAGTTAAACGTCTAGTAAATCAGGTATACTATTTTTTAGCAAAATTTTTTGCTAAAATCGTGTTTTCAGCTAAAATTTTTGTTATACTTATTCAGCACTTAACTGTTTTGAACTAATGCTTTACTAATATACTAATGTTTTACTAATTAATTTTGCTAAAAAAAATTGTGTTAATAGTGTGGACGACAACCAGATTGAAAGATATACGCAGAATGAAGTAGATGTCGCGGCATGTCAAGATGCAGTAGAGAAGAGGAAAATGATACTAAAAAGTACAACTCTAATTAGACATATAAAAAAATCAACCATGGAAGTTTTTGTATCTCTTTTTCGTACATAAAACAAAATTGAGGATTAAAACAACTTAAATTTTGCGTTGTCACCGGCTTGTGAAAATAATTGTCTATTAATTAAATAAAATACAAAATAAAATATTTATTTATTTAAACTAAATGTTTATAGAATAATAATAGTGTAGTCAAATTGCAAACAAACATATACAGAAATGTGGACAGAGTAAAGCGAAAGACAAAGACACACATCTTAGGTAGATTTTTATGGTTCCTTTTTCTTATTGCAAAAAAGGGTTGTTTTTTTCGTTTGCTTTTGTTTATTTTTTCGTTTCGTTTCTATAATTATCTTCGGTAGTTGCGTCCTTTAAACGATAGCATCATTTAGACAACCATTGATGTAAGTAATTGAAAGAAAATTTTTGTTATGTTATATATATTTATTTCTATATATTTTCAGATATTAAATTAATTCATGTCGTCATTGTTTGAAAATGAAAATTTTTATATTTCGTAATTATAGTAAATTATTTTTAAAAGAATCACAAAAATATGGTTTATGATTTTCAGCAAATAAATTAACTAAATTACAATTTTTCTACAAATTTTTTGCGTTTTTTTCAGTCTACTAAAATTCAGCAAAAAATTTATTAATTTTTAGCAAGGTGTAGTAGAGTGTAGTAGAGAAAATTCTGTTTTTAACAGGTTCATCCGGCACGTAATGTTACATTACAAACACACTAACCACACACACTCATTTTCATACATCTAAAACAAACCAGCTGATACATCGCGGAACGTAACGTACAAACTAATTCAGCCTTAAGAAAATATGGAACAACTTTTTAAATTTTAATAAATTTTTTTCATAAAATTCAAAACTAATTCGGAATTTATAGGGTTAAGCACAATTCAATTTCTCTAAAAATCGGTGAATTTTTTTACCGGTCTGGAAAGTTTCAGCGTTTAACTCGTATTAGTTTTGGAAAAAATAAATTTTGAATATTGTCCTTCAAAATATAAAATAAATATAAGTTCAGCCATGAAAATATGATTTTTTTTTACGAAATATTAGGAACATTTAAAAGCTTTTTGTTTTTGCTGCATTTTTTAACAATTTCTATAAATTATTCATTGTTTGCCAGCGAAATAAATATAAGTTCAGTGATATTAATCTCGGTTTTTCGGCAAAACATTTTAATTTTATTTTACTTTTTCCTCACTTGCGTATTTTACAACTTCATACCATTCATTTTAAGTACAATTATGTTTTGCAGCGTTCTGTTATAAACCAAAATATGCAATTTATTTAAAAATGTCGTAAATCGATGCTTTTTAATAAAACAAAGCTAAAACATGGAAAATTATGTTCTAAAAGGGCTTTTTTATAAGTAATAAATAATTGCTTTCAAATTATGAAGAAATATTCCAAAACAATTTAAGCTCTGGTATGACACCATTGTCAGAAAAAGACAAACGGGCCTCCGCTGGCAAGGCACAAGTGCTTGCAAGTACAAGTGCTGGCAGCAAGTTCCTACCCAACCCCAAAATGATAACATCATTAGACAACGGGCTGGATGTTCAAAAAGTCTTGGACAAGAACTGGGGAAACCAAATTTCTAAGTTTGGAAAAATATTGGCAAAACCATGACACAGGTGGTCCACAAATAGAGTTTCCAAAACAAAATTTAAAAAAAGTTCATTTATAATTTTTTTGGTAGCGCCGGGACGTAATTTTGCATTAATATATGTATTATTTATTGCTCATAAGCCTAGATACATTAAGCAGAACACCGAAATATTTAAATATATATGGAGGACAATATTCAACGAATATTTTCTGCAAAACTAACTCGAGTTTTACGATGAAACTTTCCAGATCGGTAAAAAAACATCTAACAATTTTTTATAAATAAAAAAAACTAAAAACAATTTTGGCCGATTTTTAGATAAATTGAGTTTGGCCTATGGGAGTATATACAATTCAGAACTAGTTCTAAATTTACAAAGAAAAGAAAACAGGAAAATTCAAATGAAAAAAAAAAAAAATAAATAAAAAAAAAATTTTTTTTTTTTAATTCTCCATTAAAAATTATATTATTATAGTAAAATTTCAGGCATTTGCCAAATTCAGTTAAATAATATACTAAAAATTATCGCAAAATTTGTCAATCTTTAATCACTTCACCCATTTTTTTTTTGGTAAAATTGAAAAGTTTTATCATGTTTTCTTAGTCTCTTATAGAAGTTCAAATACTGTTAGTTTGGCATTGCTGCAATATACTTTTTTTGCTGGACAGTTAGCATATAAAGCAACATAATTTCTATGTATAATGAGATATGATAGATATATTGTCATGTATAATAATACATTATCATATATAACAAAATATGTAAACATATATGGTGCAATATAAGCTATATAATATAAGATATAATATATACATATGTATATATGACATTATATGAAGAAATATATAATTATGTATGATTCAATATATGACATAAGATTAACAATTTAGTTTGAGATATGATATGATATGGTAAAATACCATCAGTATTTTCCTTAGTTGAAAAATAATAGCATAACCCAGTATATTTCTAAAGAATTTTCAACTAATGGTGATTTTGTCAACAAGAGCATCTAAGGGCCAGGTATGTAAAAAAAAGAATTTAAATATTTTTTGTTCAAATATATATAAAATCCCACTGCGTCTCCTTTGAACTCAATGCGGCACGGCAAGGGTTAACGTTGTTCTATTTGGCCAAAATGTTTAGCACAAAAGCTTCACACATTGCGTTATAATATTTCTATAATAAAGCAAAGCTTTGGCATTTTCTGTAAATTGAAATAAATAAGTCTGGAGTCAGGTCCACATGGGTTAATGTTGTCCAAAAATTTTTTTTCTATCTTGGGTAACGATAATAAAATAAAACCAGAAATGCTACAAAAGTAGCTTATTCTTATTTTTAAATATTTTATGACAACAAATAAGCCTTTTTATTACCAAAAAACACAATTTCCTGGAAATCCGCAAAAATAAAATCGTTGCCCTACTTGAATATTTGAAAAATATAACAAAAATTTTGTCCATTTTAGATATCACCCTATGACAGGTTAACGACAACAAAAAGTTTTTTTTTTGGGAGTTTGAGCCCGCCTACTTCGCACACTTATTTGAAAAATTAAAAAAGTTGTTCCATGAAGAGCTTATATTTTATAGGACACTACTTAATGTAAGTTTCAAATAAATCCGGCAAACTTTCTTCTGAAGTGGGAGAGTTCAAAAAATATTCGTCATAAAGGGTGATTTTTTAGCAACTTTCTTTTTGGCAACAGTGTTTTGGCAGCTCAACTATATTCATGTAACATGTTACTGTTAAACATGTTCAGTTTGGTCTATAATTTAACCATGAATCGACTTACAAACGAACAAAGCTGGCAGATTATTGAATTTTATTATCGAAATTCATGCTCGGTTAAGAAAGTGCATCGTGCACTTCTTCCAATTTATGGTCAGTTTGGGCTACCTTTTGGGGCGGCTATTCGGAATCTTGTGACTAAATTTCGCACCAAATTTACATTATTTGACACTAAACCACCAAGACGCATGCGTAGAGTGCGGACAGAGGAAAATATTGCAGCTTTATTCGCCAGTATTGTTGATGACCGTGAATTTTAGATTCGGTGCCGTTCGCAGAAATTGGGCCTCTGTTACTCCACTACGTAGAAAAGTTTGGGGAAAGATTTGTTTGTAAAACCTATTAAAATACATCTGTTGCAAGAATTTTGCGGAAAAATTTTTAAAATACAGCTGATGCTAGTGAATTGAAGCCACACGACCTACCACAACCGCTAACTTTCGATGAATGGTGAAGATCCACTTTTTTATCGGAAAATTGTATTCAGCGACGGAGCTCATTTCTGGTTGAATGGATACGTGAACAAGCAAAATTGCCGTATTTATTGTGAAGAGCAGTCAGAAGCATTGCAAGAACTGCCAATGCATTCCGAAAATGCAATGTTTGGTGTGGATTATGGGCCGGTGGCATCATTGGACCGTACTTTTTCAAAGACGACGAATTCAGGAACTTTACTGTGAATGGCGAGCAATGATAATACATTTTTTTTTGCCCAAAATGGAAGAGCTGGACTTGGTTGACATGTGGTTTCAATAAGACGGTGCCACATGCCACACAGCACGCGAAACAATGATCCAATTGAGAGGCGAGCATTTGGTCTTGAAGTATTCCACTTCGATTTTTATATAGGCCATAATTTCCGATAGTGGCTCTCATTAGCTAACATTCCCTTAAACTAGTGCAATTTTGCGACCACATTTTTTTTTATTTCTCATATCTCATGCATAGGCTTTTTTTTAGCAAAATTTAGCACAAACTTTTATATGAATTTGTATCTGTTTTAAACAAATATTTAATTTTTCACATTCTTTAAATTCCTTAACAATACGTATCTAACTACTACTTCTTATATACAAATCATAATACAATTAAAACACAATTAAATAAATAACAAATATATCTGATGGGTTTTTTTGCAAAGCCAAAACAAAATGTTATCTAAAATTTTAATTGTTCTTAATTGTGGCAGTTTTTAAATTAAACTCTTGAGTTAGTTGTATTAGCATGCGGAATAAAAAAATTTAAAAAAATTTAAAAAAAATGTGAATTTTCAAATAAAAACTTTTTAATTTAAAAGCATGATTATAATTCATTAATAATCGGTTAAGAAGGTTGATTTAAATTCAAATTTAAATAAACTAAAAGTTCGTCATGGATGTTATTAAATGTGTTTAGAAATAAAAGTTAAAAATAAATCGAACATAACAGTAAGTAATAATTTTAAGAGATGCCAGATTTTTTGTAAATTTTAAAAGATATGTTTACTACTAGTTTGATTCTTATCTTTATCCTAAAGTACATTACAAATAAACAACGATACACATTTGCCGTATTTTCGATTAAAAGATCATAATTTTTCAAGTACAAAGTTTAATAAACTCGTTTCTAATGTTGTATCTAATTTTGCTACCGAATCTTAACAAAAAAAAATATGAAAATCGAAAAACAAATATAATGTAATTTACAATTTAGAATCAAAAAAAAAACCTTAAAAAACAATGATGCTTTTGTGTTATCACCGCAATAGACAACACAAAAATGATAAGATTTTGATAAAAAAAAAAAGAGATAAATACACTACAAAAAAAAAAAGCTAGTTGAAAATTTTGTTAAACGTTTATTTAAAATATTTAACTAATAGTGAATTTTATCGTTGATCTATAAGTTTATGTGTGAGATTTTATTTGTTCGGTTTGAGATCATGACAAATTTTTGTCTAAATTAACAGAAAAATTAAAATTTTTATATGATAATTTACTTTGACTATTAGAAAAAACACAGAAAAAGTTATTAGACACTAGCATGAATGGAATGCATTTTCTGACCCACTACGGTCTTCATCAACATTCTTCGTGCCATTTAGTGTTAATCGTAAATATCTTCTATTTAACTGACACGTTAAAGGAATTGGGTGACTTTAAATATTTAACTAACTCACAACAACTTTTTTTTTGTTTTGCTGACATTAAATTTTCAGCAAAAACTTTAGTTAAACGGTTTTACTAAAAAACGAATTTTGAACTAATGTTTAACTAGTTTTTGTTGCTACCAACATTGTGCTGATAAACACATTTATAGCACGGACAACAAATAAAAAGACGAGATATAGATGTCGCAGCTGGTATAGACGAAGTAGAGAGAAAATATATAAATTAAGTAGAATTACGTCACGCATACATTTATATAAGTAGTTGGGAATTATTATGTTTTCCCAGCAAAAAAAAAAGTGCTTACCCAGACGTGCTTCCGGAAGGCATTATTCAATTACGAAGCGATCCAAAGCAAATCCAGAAGGCATGATTTTTGTTCGCGATGCCCCACTTGGTATGTCTCTTTTAAGTAGCTGAAAAACGCTTCTTTCATGTGCTCTTAGAAGCAATAAATTCATGCCTTCTTAGGCAATAAGAAGCACTTTTTTTGTACGCATATATTGACAACGTTAATGCTTTATGGTATGCATTCTTTATTGCTTCATTGTAAACAAACCAGGGACCGTAAATAATGATTATTGTGTGTTTTTTTTATTTAAAAAAACGAACAATAATCATTTGACATAAAAAAAAATTTATTGCACCATTATTATTATTTTTTGACAATCTTTGCATATCCGTCATGATTTGTAAATTTCTGATTTTTAAAGTTTTCTTCAATGGTAATGATTATTTTTGAGTAATAATAAAAAAAAATCAGCCATAATCATTATATTTGAGCAAAAAAAAAAATAAAACTCAAAAACAATCATTGTTTATGATTTTTATTTGTTTCGCTCAAAATAAAACTCATTTTCATTTATAGTAATTAAATGTGCTAAAGTCCCAAAAAAAAAAAAAAAAAAAAAAAAATTATATATATTATATTACAATTTACTATTAACCCTTAACTATAGATAAAATATTTATAAACCAATTATGACTTATTTACATGTTATTTATTTGAACTATAAAAGAATTTTATTCTTATTGTTCTAACAATGGAAATTTTTTTTTTTTAAAATAAATAAATTAAATAAAATAAACATTAATTGCATTTATAGTAATTAAATGTGCTAAAGTCCCAAAACTTATTTAACAAATTGTGAAAAGCAATCTAATGTAGGCGTGTCCCTATCCGGATTTCATTCCTGCCTAAGGAAATCTTCAGGGGACTTTGTTATTAGAATTTCTAGAGATATTTGTTATGTTAAATCACAAACTCAATGAGAATTTCTTGTCCTCGTCTAGGAGCGAGATTAAAAATTTAAAATATCAAAGAAAAAACAAAAACAACAACAAAAAATTGTCACAATTGGCTTTGTCATCTTCCAAATACTACTCTGTTTTTTTGACAGACCTAGCAATGTAGTGACGTTTATTCAAGTAAATCAACAATAGAAAATCATATGTTTTCTATTAGTGTCAGTTACATTTAAATTTGCACAAGCACCTGCATATTTGTTATTTTAATTTATTTTCATCGGGATAAACATTAATTGCATTTATAGTAATTTAATGTGCTAAAGTCCCAAAACTTATTTAACAAATTGTGAAAAGCAATCTAATGTAGGCGTGTCCCTATCCGGATTTCATTCCTGCCTAAGGAAATCTTCAGGGGACTTTGTTATTAGAATTTCTAGAGATATTTGTTATGTTAAATCACAAACTCAATGAGAATTTCTTGTCCTCGTCATTGCCTAACTCGTGGTACTAAGAATAGTAAAGCTGGTATGTAAATCTATACCCAATTTAAATAAAAATAAAAAATCAATGTCTCGAAGACTGCAAGCTGTTATAATTCAAATTGAAAGCAAACTAATACTAAATTTTTTCCATATCATTTTTAATTTTACGAATATTTAGTTTTTTTTAGATTGTTGTTTAAATTGGGTACGAGTAAAATACTATTACTAACTCGGTCAGTTATAAGGAATATTCCAAAGTGAGCACAATATTAAAATTATTAAAATTAATAATAATAATAAATTACGGCAACCAGTGCTTGATGTTGCAACTCGTTGGAATTAAACATATCATATGTTGAACACACTCCAAAAGTTCGAGGATTTTTGTGAAAGGCACATTATAAATTCTTTGAAAGTGAGTTTTATTTTGTGCGAAAAAAAATAAAAATCATAAATAATGATTATTTTTGAGTTGTATTTTTTTTGCTCAAAAATAATGATTATGGATGATTTTTATTAATATTACCCAAAAATAATCATTACCATTGAAGAAAATCCTTAAACCTCATAATATACTCATTATTGTGTAATTTTTATTATAAAACTCATAATGATTACGGTCCCTGAAACAAACATAGAGAATCATTTAGCAATTTGCCAACTGAAGTTTGAAGAAAATCCTTAAAACTCATTATATAATCATTATTGTCTAATTTTTATTATAAAACTCATAATGATTACGGTCCCTGAAACAAACACAGAGAAAAATTTAGCTATTTGCCAACTGAAGTTTGGTTACTACAACTCAGATTCGGTTAATATGAATTTCAGTCGGTTGATACAATTTAACATTAGTTTTCAGAACAAAGTTGGTTGTAACACCCAAAATATTCAGAAATCTAATGTAAATGTGGTTGTACTAACTAAATTTATAGGTTGTTACTATTAAAATACACTTTTAAATTCGGTTGGCACTTCATTTCTCTGTTTAAAGAAGGAATTTTGGGAAGCACAACAGAATGCCTTCCATAATTGCTTTATTGTATACAAATTTAGTTACTGCTTACCAAATCCAGGTTATTTTTTGCTGGATTGTTATTTAATTAATACGTTTATTCTTCTTCTTAACCTCAACATTTCTAAATTAAATTTGTCAAATGCATATTAATTAAAAACTAATTGCGACTGTCTATATGACGTTAATATAACACTGTACTAAAATATATTATAAAATTTGCCCTGTGGCGTTGTCTCAACTTAAAACGCAAAAGTTGTCAACCCTGCACGTAAAAACCATACGTCAATCTGGTAACATTGCGAAATAGAGACGGAGGAGTTAAGAAAATAAACAAAAATCTAAAAATAGAACATTTGTGTTGTTAGTGTCGTCACTTCTGAGTATAATATACAATAACAGAAAAAGGTAATATTAAATAAAACTGCAATTTAGTTGCTTAAGATTCGAGGCCATACTTGGGTGTGATCGCTAAACGGTCATGACTTGGTATTGTTACCGTTGTAATGTAAGATGAGTTCCGGTTTGATTCTTACAGCCGCAGGTTGTTGAAAAACTTATCATATAGAGACAATCTGACAATTATAAGACACAAATATTAATACAATTTAAATGAACAATCACTGATGAGCCTAGCCTGTCCATAAAAATGCAGAAACTAGTCTAGTCTGATTTAAAAATTAATAGGGTTTATAATTTTTAGACTTCACTTCACTTTTTCTTAACCTCAACACTTCTTCTTAACCTCAACATTTCCAAATTTAATTAATAAAATATTTTGCTTGTTTCCGTATTTTTTTATTTGGATCTGTTAACGATCTCAAAACTTAGTTTTAGTTAGTTAGATTTTTCAATCTACTAAGCTGCAACAAAAATTTTTGTTAATTGCAACAACTCGATTTTCATTTGTATTGAACTAAGTATCAGCAAAAGATTTTGTTGAATCTACTAATGTTTTGGTAAAAATTATCTCACTGAGTTTCAGCAAAACACATTTGCAGATATTAGCAATTTTTCTGAAATGATCCTCCCGGCAAAAATTTTGCTTACTAAACTAAATTTTTTGCTAACTTTACGGATTGTTTTTTGAGTGTACATATTTAAACAATTGTAATTGCTTCATCTAAAAAAAAAACTCAAGAAAGTGTAATTTTCATTTCTATTTTTGTCATATAAAATATTTTTACGCAAACTCTATGTTTGTGTAATTCTTAAAGCAAAATAATAAATTATTTATTTTTTGTGACAATTTTAACAAAACCTCAACAAAAAATTTTTAATATTTTAATATTTTTTTTCTGTTCTCATACACATTTTTCAAAATGCAAAAATTAACAAGACACACAAAGTGTCAAAATGGTATTTTATAAATTTTCCAACAGATGATGATAATGATGCTTTTTAAATACATTTATGCATAATCGTCTATGTGCTGGCTTTCCATTCGATTTAAAAACACAAAATTTTTTGAAAACGATGTTGGTGTCCTTAAAAGCGTTCTTTTTGGTATATTCGAAGTTTTGTTCGAAAAAAAACTTGAATGTCCAATAGCTTAAAAACATAATTTTAATCATCTGTTGTAACTTTTTTTATAAAAAAGTAATTTTTACAGATTTTTAAAAATCTGATTTTAAATTAAAAAAGCTAAAAGATTACTATTTGACTTAAAATAAATAAAAAAATAAATTTTAAATATTTAATAACAAAAGTTGTTTTTTAAACAACAACTGCTCGATTTAAAAACGAGAAAAAAAATGAGATATTGGAATATAGAACAGCAAGTCCTGTAGACTTCTAGCACATGGGCGAATAATTGTTTTAACAATTTAAAAATTTCTATTTTGAATAAATTTTTTTTTTTTTAATTGTTGACAAAATATGGCAACTTACAAGGAATATCCCCCAAGAAAAACGCACAAAAAATGTTAGTGATTTCAGCAACATTGCAAAACCAAAATGGATTTTTAGCGCTAATTTTCTTACTCCCTTAAATATGCATTAACGCTTTGAAACCCAAGCTGTATGCAAACATTTCTTTATTTTTCAAGATTAAAGTAAAATACTTTAAAAACTATTACATCTTCCATATTTTATGAAATATAATTTAGTTTAAAATATAATAGGACTTTTTTCATCTCAATAAATCTATTACTATTGGAAATATTCGTAGTTTTAGATCTAAGCTCACAATCGTAAGCTTGGGTCTCAAAGTGTTAAAATAGTCGCTATGCTTTCATACGACTTTTTTAACCCAATATTTCAAATAATTTAAAAATATCAGTATTAAAATATTTAAATGCCTCGCTTGAATAATGATATTAATGACATTATTTTTAAAACGCGTTTTATGGTTTAACAATCATTAATACATATCGCTCATTTGCTAAAAGACTGACATAACTCAAAAAATCTGATTTTGCAGAACACGCGTTTAGAGTTTTCTTACCTTTATGCACCCACTTTCCAGAAAAACTAAAATATATAATCCCCTAACTCGAAAAGTATACATGATATGAATATGAAATTTTTATACAATATGAAGCATGATATAACTAATGAATCTGCCTTATTAACTCAAAAATAGCATATTCTGACTTATGCCAGTCTTTAAGTAAATGAACGATATACTTATGCTAATAATTTTTAAAAATTTTGTATATTTCTGTTTCAAAATTTACCTTAAAAGGCGATTTTTGTTGAATATGTATTTTTATTTTTAGAAACATAATAAAATTTAAAGCGTAGACTTATGAATTTTTCAGTGAACCTAATGCTTATTTACCATTTTTTGAAAAATTTCTTTTTTTTATTAAAAATTTACTAAAATTTGATATATTACGTAAATTTGATATGTTAAGTAAATTATCGAGATACGGAATTTTGACTTCGTCGGATGTCATTAACCCACTTTAACCTGGATCCAAAAATAATTCTCGAATTTGATAGCAATGCAAAATCGTCTGTTTTTTTTTTAAATTAATTTTAAAGATTTTTTAAAATGCTTAATTTGTAAATGTCGTTAGTTATTTTTATAAAATAAAAGGTTAAATTAAAAAAAAAAACATTAAAAAATGATGAAAGATCTTTTTATGTAACAGAGATTTGTGTTAAAAAAAGATTTGATATTTCCACCCACCGCTTCTAAAGCAAATATTTTTTCTAACCCATTGTTCCAAAACTTGCAAGCCTTTAATTATGTAGCGGAAGTGGTTGTATGTAGATACTAAAGCAAGTGCCTAATTTATTGGAGATATGTCAGCAAAAAATTTTAAAAATCCCTGCTTTGGAAATTTAAGTTTTATTTTTGGAAATTGTGGGATTGGTTACAGTAAATCTTTAATTCTGACATAAATTTCACATTTGTGATTTTAAATCTTATTTAACATTAGAATACACACCCGGGTACAAATATATCCCCTTGCAACTTTGCAGTGCTGTAACTCAGGAAAGGCTTAACTTAGGGCATAGAGATTTCGGATCTAGGAAATATAAGTAATTTCTAATCTTTTTAAGATTATTTGATCCAATTCGGATCAATGGTACGAGCTTCCAAAGTCGACACCTATGTAAACACACACAACATTTGGCTATCCCATGCCCGTGACCTTTTTTGCCCATATCTCTTGAACCAATTTGCACGAAACAAAAACTAAGAAATTTGTAAAATATTAATATACGCCTTTAAAAAAAAAAATAATGAAATTGGACCATTTAAACATTAGAAAAACCCAAAATAAGCTAGTAGGTACAAACGTATCCTGGGTGTAGAAGAAGTTGGGTATGCATCGTAAGTTTAAGTCCAAAAAATCATTAGATTACGTCTATTAATAAATATTTAAATTGAATAGTGAAAATTCATATTATAACAAAATCCGCAAATATTACCTTTCTATTAAGATTTCACAATTTTATGTTTGGGCCCGATTACTGAATGTCCCGTTGTCTACTAAAAGATTATATGTTTACCTTTGGAATTATATTAAATAAATAATACCGATGACATTAAGATTTTTTCGAATATTTTATATGTTGTGGGGGAAAAATTAAATAAACATATATCCTTTTAAATATATTTAGTATATCGTTAGATAGTTCTTTTAATACCTATTTTTGTACAGTTTTAATGAAGCATAAATATGTGACAAAAAAGGAAACTGTGGCCATAATGACCCCACTTTTTTAACCCTTAAAAGTAAGATTTGGACAATAAATAATTGCACTTTTTTGTTTGTTTAGTACCAACACCATATATCCAAATTTAATCAAAATCTGAAATAAGTTATTCCGCAAATAAAACATAATGTTAAGTGAACTTATGCATAAAATCAATAAAGTTCGCTTGAACTATCCCATTGAAAATTATTATTGAATTTATGATTTTTTGAAATTAAATTTGATAAAATATTTCAATGGACGTAATGTAGAATTTGTATTCAAAATTACTTAGTTTTTTAAAAAATATAAGGCTTTCAAATTTAAGAAAATTTTGAAAATATTCATTGAAATAATTAAATTTTTCTTCACAAATGAAATGAAAAGTTTCTTAAAATTAATGAAAAGCTTCATACTTTTTATGAAAACAGTTTTTTGATGAAACTTCTGCATTAAGTAAATGAAACTTTTAATAAATAAACTGATATTTTTCATAAAACTTTAAGAAAACTTGCAAAAATTCAATTAAAAATTTCAATGAACGAGATCCAGTGCAAATTCATTACGTCTATGCAAAAATCCATTAATATCATGCAGATAATTCTTTCAGTATGTAGAGCATCAAATCAAATTGTACATTCTTTTACATAAATGCGCACAAAATCGTTGAAAGCTAAATTTCAAACATCAAATTTTAAATCATTCATCCAACAATAGGTAACAATTAAAACTACACTCACAAGAACTTTTCCATAAAAGTTCAATAGTTATTTAAAAAGTTAATCGGTAAAGTTCAATAAACATAATAAGCAAATAAACGGTCTTTCTGTAATAGGTAAAATCTTTAGTTAAAATTTTCTATTTAAAACAAAAAGTTGTTATATTATATTGAGTATTGAAATAAACGAAAATAATCTATTGTTTTTACCGATTTTGTCAGTTAATTTTTCAACAGTTGAAAATAAACTAAAAAATACAAATGTTTTAAACGAAAAGTAAGTAGTCCTGTTTTTAACTGATTTTCAGTTAATTTAATGTGTAGTCTTTATGGAAAAAATAGTGTGAGTGTTAACATATGCATATTCAATAGATGCATATTACAGATTTTAAGGCGTTTTTCGTATTATCGTTTCTAGTACACACAGAGAAAAATTTAGCTATTTACCAACTGAAATTCGGTTACTACGACTCAAATTCGATTATTGCGAATTTCAGTCGGTTGGTATTTACAGTTGAGCAATAGTTTTCACAACGAAATTCGGTTAATTCAACTGAATTTAAATTGCAACACCCAAAATATTGAGAAATCTAATGTAAATCGAACTAAATTTATAAGTTGTTAAATGCACTTTTCAATTAGGTTGGCACTTTAATTCTCTGTGTGTAGATTTTTTTTATAACTATAACAAAAACGCCTATTTTTGTTAAAATATTCAAATTATTCATTTTTTTCTTGCACGAAAGATCAGTTTTTTTTCTTCTTCGCCTGCCGTTTTCATGGTCCATCTTTAGCTTCTTTTTTATTTTTAGTTCTTTTTTCAGCGTGTTGACTGACAACTGACAGCAAAAAATAAAGCATTAAAAGAAAAATTCATTTTTACATAATAAAAATTAAAGTTCTGTGTCCGTTTTTTTTATGAAGCAGAAGATATATATTGTAAATTACTATTTATGATTAATCTTTTGGCATTTTTTGCACTACAGTGTAACACCTTCCTTTCATTATTGGCTGGCTATTTTTAAACTTTTTTTCTTCACTCTTTTTTTAAACTTATGATAGATAACCATTAAACACTTTTGGATGTTGGTTGTAAGCAGAGTGAACCAACATTTTCATTAAATGATGCTTAACGGTGTAACGTTTATACCTGCTTCTTGCTTAACACATTTCTTAAAAGCTCTACGGTGTTAAAATCTGTAATGGTTTTAAAATCGTATTTAATTAGTAACGGTATTTATGCGGTTACAGTTACCATCTTTGTATAGTTCTGTAATGAATATTCAAAAATTAGTTTACCCAAATATATTTAAAAGTTTAATTTATCCCAGTTGAATTATAAGCAACTAATACATATATTTTCATCGACTTATTATTTTAATAACTAATTTTCAGATCTATTAATCTTTAAGTTTTAGTTATTATTCATTCGAGGATTAGTGGTTTTTTTGGAGACAAACGCCATCCAGTCGGTCCAATTTTGCACCACTTTTTCGAGCATACCCGGTCTTGTCGTTGCTGGTTTGTCAGCATAGATCAGAGATTTGACTTGCCCATTTTGGAACCATGTTGAAACCATTTCTGCCCCAAATGCTTTGCAATGACATGAGGAATGAAAAATCATTATTCATTTGTCGGTAGCGTTCGCCATTCACGGTAATGTTGGCACTGGTTTCGGATTTACAGACAAATGGGCCGATGACGCCTTCGGCATGTAAACTACACCAAACAGTGCTTTTTTTTACGTGGAACTAACACTGAGGGGATGCCCCTACTAATGCATTGCATTGTGTTGATAACAGGAAAATAGGTTATGGGGAGGAGGAAAGAGGGAGTAGTGTTTGTGGACATTTGACTTGAATTTTTCTAAATTGTAATTTGCAGAGAAGACTTCCGCGGGGAGACAATTCCACATACGGCTAGTGCGACTGAAAAACGAATTTTCTCTGTAATGCGCTGTGCGATTTGCCGGGCTATAGACAACAAACGGATGAGATCTACTTGATCTCCCTCGGGATGAGTCGGCTTATCTCAGCAGAACACTTCCCATGGTAATATCTATAGAACAAAGTCACACAACCCACATTACGACGATGCTCTAACGAGTCAATAGAGTTCGAAACCCCACTGTCGCTGATTAGCATCAACGCTCTCCGGTGCACACTATCCAGAAGCCCCAAAATAGACTTTGAAGCACCTGCCCATATATGGGAGTTATATTCCATCTTCGGTTGGATGTAGGTGGTATATATAGTAAGGAGATCAGATGGGGTGAAGTATTTATTACACCGGTTTAGAAAATCAAGACACTTGAAAGCTTCTTTCGATACTTGAATAATGTGATCTGTCCAACGGACATCACACTGTATTCTCATGCCAAGAACATCAAGAGTATCTGAATCCTCAATAACGATCCCATCCATATACACAGATGACGTAGTTGAGTCCACAGACCTATGGGTCAACATACAACATTGAGTCTTACGAGCATTAAAATCGACCCTGTTCGCACGACCCCACTCTGAGATTGTCGAAAGGTCATGATTGAGTGTGTTCACAATCTGTCTTTTGCCCTCGTCCTCCACAAGGCTTGGCCTACGATCGAAGGAAAAATAATGACAAATCTTGCTATCATCTGCAAAGGAGTAAACAGGATTGATAGTACGACCAATAGGTCATTCAGAAAGATGAGAAAAAGAGATGGATAAAGAACAGAGCTCTGTGGTACCCCTGAACATAACTGAAACTCGTCGGATGAGACCCCATCTATAACAACACGTATAGTACGATCTCTGAGAAAACTCGAGATAAATCGAAGGAAATCAAAGGCAATTAGTTTTGATAACAGTGCGCCGTGCCACACACGATCGAACGCCTTGGAAATATCTAGAGCAACTACCTTGTTCTCACCAAACATGTGAATAGACCGACTCCAACATTCAGAAAGGAACGCCAACAGATCTCCCGTAGAACGAGCTCTACGAAAGCCATACTGTCGATCACTAATAAGTGAGTTGGCCTCCAGATAATTTACAAGATGGTAGTTGACCATGCTCTCCATCACCTTCGAGAGCGCAGAACATATTGCAATTGGGCGGTAATTTTCAGGATTATTATTAATTGAACAATGGCAACCTTCCAGCACGAAGGGAAGACACCTGCACGGTATGAAGAGCTGAACAGGTTAGCCAATTGACGAGCTAGCGTCGAAGAGCAATGTTTCAGTACCAGTGCTGGTATGCCATCCGGTCCCGGTGACTTGTTTACGTTGAGATCCGCAAGAACCTTTTTAATGAATAACTTCATTCCAAGCACGATTATGTTCTCCACCATTTTTGCGGCGGCATCAACATTTTTATCGAGAAAACACAGTTTCCAGTTGAATTGCCGATAAAAATCATTAAGTTCAGCCAAACGAGCATTTTCGTAGATAAATACTGAGCGTTTCGTAGCTGGATTTGAAACGCTCCGAAGTTCGGAGTACGAAAAGGAAGCGGAAATGGTGCATACATCATATTTGTCCGGGTGTGAGGATAGAAAAAGCTCGAGGATGTTTTGGACTTGCCATTCACCGAACACACTACGCAATTGATGGTTCGCTGGCTTTAATTGTTGCACCAGTTGGATCTTATATTTATGTAGTGGCGATGGCTTCTTCTGTACGCACGGTACGAGCTTGATTTCGATGAATATTACCCAAAAGAGTAAATCTGGTCATTAATCGATCCATAGTATTACGTATTACCTGCTCAGATGAACGATTATGCGCCCCGTTAACTTGAAGGAGTGCTCTATAAGTTTTTTTTGAAATAAATTTCCACGATTTGTAAAAGTTGTTTGTTAACGGGATGTAATGCAGTCTCCAGAGTCTCATGAGGATTGCCGTTTCTACAAAAATGACAAAAATGACAATTCTGACAATTTCTTCTGTACAGTGCCGATGGCTTCTTCTGTAAGCTTGATTTGGATAAATATTACCCAAAAGAGTAAATCTGGTCATAAATCGATCCATAGCATTGCGTATTACATGCTCAGATGGACGATTACGCGCACCGTTAACTTGAAGGAGTGCTCTATAAGTTTGGCGACCAGTGCGCGAATTTTGACGATTGTAAACGATTTGTAAACGTTGTTCTGGTGTAAGTCTTTGCATGGTGGTTTGCCAAAATATGCTGAAAAAAAGTCAAACACACTTTCGTAGTATGACAGCTAGTTTTACAGTTATTCCTAGCGGAAGTTCTATACGTTTAAAAAAAAACCCCATAGATGGGGTTATTTTCTCATATATTTTATTTTATAGTCATAAAATAGGCTATATCTAGAAAACTAAGCAAGCTAAATAGCAAAATAGACAAAAAAATCGTTACACCATACCTACTCTTTAGTAACTACTTACAATCCCCTCAATAAATATGGACCTGCCTCTGATTATATCCGGAAAGACATTTTTAGCACAACATTTTCTGTTCATTAAGCTTAAAAATTTTATTGATTTAGCTAAATTCTTAGTTAATTTAACTAACACTGTCAACTCAAATTTAGTTCACCTAAATTTAGTAGACTGTTATTCTCGACTTAATTGAAGATTCTGCTGGCGCAAATTTAGGTACTACATTCTGTTGTCGTATCTGAATTGTCAACTATTTGTGTCTGGTTTTTTTTTGAGTGTAGATTTTTCAACATAATCCGGGAGTTTTTTTAGTTTCAATATCGTCTCAATCGTGAATATTATGTTTAAATCTTTAGATTTAACTCTGTCTTAATAATCAATATTTGGGTACACACATCGACTTTAAAGTTTAAAGTCTGGCAGCAGATTTTTAATGTGATTTGTTAAATTTTGAGTTCAAAGTCTGACTAAAAAGTAAATTTTTAAGTTCTATCCAAGATAATTAAGAAAATATATGAAACAATCACTGATTGTCTGTGGGTTTTCGTGTTTTGTGATCAGACATGACAAAAAAATGCCAAATTCACTCTGTTCAGTGTAAAAAAGCAAAAAATAGCAAAACTATAAAAAAGGTAAAAAAGTACACTTTTTAAAAGAAAAATGAAAAAAGCATTGAAAATGAAGAATATCTTAAAAATATTATTTTAAAGCTAAACAATGTTGACAAAAAGTTGTTTTAAAGCCGAAAATTTAAAAAAATAAAAAATGCCAAAAAGCTTATATGAAAGAAAAGGGCAAACAAATGACTGACTGATTCAATCTTCGAAGTTCAATCGTAGATCTTTACACTTAAAATAATACGTTAGTAAATAATTAATTTGACTATTTTTTTTTAAATAATTTTTTGTTTTAGTTATAAAAACAAAAATTCTCTGTTCTTCAACTGATTTCGAGAGTTAATTTTTAAAATTATTTATAACATGTTTGTTTTAATTTATTGTTAAAATATAAATATTTTCATGTATCTGTTTTAGCCGGTAGATGGTGACAGCAGTGTTTCCAATATTTTAAAGAAGGCGCTAGTTTGTCACCTCTCGATATTTAAAAATCCCTCATATTTTAAAAAATTTGAGAGATGTAACAAAATGGTAGAAGATTCTTACTTAACTAGAGCAAAATATACTAAATATTTGTTCCACCGGAGCTTTTAGTGGATATGGACCAGGGAAAGGTCCTGCGACAACATTACTTTAACAAATTTACAATCAAGTGAAATCTATATTTGTAAAAGAATATCGTTACTGACTGACTTACAGATTCACTGCCTTCACACAAAATCTCCCAGCGTATACTGCTTGAATTTAAAATTTTCCGCTGAGATGGTATTTTTGGAACTTCTTACGGGGAGGGGGTAGAAAACTTTGATATGATACTAAATTTTTAACAGGAACGTGGTAAAATAGTGGCTCAAACAGGGGAACGTTCCCGTTGGCGGCCTGGCTACACTATTGAACCGATTAACTTGAAATTTGGTATGTGGGTTTCATAAACCTCGTGGTCTGGATCGATATCCCACGTAAACATCCGCTTACAAGAGAAGTATCAACACCTTGGCTGCAGATTTTAATAAAAAAATACAACATTTTTCGATTTTTCGGCTTATTTCGTTCTATTTTGAAGTAACTACAGACAAAATTGGTATCAAATGTAAGCTATTCGAAGACACATTCACTGGTACAGTCAGGCCTCGATTATCCGTGATCCGGTTAACCGGTAACCCCGATTAACCGTGATGGCCAAAGATCAGTCTGTTGTTTTTTGTTTGCAATGTTTTCAAATTGTTTGCTTCGATTATCCGTGATGGCAGAATTTTGCCCAAATATATAAGTTGAAAAATATTAGACAAACAACATTACACGACTTTTTTTTAAGAAATTGTATTCTTTTTTTGCTTAATGTCCTTTTTTGCCTCATGTTTTCAGTAGAAAATTTAATGTATACATACTTATTTAATTTAAAAATGTACATAAACTTCTTGAATAATTTTTTTTTAATGTAAATATGTATGTACACTCAAAAAAAAAAGTTTGTAAAGTTAGCAAAAAATTTTGCTGAGTCAGCAAAATTTTAGTCAGGAGGATGCTTGCAAAAAAGTTGCTAATGTCAGCAAAATCTTTTGCTGAAAATCAGCGAGCTGATTTTTAGCAACAAAATTTGTAGATTCAGCAAAAGTTTTGTTAATACTTAGTAGATTAGAAATACAAAAGCCTTGCTAAAAATTAATAAATTTTTTGCTGAATTTTAGTAGACTGAAAAAAAACGCAAAAAATTTGTAGAAAAATTGTAATTTAGTTAATTTATTTGCTGAAAATCATAAAACATATTTTAGTGATTCTTTTAAAAATAATTAACTATAATAACGAAATATAAAAATTTTCATTTTCCACATTGACGACATGAATTTATTTAATATCTAAAAATATATAGAAATAAATATATATAACATAACAAAAATTGTCTTTCAATTACTTACATCAATGGTTGTCTAAATGATGCGATCGTTTAAATGATGCTATCGCAACTGCCGAAGATAATTATAGAAACGAAATGAAAAAATAAACAAAAACAAACGAAACGAAAAAAACAACCCTTTTTGCAATAAGAAAAAGGAACCATAAAAAAATCTACCTAAGATGTGTGTCTTTGTCTTTCAATTTACTCTGTCTGTGTGTCTTTGTCTTTCAATTTAATCTGTCTACATTTCATTTTCCTCTTCTCTACTACATCTTGACATGCCGCGACATCTACTTCATTCTGCGTATATCTTTCAATCTGGTTGTCGTCCACACTATTAATGTGCTTATCAGCACAATTTTTTTTTAGCAAAATTAATTAGTAAAACATTAGTATATTAGTAAAGCATTAGTATAAAACAGTTAAGTGCTGAATAAGTATAACAAAAATTTTAGCTGAAAACACGATTTTAGCCAAAAATTTTGCTAAAAAATAGTATACCTGATTTACAAGACGGTTTACTAACTTTTCTACTAACTTATTTTTTTGAGTGTACACCAATGTTCACTTGTTAAATAATAAAAATATTAAAAAAACTGTATAATCAAAATTGTTATTCGATTAACCGTGAAAATCGATTATCCGTGATGCTTCCGGTCCTGACCATCACGGATAATCGAGGCCCGACTGTATATTAAAAAATTCTTAAGATTTTCATGTTTACTTTTTATAATAAAAACTGTTTAAAGGAGCATTATGTATCTAATAATTAAAAACTGTGGTCACTCTCAGTCCACGATATAGCCAATATGGGTAAAAATAATTTTTGCTTCTTAAGTACTTTAACCATGCGTACAAATAAAACTTATTTTCGTAAATCTCAGACATGTGTTCATACAAAAACATATCCCACTTTTTAACCCTTAAACGTGATATTGGACAGGTTAGAAAAATACGTGTCGCTCCTCAACAACAAATTTAAAGTTCATTAAAATCTGATGTTTCGGGACGCTAGTTACTGTAAAATCTGGATCAACAGAAGATCTTTTACACAGAAAAAATGATGTTGTACGAAAAATAATGACATTTTTCAGTAAACCAATGCAACCACAAAATAACGAACTTTTTTTTTAAATCAATGAAAACCTTAATACCTTTTATGAAGCCAGGTTTTTAATAAATCTTTTCCATTGAGTGTATAAAAGTTTTAATAAATAAACTGAAAATGTTCATTCAGTTTAACGAAAACTTAATAAAAAATTTCAATAAATTTATTGCAGTGCAATAATTTTATGCATAAACTCGTTAATATCATGCAGGTAATTCTATACTTAGGTAATTCTATACTTATGCCCGTAATTTCAAGCAATAGATACCTATCGGTGCTTAGATACCTACCCGATTTTGTTCGTGTACACGGTAGGTATCTAAGCACCAGTAGGTATATATTGCTTGAAATTACGGCCATTAGAATACTATGTAGATAAAAAAGACCACTGCATATGTAGTTAAAAACAAATGAAATTTCACTTAAAGAAAAGACGTCTTACATTACAGTAAATTCAACTGACAGTGTCATTTGTTTTTTACTGTACAAAATTAAACACAATTGTAGTAAAAATTAACCACATATGTAGTAAAAAATAAACAAACAATTATTTATTTAATTTTTTAAATAAAAAAGTACTGTAAAAAATTTATGTAAAGTCATAATACATTAATCTGATGTGGTTTGTTTTTAAATGAAATACAATTGTAGTCAAAACTACAATTTCTTCTACAAATTACTGTTTTTTCACTTAAAAATAAAGATACTGTATTACAACTTAAATAACTACAAATTTTAACGTAATAATCTATCGTTGGTTGGAATTGTTTAGCTTTAGGCGTTTCTGGCTTAACCCTCTAACGGGTAAGGCTGCCTCAGGGCAGTCTTTATAAAATTTCCCACAAATGCGTCAAATGAGCGTTTTATACTTAGAAATTAATATATTCCTATAGAAAACTAAATTTGCTAAATATTTTGCGAAGAAAATTTTCGTGTGCTGTCCACGGCTTTTAAGCGAGAAAGCTTCAAAATCAAAATTTCGTAAAATTTCAATAACCAATTATTTTTATAATATTGCATATTAATTATAGTATTAATTGCAATTGTCTGAAAAAGACGTTAAAATTCAAACTCAAACAAAAATCAAACTTTGTTCTCTGGCAATTCTTCCCTAACTACGTAAGCGCCATCTATCGAATATACAAAGAATATATCATAGATGTGGCATCACTTACAACATATGGGAAAACAGTGGACATTAGAGTGAGGTAAGTTTCTAAAAATAGAAGTACAATAGAGTTGTACTTCTGAGATTATGTATGCAAGAACAAAAACACCGTGTATTAAATAAACTAGTTTTAATCACAACAAAACTCGACCTGACGATAGCTCAGAGGGCTAAAGCGCTCTGTCTAACGTGTAGTGCGAGTGCATGTGGCATTAGAAATCAGTTTATCTATACCACGGTCACTGATTGCACAGAAAATTTCATATAGACGCAATCAAACAAATAAAAACATAACAAATATTACATTATTCAAAAAAAAAAAAAAAAAAAAACAGGGTCACTGACGAAGGTTCAATATTTCTGATTCAGAAAATTGAAAATTTACAATGTAGTTATGATTTTTAGAAAATACGCTTTTTCTTTTCTACCACGCCTTTCGCAATTAAAATTAAATAAAATTGCATATTAATTATAGTATTAATTGCAATTGTCTGAAAAAGACGTTAAAATTCAAACTCAAACTTTGAAAAAAATAGTTTTCAAAAATCTAAAAAAAAACAATTAAATTTGACTAAAAACTCTTTATAATAAAATATAAGTAAGATTGAAGTTTTATGTTTAATAATAAGTCCTTACTTTAGTCCAAGGACTCACAATATTTTATCAGGATTCCTCTAAAGGACATCGTCTTAACTTATAAACTAATAGAGGGATTTTTATGAAATTTTGCAGAAAGAAGACATTAAGTATTAATAGCAAAGCGTTGAAGTTTGAACAATATGATTTAAAGTTTAGATACTTTTTCGCCTAATTTCTCTTTTTCCAAAAAGCGAAAATCGCTACATCTTCTTAAATATTAGCAGAAAAATAAATAGTTTTTTCGAGCCTGGTTATATCTTGGTAAGAGAAATATTTTCAATAGCAGATTTTTCAATCTTTCATGTTTAAATGTGAATTATTTAGTTAAATTTCTTTAGGTTCATGAATTTATTTACTTTTTTAAAGAGAAGCAAGTTTTCCTTTTTTTTATTAAATAGTTGCTTTCTTTGGAAAGGGAATAGAAGAGAGATAAAAGGTCCTGCTTCAAACATGGCAGCACTGTAATAGTGTTATATGATAAATCTTTGAAAAGTTATTACTCGCCACCTGATGGAGAGTTGGCGAACTTCTTGAAGCTTTTTGGTTTATAGCCCTGATTAATTATTATTCTTCAGTGGAGTTAAGATGGAATAGAAAACTTATATATATTATTTTTCTAAATTGCTGTTGTTGTCGTCAGGGATCGAACCCAGGACCAATGCGCTAACCATTACACCACAACACCCACAAAGATTCTAATTTTGTATCTATCGGGGAAATAGTTAAATTTTATGTTCATCATTGTATGTATAAATCGTAAATATTTTGATCTATCATTTTCTGATTTAAGCCTTTTGAGGTACCTTATATTGCACCATTCCTTTTGTTAATTTTTTAAAGCATCACTTTTCCAGTCATAAATATAAATATTTCATATCATCAGTTCAGTTCTTTTTATATGCGCATCCATAAGTACAAAAACATACAATGCACTACAAAAAATTGAAATTGAAACTAAAACCGTAAATTGAAATTGAAACTTTTGACTGAAGGATAAATGAATGGCATACAAAAACAGCATCGAAAAAAAAACAAAAAAAAAAAGTTTTGACTATCTATCTATTTGTTCACTCTACCATAAAAAAACGATCATGATGATGATGCTGCTGCTAACTGAGATGATGTTGCTCGATGGTTGATGATCATGATGGTTGGTTGGTGTTGTTATGGTGTTGATGTATTTTTGTTGTTCGTTGATATGACGTTGTTCTGTTGTTGTTGCTGTTGTTCCATTGTATCTAAAGTGTCTGTTAGTTGTTGGCACCTTTTAAGTTTTAGTCATTATTAATTTTTGTAGTTTTTTTTTTTATTCATTTCTGCTTTAACTTGTTGCGATGGGAGTTTAATTTTTGTGTTGCTGAAGTTTTAAGGGATTTATTTTGAAAATTGTATGCGTGAAATCATTTAAAAGGAATAATAGTTTTTTTTTTATTCTTTTTTTAATATTATCTTAACACTTTACAAAAATAAAACAAAAATGTAAACATTCTTAAAAGGGCTTAATTGCAAGCGTGACAAATTTTAATGCTGGACGAAAAATATTTATGATAAATTATAAGAGATTTATTTAAATTGTGCTTAGGTCAATAAATCAGTTGAATTTTCAAGTTGTAATATACAAGTGGGAATCTTTAAAAAAATTTTATTCGTTTAAAAAATAATTCTACTATATTTTTCACTTGTTCATTAGTCTGCTAAAATCAAAATTTTAATTGATTTTTTTTTAGGTTATTTAAAAAAAACGAACCACATCAAATTACTGTATTATGATTTTACATTCATTTAATACAGTAGTTTTTTTTATTTAAAAAAATAAAACATATAAATGTTTCTTTATTTTTTACTACATATGTGGTTTTTTGCTATAATTGTGATTCATTTTTTTTGCTTTCATAAAACAATAAATTGTAGGTTGCATTCATTTTTTTTTTACGTTGAACCAATACTCAGGCAATGCCCCTACTAATGCGTTGCATTGTGTTGATATCAGGAAAATAGATTATGGGGTGGATGAAAGAGGGAGTAGTGTTTGTGGACATTTGACTTGAATTTTTCTACATTGTAATTTGCAGGGAAGACTTTCGCAGGGAGACTATTCCACATACGGCGAGTGCGACTGAAAAACGAATTTTTTTGTAATGCGTTGTGCGATTTTCCGGGCTATAGACAACAAACGGATGAGATCTACTTGACAAGCGGGTAGTACGAACAGAGACCCGGTCCCTCGGGATTAGTCGGCTTATCTCAGCAGAACACTTCCCATGGTAATATCTTTAGAACAAAGTCACACAACCCACATTCCGACGATGCTCCAACGAGTCAATAGAGTTCGAAACCCTAATGTCGTTGATAAGCATCAACGCTCTCCGTTGCACACGATCCAGAAGCCCCAAAATAGACTTTGAAGCACCTGCCCATATATGGGAGTTATATTCCATCTTCGGCCGGATGTAGGTGGTATATATAGTAAGGTGATCAGAAGGGAAGAAGTATTTCTTACACCGGCTTAGAAAACCAAGACACTTGAAAGCTTCTTTCGATACTTGAATAATGTGATCTGTCCAACGGACATCACACTGTATTCTCATGCCCAGAACATCAAGAGTATCTGAAGCCTCAATAACGATCCCATCCATATACACAGATGACGTAGTTGAGTCCATAGACCTATGGGTCAACATACAACATTGAGTCTTACGAGAATTAAAATCGACCCTGTTCGCACGACCCCACTCTGCGATTGTCGAAAGGTCATGATTGATTGTGTCATTCATAATCTGTCTCCTGCCCCCGACCTCCACAAGGCTTGGCCTACGATCGAAGGAAAAATAATGACAAATGTTGCTGTCATCTGCAAAGGAGTAAATAGGATTGATAGTACGACCAAGGAGGTCATTAATAAAGATGATAAAAAGAGATGGAGAAAGACAGAGCCGTGTGTTACCCCTGAACATAACTGAAACTCGTCGGATGAGACCCCATCTATAACAACACGTATAGTACGATCTCTGAGAAAACTCGAGATAAATCGAGATAAATCGAGAGAAATCGAGAGAAATCATTACCTACACCATAGGCAATTAGTTTTGATATCAATGCGCCGTGCCACACACGATCGAACGCCTATTAATGTGGGAAATACTGACTAATGTATTTATTTTTGACAACCCTGATGTAGCCGGCTTCATTTTGTATTATTAATATTGTTACCGCCATTAAACAAGTAAACAGAGAATAGATTAGAATTAAAAATTTTGTTTAGTTAGTCTCTTTACAGGAAGAAGAAGAAGAAAACATTTTTATTGAAAAATTTTACGGACACAAGGGATACACCAGACTGCCGCAGTTTCGTCCCCCTCCTGGGACTCGTCAGTGGTTAATTTATGTGTCAATTGAACAAAGTATTTTATATTGTTAATTTTGCTCTATATGAAAAACTTTTTATTCCTTGGTGTCGTACTGTGATTTGAACTCACGGTCTTAGCATCAAGCTATGCATCGTAATCTCACCTCTTAACGAGTTGAGCCACGATCGACACAGCGTTGACTGCGACTAAATTGGAGTTTGGTCACACTACGTACACACAAGCATTGTTTTGATCAGAAGAGACAGAATTAGCTAATACCAATGCACAATTCATTTCTCAACTAGAATGCTTTTTCTTCTTAATCCTATCTCTTTTTCACAAGTAATTATTGTTGTTTTCAGACAATTTTAAAAATAATTTTATTTTTCCTTTTTGCAACATTTCTTTAAAAGAGTTTCTTTCCAAATAGATTAAAAAGATATCTCGGAAAGGTAAAATAAAGCTGTTTTCAAGAAGTCGTTTAAAACACATGATGTGTTGCGGTGAAGCAGTGTCGATATGTATTTTTTATTAGTAAGGAATTAGAAAATATATTTGGCTAATTTTAGCTGATTTATCACAGCTTTCAAATAGGCATATGCATTTGGGTAATTTTTAATTTGACTTGAAATGCGAGATATGATTACATTTTTGAAAATAATTGGTTGAAAGTGGTTTTATTTTATAATTTTTATTTTCTTGCTTTTTTTTATTATTTTCGAATTTTTAAATATTTTAATTTTTATTACCATTATAAGTTAGTAAATTTACAAAACTTGTGCGTAAAATTGTAACTTAACAAAAGAACACTAGTTTTTGGCATAAAGTGTTTAATTATAAACACATTGTGTCTGAAATTACTTTTTGTGTGTATTGTTGCGTATGAAAGTGAGTACAGGCTGTTTTATGCATTTGGTGTTTACATTTGCTGAATTTGTTTAATATTACACTAAACTTTACCCATTTTATAGTAGTATATTTACAAGCATTTTGAGAGAGTAATTTTGATCATGAATTGTATCAATTTAATCAAAAAATAACATTGTTTACAAACCGATTTCGTTAATTTCGGGAGAGAATAAATAATTTGAAGTACAAATAATGTAAGAATATATAAATCTTGATAATCTACTTTAAAGAGCTTTCAAACAAGGTGTATTTGTCAAAAATCTCTAGATAAAGACCGAAGTTATAGCAAAATAGGTGTTCAGATTAAGGTTACAAATGATAAATGTACACCATGGCGTATGCTTAATAATAATTACTTCAAACGAATTATTGCTCATACTTAAGTATTTATTGATACATGGTCTTTAAGTATTTGTTTTTTAACTGTATTTGTTAAGTATTTGTTTTTTGTTGTTTATTTTTTTTTTTTTGGTGTAAAACGAATAATTATAAAAAATCAACTTTTTAATTGAAACCTTTAACTAATTTTACGAAATATCGCTATATCAAACTAAAAAATCGTTAGAAAAGAGATAAGTTGTAAAAAATTGAACAATTTTGCAATAAATCGCTAAATATATCAAACCTCTTAAAACCTGTTTAAAAATAACGGAAAAATATCTAATTTTTTTTTAATTTAGAAATGTTGAGGTTAGGAAGAAGAATAAACGTTATTCTCTTAAAATTATAAACACTATTAATTTTTATTTGCCTACATAATACGATAATTCGCTATGCAATAAGTATAAATATGCAATATATGATCTAAGAAATTAATGACAGAAGTCGTTTATTGCGATGAAACAGAAAAAAAAAATTTTTTTAAATCATAAAATTTTATGTTGATAGTGTAATTATTTATATATATTTATATATATTTATATATATTTATATATATTTATATATATTTATATATATTTATATATATTTATATATATTTATATATAACTATATATATTTATATATAATTATATATATTTATATATATTTATATATATTTATACTTTTGAAAAATAATTCCCTTGATCGTTCGATGAAAAACTTTTTGATCGTTTATTAGATCAAAATAAAAACCCGAATAAATGACAACTCTAGTAAACAAATAATTTAGACACCCTGTGGTTGTTTTATAAAACAATTAATCCTTGTGTATCTTACCCGGATGTACCCTATTTGTATTATCAGGGTGTATTTTGTAATTTTGTCCGCTTTGGTATATCGTTTAGTTTAGTTTAGTTTTTTTTTTTTTTTTTTTTTTTTAAAGAGAAGCAACACTCAGGAAATTCTTCCTATTAATTAATGTGTTGCTTTCTTTGGAAATTGGATAGTGGAAAGATAAAGGTTGGTGAAATAAGAAGGGCTTCAAACATGGCAACACTGCAATTGCGCGAGATGATAATTCTTAGAACAGTTGTTGGTCGCCACCTGATGTAGAGTTGGCGAATTTATTGAAGCTTTTTGTTTCATAGCCCTGATTCATTATTTTACTTCGGTGGGGTTAAGTGCTATGGGAACACCGAAGGTGGGCGCAGCGATACATATAAAATTGATGTTGTCGTCACCGGGAATCGAACCCGGGACCATCTGTGTAACAGTCCAATGCGCTAACCATTACACCACAACGCCCACAAAGTTTCGGAGATACCGGTCATTTAAAAAAAACATAATTTTATAAAATGGCTAGTATCTCGAAAACTAAGCTATCGTAAAACGGACAACAATTTTGCAAAACCTAACTTATGAAACACGTGCCGACTATACACATGTGTAAAGTGATTCGATTCCATTCGTTCCCCGTTCCATTTCATATCGTTCCATTTTAGACCAATGTGTAATTCTATTATCGGAGTCATAAAAAATGAATCCCTCGGGATCTATCCCGGACCTAGACTATTTATATTTTCTGGGTTAATTAATTCCTGTGGAGCAATAATTTAAATTATTAAATCGTATAAACTGTTGATCCATTAACAATTAAATCAGGGTGGTTACGGCGTAGCTCGATTCGAAAAAAATGTTGAATTGTCGTATTGTCGAAATGTCGTATTGTGAAAAAAATGTTTAAATAAAAATTAAATTTTTGTATGGTTCTTTCTCTTAGGCACATCATTAAAAAATTCAAAAAAAAAGAAAGATTTTTGCTAAAGATATACTTTTTACAAGAGATACAAGATTTTCGAATTCGATAACTTTCCTATTTCTCTATTTCCAAAAAGAATTTGACTTTTATATCACAAAAATCTACGTACAAAAAACTTAAAATTGTTTATTTTACTAAATATCCCGTAAAAAAAGATAGGTGTGGACAGGCTTTGGCATGTTTTATTTATATACCACGCGCCTTAAAAAAGCCGTCATAAGATACTAATATCTAAGCAAATATTGTAATTTTAAAATTTTTAATTTGCGTTAAAACAGCCATAATTTTGGCGCCATTAAAGATAAATGATTAACGCGAATGGATTTGGCATGATTAAACATCGGCTAAACAATACAAAAAGATTATTCATTTTTTTTGAAAATATTTTGCCTCAAAGAGTCAAATACCATAAACTATAAATAAGCGCTTTAGTTAGTCTCTTTACAGGAAGAAGAAGAAATCATTTTTATTGAAAAATTTTACGGACACAAGGGATGCATCAGACTGCGGCAGTTTCGTCCCCCTCCTGGGACTCGTCAGTGGTTAATTTATGTGTCAATTGAACAAAGTATTTTATATTGTTAATTTGCTCTATATGAAAAACTTTTTTTTTTATTTCTTGGTGTCGTACTGGTATCTGAACTCACTGCCTTAGCATCAAGCTATGCATCGTAATCTCACCTCTTATCGAGTTGAGCCACGGTCGACACAGCGATGACTGTGGCTAAAGTGGAGTTTTGCCACACTACGTACACACAAGTATTGTTTCGATCAGAAGAGACAGAATTATCTAATACCAATGCACAATTCATTTTTCAACTAGAATGCTGCTTCTTCTTAATCCTATCTCTTTTTCACAAGTAATTACACTGTGCTAGTTCAAAAACGTAACAAGCGGGGCACCCGGCGGGTAAAGCTAATTCGAGTACGCTGAATCCAGTGGTGCTAACCGTTTTTTTAGGTTACCTCTCGTTTAAAAAATAATTAAGATTGAAAATTATGGTTCCAAGTACCTAAAAAAAAACAATTTTTTTAAGTTTTTTTACCATTTATTGATTTTAAATGTATGAAATTGAGAACATTTTATGAAACAACATCAACAATAAACTATTTGCAACAAAATTTAATTGACTACAACAATTTTAAAGTGATTTATAATTTTTTTTTTTTTAATAAATAAATTTTTCATGATTTTTTCAATTTTCATTTCCTGATTTTAATGCTTTTTTGTTTTTTGCTTTTGGTACCACGCCCATTTATCGCATTCCGCCCATTTTCAGTTCGACTACCAATATTTGTAATTGATGGACTCGTACAAAATTTGAAGGCTATATAGCTAATATAGAACCCTAGATATTTAATATTAATATTAATTTTGTAATATTTTTTTAATATTCACTTTGTATGGGAGCTGCCACGCCCACTGGTATGATCCCGCCCAATTTTCCCATGACTATTCATAATATAATCAACGTGCACAAATTTCTAAGACTCTGGCTATTATAGAACTGTAGATATATGATATTAAATATTTACTTTGTATGGGAGCTGACACGCCCACTGGTCCGATCACGCCCATTTTTCCCACGACTATTAACACTATCAAATAATCAACGTGCACAAATTTCTAAGACTAAGACTATTATAGTACTGTAGATATATGATATTAAATATTTACTTTGTATGGGAGGGAACCATAATTTTCAATCATAATTATCTTTTAAACAAGAGCTAACCTAAAAAAACGGTTAGCACCACAGGATTCAGCGTACTCGAATTAGGTTTACCCACCGGGTGCCCCGTTTGTTACAAAAAAAAGTGTCCGACTCGAGCACAGTGTTATCAGGGCGTTTAAGCATTTCCACTTTATTGGATTTTTGCAACTATTGAAGCGGAATATAAATACTTTAAAAATGTCTTTCAAATACCACTAATTTGATAAAAATCTTGCTCCTGAAACTTCTGGAGAAATATTGAAAAAAAAAAAAAATTAAAAAGTCAAAACAAAATCATTTATTTTCTCACAGTTCACATTAGATTTGGCCAACAAGCATTATGGAAATTTCACAAAATCAAATTTAGTATCACATTAGAGATATTTTAAAGTAGTATCCAATAAATTGTATTTCATGCTAATACGACGCACATTTCTAAAGGTTTGACTTTGGAAAATTTTGTTTTTTTCTTTTAAATCCAGCAGAGTGACCTTTAAACTAAGATTTTGTATCCCAAATAATTTTTTTTTAGTAGGCTTAAACTCTTGAGTAGTGATATATATGGTTTACTGAAAACGAAGCACCACAAAAAGTAACCAATGAAAATTTTGTTTCATAACCTCTTGTTTTGCACATAATTCATTTCAGCGACCCTGTACACTGCTTCATAAAATCTGAAAAAATTCTCGAAAATCTTTTGGGTCATAGAATTTATATATACAAGAGTTACAAAAATCCAAAAAAGTGGAATGTTTGCCAATTAAAGCATATCCCCATTTAAATAGAGCTTTTAGTGTAATTTCAATTTCAATTGCAAATTTTATATTTTAATAAAAACTTCCTGTGATTCAAAAACTAAAATTTTTATTTCTAAATAATTAAATTTTATTTCAAATAGGGTAAAAACTTTAGTATCTTGATAAGAATTTAAAACTGCAAACTAAATTTTCAAAAAAATATTGAATAATTTGTCTAAAATGTTAAATTTCGATTTCAATCTGATATTATCTCCCTATCAACTGTAGTGTATAATTCTATAATAGAGTACTCAAAAAAGAAAAGTTGTTTTTTCTCGCTCCCCGCGCATTTTATAATAAATTGGGTTCAAAAAATAAGATTTGCAAAAAACTGAACTTCTGCTGAACAAACCGGCAATGCCGTTTTGACTTTTGACCTAAAAAATGGTCTAAAAATGGTTCCTAGCTTTGTTGTTCTATAACTTTTTAAATAATGGGGTTTCGTTACAAAATGTTAATAGTGTTATTAAGTAAAATAAAGCAACAATTATTTTTCTCATAAATACTTTTCATATACATATGAAAAATCTAAATGTTTTTCGCGATCAAAATCAAACTTTAGGAAAAAAAATTTTGAACGGCTGTTATTCATTTTTGTGAGGTGACATTCAGTATTAACTACGCAAAAAAAATTATCAACCTAAAATATAATATCTAAAATATCTTAATATTAAAGATTTGATTTGAAATTAATTTGTTTGTAAATAAATATTTAGTTGAATCAATTAATATTTTAATTGACTTTTAAATATATAAATACATGTTTTATTTTAGACGTAATTTTTAAATTATTTTTTTTATACACTGTAGCTTAAATAGAAAATTTTCAGTATAAAATACTAAATAAATTTAAAGTTTACAAACAAAACAAGCACGCACACAAACAGACGCAGTATTAACAAAAACACACATACCAACGTATCGTTCACACATTTTTTTTGTGAGTATCATATTTTTTTGTAGAAGCTATTTATAACTTCTTTTCCTTTTTAATTTTCAATAAAAGTTTTAATTGATAGTATCAATGCCGTGATAGCTGCAACATCAATAAAAATATTAATTGATTCGATCAATTTTTTAATTGAAACCCGTTTTTAGTTTTTTCTGTGTACAGTTTTGAAAAAGGTTTGGTTTTTTAAAAATAAAATTTTTACTTCTTTTTCAATTCAAATAATCTTTATTTAACATTTCTTAAATGGCTATAAAATTATATAACAATGTTTTTGAAGTTTAGAAAACTTTTTCTTTTTGTACTAAAAAATTTAAATAGCAATTAATAATAATTTTTGGATTTTATTTAAATATTCTTCTAATAAGGTAAAAATTATTTTCAAAAAATCTCTATGATTTTCAAAATTATATCGTTTATTCCATGGTGAAGTGACAAAAACCTAACAATGAAATTTTTTTTGTTGTTTTATGTTCTGTCGTGTACTCTGGCATGCTTTCTAGATATTTCTTACAGTTTCTAGACATTTTTGAAAGTCTCGAATTCTCAATTTTATTTGTTTTTGAACAAACAGTTAATTAGTCAATAATTAAACTTTGATAACTATGTCTCAAAATAAAGGTATCGGAGATGAAAATTTTATGTTAATTTTTATATTTAAAAATGTATAAAAAAAAATTATGGTCATAAGATGACGCCTCCTAAATAATTTGATATCCTACTTGAAATATAAATTTCATGTAACTTAAAAAACCCTTTATTGTAAAAAACGTTGTCACTAAGAATGTGTCAAATTTCGAAATTTATTTCAAGTCTATGTTATTCACAAAAAAAAAACAACAAAGTATTTGTAATGAGAAAAACTAACCTTAAAAAAATAACCTAGCAAAAGCAGGGCTTCCACTCAGTACCACAAATAGAGAATTTCTTGGACGAGTGTCAATGAAAATGTGTCACTAAACCTATGAAGTTTTCTACACAATGTGAATGAAAAATTTCTTAAACTTCAAGAAAAATCTTCATCGCTTTAACGAAAATACTTTAAATGAAACTGTTTTATTAGTCGTATGAAGTTTTTAATAAATAAAATGAAAAATTTCATTAAATTTTCTGAAAAAAACTGCATTAATTTAATGAAACGCTTCAATGGACGAGTTTTAATGACATTTCATAGATCTAATGCAAAAATTCATTCATGTCATGCAGATAATTTTCTTAGTTCAGGCTATATACTCGCAGCATGACTTTTGTTCACGATGTCCCAAAAGTACTAGATACCAATTATTTGGATATTGGATCACTGGATAGTATTTCTACCCGGATCCCGGCAAATGCCGGGCATTCACAGAGATAGTGTTCCAAGGTTTCCTCGTCCTCCCCACATGCCCTACACACTCCCGAGTCCGCTCTACCAATACGGTGGAGATGGGTTCTCAGTGTCGAGTGTCCCGTGAGGATTTCCGTCAAAAGACTCAGTTCCTTCCTACTAAGATTCTGAATTTCCCTTGCCCCAGATAATCCCCGTGGTCCTGCCAAAACCCGCATTCTCCCAGATGGTCCTATGTATGGTCTCAGCCCAATCCACTTACTCTGCCTTCAGAGCTCGAAAAGGTTCCCCAAATTGACTAACTCCAGGGAAGATCCTCCCCTAGCCAATTTATTAGCCATTTCGTTCCCCGCTATACCACAGTGTCCCGACACCCATATAACCTCAATCCGTCCCCGTGCAGAGAAATCGTTAATTTCCCCTTTACACATGAGTATCGTTATTGATCCCACAGAGTCCGTAGATAGAGTCCGGATAACCGCTTGGTTATCCGTGAAAATCACAATATCACCGGTCAAGCGCATGATATTCACCTGCTTAATGCATTCCGTAATCGCGGTGACCTCCGCTTGTAGTACGGTATTATGGTCAGGAAGACGGAAGCATTTGCGTACATTGAAGTCAGCGTCACAGAAGCCCAGACCCGTTTTCCCATCCAGTTTCGATCTATCCGTGTGAAAGTGGATTCCCGGGTGGTTCCCCAAGAAGGTCCCATTTAACCATGGTTCCCTGTCAGGGATTAACGTGTCACAGAGCGTCGTGACCGACCTCTCTGAAATCCTGTCGCAGTCAGATTCTGGGACTCAATATGCTGAGAGTAAATAGCCTGGTAATGAATGGGCTGAAGCCCTATTTTTGATGGTTTACTTTTATTTAAACTTTTTCTCTTTACAAACACAGTTTTTAGCAGAAGTTTGTTTTAAATAACAACCACTTGACAGAAATTTTGATTATCGATGGTCACAAGTGGACACTTTGTTAGCGCCAATTTTTTTTACAATTTTTGGTATAAGTTATATGAAATTCTTATATCAAGTAGAAAAAAAAAACTTATAAGTTTAATACATTTTAAAATATGAAAATTAACATAAAGATTTTATCTACGATACTTATTTTTTGAGTTATAGGTTTCAACGTTTAATTATTGACTAATTACCTGTTTGGTTAAAACAGTGGCGGATCCAGCCCTCGATTTGGGGGGGATGATAATTTTTGCACATTTTTGTAAATTTTAAAGAAATTTTTTGATTTTTTGAAGGGGTGCGGGAACTCTGAGATGGATTGTTATCCGAAAAATTAGGAAATGAAACATGAAAATTTTTATTTTTTCTTGTGTCATATTTTCGCATAATATTTTCATATAATTCACTACTCGAGTCCCACTTCGTGAATCCAATTATTACAAATTATTTACTTTAAATGACCTTAAATGTAAAAAAATTCAGAATTTTCGTAATTAAAACTTCTTTAACTTCAGTAAAAGTATAAGTGTGAAATTCGGAATTTTTCATTATAAGGTCATCAAAGTGACCGTTAAACAAACAATTTTTATATCGAATGAAATCGGAAAAAATTGTCAAACACTTATATAAAATTAAAAAAAAAAAAAAAATCGGAAAGTTTGTGCTTTTAAAACCAGAGCAAAGTAATTTATCGTTTTTGGCTATTTTACAATTTTTTGGATTGACTCTGTTGTTTTTTAAGTGCTTTTTCAACCTTTTACACTTTTTGTTTCCTCCTGTCTTTTTAATTACAATTTTATTGCAGAATTTAAAATTTTGTTTTGTTAAATTTTCTGGCCTTTACTTCTGTTTCCCACCAAAACATTTAAACTTCTATAAATGTAAAATTCCTAGAAGTTTTTACGGATTTTTGTTACACAAAATATCCTTTATTTTAGTTCAACCATATTTCGCATATTTCGATAAAAAATCTTGTTTTCGATAAGAAAAAACTATTATTTTTGATAAAAAAAATCTTATTTTTAAGCATATTTCAGTACTTTTTTGAAACAAAAGCATATTTTTAAAGCATATTTCAGCGATTTTTTTTTTATTTAGTTTTAAGTTATCGAACAGTTTTGTGTCTTAATAAAAAATATTTTTTTTTTGCGTTTTCAACACTGATTTTGGAAGTTTAAGCCATTTTTGCAAATTTAAATTTCTTGTATAAGACTGTAGCGATTTAGCTATATTCAATCTTTATTCCCTTTCTCAAATTTATTCCAACTATACTAAAAAAAAAGTTTTAAAATACGAATTCTTAAAGAAAATGTGTGTTTTAAAACAAATTTTACGTTTTAGTGCATTTTTTATGAGCATATTGTCGGTTGAGTTGGTTATTATACATTTTGAGAGGGAATTTCATCACTTTTAAAGATACAAATTAGAAAAAAAACAATACTTTTTATGTTCCGAAAATCTTTTGGTACTTTGATTCTAGTAACATTATTAAACTTTTTCTTTACCATTTCGAATGAAGATTTACAACATTTATGAAAAATTTTACCATTTTCGGATTAAAGTACATATTTTAATAGCGATCATAAGTATTTAAACATCTGGTAACTTTTTAACAGAATTTTTCTAATCAAATTACGATATTTGAAAATATTTAAGAAAATGTTGCGTGCAACCGAAAGTCCGCTTGCATACCACTACTGACTCGCATGTCATAGTTTTGAAAGTCCTGGTTTTGGCAACCAACAAAAATTTGAACGCGCAAACTTTTTTAATTAAACCATGATTTGAAATTGCAAACTGTAATTTTAAAGTTATTTTGTGTCGTATTATATTTTATATGTTTCAACCGGTTTGGTGGGTAGGGGGATATTTCACACTCATTCCCCCTCCACTGGATCCACGGCTGGGTTAAAAACAAATAAAATTGGTAATAAAATCACGACTTTTGAAAATATCCGAAAACTGTAAAACAATATCTATATAGCATTCCAGAGTTCGCAACCGACCATAAAACAACCGAAAAAATATCTCATTGTAAGGTTTTTGTCACTTCGTCATGGAATATACGATATATTTTATAAAAACCAAACCTTTTCTAAAACTGCACTTAGGACTCTAGTAGTTGATGTGTACTAGCGTATTCAATCGGTTAACCGTTCCTCGATTAATCGATGCATTTCAATCAAACAATTGTTCGAGTAAATTAAAATGGTCAATTTCGAACTATCTTGGTCTATTAATCGAGTTAATCGAGTAAATCAAAAAATGTTCTATTTCAGTTTATATTTTTAAAAAAAAGGCTTCAATTGTTTCGTATTTTTTTTAAAAATGTGAAACAATGTAACAGTTATAGTTGATCAATAGGGCTGTAACTTTTTTACTTGACACCACGATATACACAATAGAATACTGGTAAAAAACTATATTTATTTTTCATTTTGAAGAAACTTTACCGAGACCAATGCCTAAAATAGCACATTTTTAAGATATTTTTAAGATAAGTTTGATATAATTTTTATTAAAAATAAAAATTATGTTTTTTTGACCTTTAATTGTGTTTTTAAGATATTCTTGAAAGGGTCGAAACTATAAAAAATTGGACTCCAAATGGTCCGATTTCCAGAAATTAAGCGAAACTTTAAAATATCGAAATATTCAATAAAAATAAAAAATCGCAAAACTATTACATTGTGCTTAAAATTTTTTCCAAGTTTCGAATTGTAGTTAATTCATAATTTTTTGGTATTACAGCTCGAATTGGGTCTTTCGCTCTTTTCTTTCATTCAGATTTATCTACAACTTAATCACGTAAATTGAAAATTATCAATGTGAAAAAGGCGTGCTTAAACCTATAACCACAAATTTTCCTTAAAGTCGAACTTATAAAAACGAAAGAAAATAAAGTGAGACACCTCAATTGTATACACACAGAGAAAAAAAGTGCCAACCGAATTTAAAAGTGTATTTTAATGGTAACAACCTATAAATTCAGTTACTACAACGATATTTACATTAGATTTCTGAATATTTTTGATGTTGCAACTAAAATTCAGTTGAATTAACCGAAATTTGTTGTGAAAACTAATGTTCCGCTTTACCAACTGACTGAAATTCGTAATAAGCAAATTTGAGACGTAGTAACCGAATATCAGTTGGCAAATAGTTAAATTTTTCTCTGTGTGTATTAATTTAGAAAATCCTTTTTATGCTAACCTAACGTATATTTTTAATATTGATAAAATACATTACGGAACTCTTGATTTTGTATTTATTTTGTGTTTTATTATGTATTTTTAAGGAAAATTTAGTGAAATAACATTTTTTAAATTACTCGAGTTACTCGCGAAATTTTTAAGATCTTACTCGATTAACCGAGTAAGTTAAAAACCTCAAAATCGAGTTACTTGTTTACTCGAACAAAATCAAACTCGAGTAGTTTGAATACCCATATGTCTACCCAATCTATAATAAAATGCACGGGGAGCGAGAAAAAAAACACAACTATGCAATTTTCATATATTTCTTGCTTACTCTATTCTATAATGATATATTAACACCCAATTTGTATTGAGGCTAAACAATTTTGAATTTATTTCTTCTTAATGATACAAATATTCGCACATCATTTGAAATAAATTGTTTAATGCGAAAGATATTGATGTTTATTTAATTAAAACAAATTTAATTTTAGTTAAGTAATGTGTAATGCTTGTCGCACACGAAAATGCCCGAAGCGAATGCGACGAAACGAAACGATGATATTGCAACGATGTCCACACGCACAAGTTGCGACAGTAAATTGCCGGTAAAAAAATGGAACAGGTGAACGAACAGCTTGCTTACGAATATTAATTTATATTTCAATAAAATTAGACAAAATAATGCATGATTAATTCTAATAAAGCATGTTTAAATGTTTATTGTGTTTACACCCACTAATACTTTGTTAAACGTATGAGAAGGAAAATTTTAAATAACAAAAAAAAATAAATAATAATAAAAAAATTGTTTGAAATAAAAAAAAAAAAAAACATTAAATAATTTGTATAAAGCAAGAAACGAAAACTTGCTACTTATGGTCTCCGAATTCTCCACTTGCAATAGTGCGCCACTAATAATTTGTTGTATGTTCAATTCTAAAATAACTCAATGCATACTTTTAGGCTGCTAAGTTTACACCAAACGCTTAATGAATAAGTACAGTATAGCAAATTCTATGCAATATACTTACATTTTTTATAATATTTGTTTAACTTTATATTTGCAAATGCTCAATATATATATTATTTTTCTTTTCCAGATCGCATTCCATTAATGTCACTTATATACCTTTAATTGAACGTCATAACAATGGACTATATACAAATGAGGATTGTCTTATTGAAAATGCAAATCCACAAGAACAACCATTACGATGTCAAAATGATCAGTGTAATTTAAATGAGTTCTCCACAAATTGTGGTATTTGCTGTTGCTCCCCGAAATCGATTGATTCGAATTCAACTTCATGTTGGCATCTGAAACGTAAACAGATTATACGACAGAGTTCACATGCTTCTGGTGAGTAATCGATCTAATACTACACTCATAGAAAAAAGTTAATAGAAAAATTAGTAAAGCTGTTAGTAGTCCAATTTTGCAAGTTTTAAACTAATTTTTAGTCCAAATTGAGATTTTAGTTAAAATTTTTTTGCTATTTTCACTTGATGAAATACTAAATTTTTAGTTATTTTTTTTTTTTTTTTGCTGAATTTACTTAAGTCTAAAAATATTATTTTGATATTCAAAACCTGCAGAGGTCGTTGTAATGCGATGTGTGGTGTCAATATAAATTAGCACAAGTGACAAGTGACTTGAACACCTTGTATTAGAAAAATATTTGGAAATATGTACCAAAATAATTTTATTATAAAATAATGAAAAAAAAACTATAACAAATATTCCAGAGTTTTTTAAAAAAAGGAAGTATTTTTTTCTGAATTAAAAGGACTATAGTGGCTTTTGTGTTTATAAAATAATTTATAATGCTAAAAAAAATTAATGAAATAAATTAAAAAAAAATTTTCTTTTAACAAGTATTTAATAAAATGTTTACTTTTTTTTCTACACACAGAGAAATAAAGTGCCAACCTAATTAAAAAGTGTATTTTAATGGTAACAACTTATAAATTCAGTTAGTACAACGATATTTACTTTAGATTTCTGAATATTTTGGGTAGTTGCAACTAAATTTTGGTCGAATTAAGCGAACTTTATTGTGCAAACTAATGTTATGTTGTGCCAACCGACTGAAATTCGTAATAACCGATATGTAGTATCCGTCGTAGTATCCGAATTTCAGTTGGCAAATAGCTAAATTTTTCTCTGTGTATTTTATTTTCATTTTTTCAGATTACGCTTCAGCCTTTGACATATAATTAGCATTCCGATGTACATAGAAAGGAAACAAGGGAAATAATAAAGACAAATAAAAGACAGATACAACTCTGTATTTTATTTATCTTATAAATGCAAAGCTGTATTTTAATTGCCTTATTATTTATAATAAAAAATTCCACGAATAGATGGCGCTTAGTTTTCATGAAAACAACTAAAAAATGCACTAAAATTTAGTTGATTTTACAGTTAATTTTCTGTTTTTATTTTACTAATATTTAGCAAAAAGATTCTGCAGCTTTTTTCTGCAATAAATTTTTTAACTAATATTTAGTAGTTTTTTCTGTTATTTCGACAGACTTATTTGTATGAGTGTAATTATATTATTACAGGCGCGGATGCAGCTTTTCCACATGGGGGGGTTAATTTTTTTAATAAAACATTTTTGATTTAAATTTTTTTTTTCATATGTCAAAAATATATGGTCTTTATTCGGTATTCTGCATACCAGGCATGCTTCTTTTATCTGTCAAGCATCTACTATTTAATAAGCCTAATACTAAATAAAAACATTGTTTGTCCAAATTTATTGGTTAATGGATAACACAAGTCGACAAAAAAATTGTTTTTTCTTGGGTTTCTGTTTTAATGCAGACATTCTCATTCTAGAATTTCGAAAAACACCAAATTATCCATTCCCAGTTTTAAAAGTTTGGTCTATATGTAAGATTTTACGATCGGCAGTGTATAGCACTTAGATCAAAAACAAACTTTGACAAGAAAAAAAAAAAAATTCCCTTTATTAGTAACATAAAAGAAATCAAAATTTGACATTTAAAAGTCAGACCCAAAAATCTCGTGTCGGCCGGTGTAATTTTGCAAACATCTATATTTTAGCCATAAAAAATCGAGAAAACTTATTTTACATTAAAACCACAAAAAAATATATTTCCCTACTTTTTTCAATTAAATCCATTTTGTTGGAAATTTTAAAAGCAGTTAATTAGAAATTAATTGAATTTATTAAACATTTGTTCAAATTCGGAACTTGCTTGACATATTTTTATACTAACGAGCAAAACATATTATTGTTGTTTTTTGTAATATTGTTTTTTTATAAATGTTTATGTAAACATTATAAATTAATTTTAATTACACTTTATTAATTCTCATTAGGTTTATTACTTTGTTAAGTTAAATCATTTCATTTCAGTGGTTTAAATCTAAATATTATTTCAACCTAAAACATTATCATAAAACTGATAATGTAATTTTTGAAGTTAAATTTTGTTTAATAAAATTTTTTTAAAAAAATACAATGGTTTTAATAAAATGGCAAATTTCTGAAAAAAAAAAAAAAAAAAAAAAAATCCAAAAAAGTTTCAATAGAAAGAAAAAGCTAATTTCTGTGTAAATTTGTTCACAGAAGTATAAATAAGTCTGTACGCAGAGAAAAAACATGGTTGCAACATGATTGCCGCAACAAAATTATGATCCCTGCAGTCGGACATTATTTTTTTTTTTTTGATTAATAAATAATCATATACTTACAAATTTTATACTATTACCCTAACCGAGCACTAGCTACTATGGCCTTCTTCGCGTTGTAGCGAAAACAGACCAGTGCCTCTGGTGGGAATCGAACCCACGACCCCCGCACTGATAAGCCAGCACGCTAACAACTAGCCTACCGGGGCGCACTAATTCGGACATGGTTGCTACAAACAAATTATGGGTTTGAAAATAAGTTCTGACCAATAACATGGTTGCTGATACAATTATTTGGTTTATATTTTATTATATCATGATTCCCTCTTCCTTGTTAGTATGATATGATAACAACAATCAAGTAGTGCTGTAGTGAAAAAAATTGTTTTATATTAAATTTTTTAAAATATAAATTTGTAAATTTAAAAAAGAATATTCTTTTTCTTCAAATTGGATTATTATTAGACGGGTGAAAATATACTTTTTTTATTTTAAAATGTAGCAGGCCCAAAAGTTTGCTGATATTTCGAGATGTGCATATACGTTTAAAACAGGAGTGCCCAAAAGTTCCTTATGGAAGAGCAAACACCAATACATTTAAAGAAAAACTAATTTTTATTCAATATTTTTTGTTGTAAAAACCAATCCATACAAAGAAAAAAGAAAAAAATATTTCAATGTTTACCAGCAAAGCATACGAAAGTGTTGTTGCTTTGCGCTTGCGTGTATAAAGTGAAGAACGACAAAAAAACTAATAAGACAAAGTTGTTTGTGTATTTCGTATTGCTAGTGCTGAGCGCTCTATATGTGTATTAAAACACACAGCCTATAGCTAAGTGTTTTTACAAAAACAATTGAGTACCAAGCGCATAGGCCGTGGGCACCCCTGGTTTAAAATTATAGAGCATTTACAATCCGAATTTGGCTGTTTTTATACCTCTTTAATGGCTCATTGGAAAACTATAATTTTTTAAACTTAAAAACATTTTTTTATTGGCAAACTTTTGTTCCTGGAACCTTTTTGAACTAAAAAAAATTAACCAATTTACTGTACATTTTTCCTCAAACAATCCAATTTTATACGTATCCATGCACAGCATATTTTAAATAACTAAAATTTATTCGTTTATTTCATATATTCATTAGATAAGTAAATGTAATATTTAAAATAAAAAAAAATGTCTTTCTTCTTAATATAGCTTAACCATGGTTATTAATTTGCTAAATATCATCCTGCAGTCATATTATAGCTTATTAGTAATTATAATATGATAATATGGATCATATTATGATACTTTAGTTTTTCATCATATTATGATTAGCGGCGACCATATTATGATAATTCCATGTTTATGAAGAACCATAATATGGTGTTATTTGGACAATTTCCGAACCATAATATGATTTATTAGGAATCATATTATGGTAAAACAATGCCAGTTACGCAATGTATGATGCTCTTCGAATATGGTTGCCCCAACCATGTGTTTTCTTTGCGTGTGCTAACTAAATGAGAATTACATGCCATTATATTTTATAAAATTCAAGCTATAAAAACAAATATTTGTTATGGCAACAACACTTTATCCAATAGTTTTTTTTCTTTTTGAGCAGGTATAAAATATTGATCACTTTTTAATCAAATAATTTATTATTTCATTGAAAAATAATTAAATTAACGCGCTATCAATTTCTAATTGAATTAGGAATTTTCGTTGTTAGCTTAATATCAGCAATTTAAGTTATTTCGCATTGTCACAACTAAAGCGCTGTATTAATTCCGCCAAAACGTACATCAAATAAGAGATTTTAATGAGCTTAATACTAAAATTGAAAAGGCAACAAAAAATTCTAAGGACTTTAAATTTTATGGCCCAAACATAATATTCATAACCTCAAAAAGCATCCTGATATAAATTTTTAATTTTTGCGAGTTTAAAAGTATTTAATATGATGTCCTGCAAAAAGTAACACTAAATCCAACTAACTATCAATAAATCGGCAAAAGATTCGTGTTCCCAAAATATTCGTGGTGTTCTTTTTAAGTCCTAATATATGACAAACAATTTTTTGAGTGTATTTTTATATTTTTTGGTGGTTTAATATATATTTTAAAATGTGATAATTGCACTGAGCTTTTATAAATTTATGTAGCTTTTATTAAATTTAAGCAAAATTGTAAGTTTAACATTTTTAATTTATTTTAAACTTAAAACCGAAATAATTTTTGGGTCGTTAAAGATACATAAATGATTAACGCGAATGGATTTTGCATGCTTAGACATCGGATAACAAACACACAAAAGTTTATTCATGTCATATAAAAAACTTTTGTAAAAATAATTTACCTCAAAGTTTCGTAAATTTTTGAACTTCCCCATTTACAGTAGATTTTTTTTCGATGAGTTACAAACGGAACTGATTTATAACCTCCTGCACAGTGGGATTGATGATATACAAAAGGCACTTATGACTTTCGGTCTAACATATCTTGATGCTAAAAAACTATCAGTCATAAAATATTTAATACTACAAAAAGTTTAACGGAAAATTTGGCTAAAATTTTGTATGATATTTTAGACTAAAAATAATAATTTCTTTTGAGACGTTGCCCTATGGGGAATGAGGAGTCAATTGACCTAAAAGTGACTGGTTAAAGAAGAACTTATCACAGGACTGGTATAATATAATACTGCAGTGGGTTAAGCAGTGTCAACTGTTCTAAAATTACCAATCCTGTGACTGGTAAAGAGAAAAGGATAGTTGGCCAGAATTTTACCCATTGGAAGCTGTTCAGTTTTCATTTATATTTTAAACTTAAGATTATTAATTTTGTTTTTTTTTGTAGATATTTATGTTTTTTTTTTGGGTTTATTAAAAAATTATCGGCATGCGAAAATTGACCTTGAAGAACCTGGACTGCTGGAAAAGGACTTATTACAGGAGTAGTATTATTTACAATTGATGTGAGTTATGTAGTGTAAATTGATCTAAAAAGACTAATTACGTGACTGGTAGAAGTAGGACATATCACCGAACTGGTATACATATTGACTAGAAAAACCCAATGAGTTAGAAATTTATTGTTTCATTTTCTACCATTTTTTACATAAAAAATTATTAAATTGATTTCTTTTGCAATTCATGTTGGGAATTTTTAATACATTTTTCTGTATACTCAAATATACGCCTTAACTACCGAAGATTTCGAAATAGTTAAAAGTTTTTAACTCCAAAGTATTAAGGACAAAAAAGTATTAAGGCAAAAAAAAAAAAACGGTAAGCCCTCCGACATGTCCCTTTTGCGACAGTCTTGTGGTATGCCCATATTTAGTTAGTCCTGTGGCATGCCACTATGTGGTTTAAAGCAGGACAAATGACCCCCTCCTATGACAAGCCCATGTTAAAGTTGCCAGTTGTTTACATAGGATATGGAGTAGCAGAGGACCGGTCTCTAGCACGAAGGAACCGATCCTGTGGCACATGCAGGACCAGTCCCATTTCCCATAGGGTGTATCATGAGTGTATTTAGTAATCAATCAAGACAATTAATTAGACTTTTTAACAAACACACTGAGTAAATTTTCGACAGCAATTATAAATTCTATAGATTTTTGTTTATTAAATTTCTTTTGGCCAACTATTTGTAAGAGGAAGCAATTTTCTCTCAGGTCAAAATACAATTTATTAGAATATTTAGAAAGTAATTAAGTTTATAACAAAGCGAGTGTTTATTATTTTTAAAAAATACTTGAAAAAATTGAGGCTACTTATTTAAACACACAAAACAAAAAAAAAAAACAAAAATAATAAATAAACTATGATAAACTATTAAACAAAATAATTAAAAATGTTGGTAAAATAAATTTCCAAATAAATGAAGACAAAACACTTTAACCAAATCAAATAAATAGTTTTTAAGGGAACTAAAAAAAAAAGTACAAATAAACAAAAATTTTGAAAAATATATAAAGGCAAAATGATGCTTAAGAAAATGCTTTAACTAAATATGGGTCATAATTTAAATATAAATTTAAACTCTTTATGGGAATTGAAGAGACAAAAACAAAATGTATGTGTGTTAGGGTGCCCCTGAAAAATAGATTTGTCCTTACACCGCCCAACACAGTTTAATTGCAAATGGTTTTAAGTTGAAGATATCGATTTTTTTGGCTCCTGATACAATGAACCCAATGAAAAATGACCACAAAGTGAATAATGTAAAAAGCCCAAATAACGTTTCAAATAGATTTTTGTTAAATTTTTCCCTTCCTTTAATATAACAAGAACAGTAAATGTATATACGAGGGAGAATCAATAAGTCCGTGACTTTTTGAATGAAACACAGTTTTTTTTTTTTTGCAAAAAAAAAATTATTTTTCAACATAATCTCCTTTTAGCTCAATACACTTAGTAAAACGTTTCTCCAATTTTTGCATCCCTTCCAAACAATAGGATTTTTCGAGGTCCATAAAATATGCAGTTGTTTGATCAATAATTTCATCGTTGGAGCTAAATCTCTTTCCACCGAGCCATTTCTTTAGGTTTAGAAATAGGAAATAGTCACTGGGGGCTAAGACCGGAGAATATGGCGGGTGAGGTACCAATTCGTAGCCCAATTCATGGAATTTTGCCATTGAGACTGCACACGTGTGCACCCGTGCATTATCTTTATGAAAAAGTACTTTTTATTGGCCATATGGGGTCGTTATTTTTTTAAATCCTCGTTAAATCTGTGCAATAAGTTGGCATAATATTCGCCGTTTATTGTTTATTTTGTTTTGAAGGTAAGCGATGTGGATTATCCCACGTGCATCCCAAAAAACTGTTGCCATCACCTTATTGGCCGACAAACTTACCTTGGCCTTCTTTGGAGACGGTTCATCCGGAGAAACCCATTGTTTAGACTGCTGCATGGTCTCCGAAGTGTTGTAATGGATCCATGTTTCATCCACATTTACAAAACGCCGCAAAAACTCATTCAAATTGCTGTTAAACAACTCCAAACAATCCTTTGAAGTTGTCACACGATTACGTTTATGGTTAATTGGCAGTTAACGCTGCACCCATCTTGCAGACAGCTTTCTTAAACCCAACTGGTCATTTAAAATCGAAACCACACTGCCATATGAAATGCCTATAGCATCAATAATCTCACGCACTTTTACTCTTCGATCGTCCAACACCATATCGTGGATTTTTTCGACATTTTCGGGTGTATTGAGGTCAATTGGCCGTCCAGAACATTCAGCGTCATTTGAACTTGTGCGACCACAGCGAAAGTCAGTAAACCACTTTTTACCATTGAAATCGATGGTGCAGAGTCCCCATAGTATTTATCAAGCTTTTCCTTGGTTTGATTGACAATTTTTTTTTCGTAAAAAATAGTGTTCAATTAACTTTTTTCCATTTTTAAAAAAATCCACGAAGTTGTATGTTTTGAACAGCTGTTAAACGCAAAATAAATGACGGAACTTGCTCAAAATTTGACAGTAGTCTACTAACAGGTGGAACTTGGTGGGAGCAGTGTTTCATATAACTACGAGGGAAGTTCGAAAAGTCATGGACTTGTAGATCCGCCCTCGTATGTAAATAATCCTACTTGAAATTAATTATTAAGAAGAAAAGGAACATTGTACATAAACTCTTAACTTAAATAAATCAAATGTAAAAATGCTAATTATAGTTGTTTTTTATTCGACTATATTATAATTATAGAATTTTGTGTTTTTTTTTTAAATCCATTAAACTCCCTGAGGATGAAACTCGAAGAGTTTTGAAATTAATAAAGAAGAATTTTAATTAAAGAAAAATCCAGGCCTCGAGCCCAAACATTTTATTTTTATAAGTAAAAATGCTAATATTATAGAAAAATAAACTGCATTGAATTGAAAAAAAAATAAAAAAAAAATCCAAAAATTCCAATAATTTGGGGTGATTTTTCAAATGAAAAATTACATCAAATTAGAATATGAAACATATCCTTAATTGAGCTGGAAAAATTTCCACAAAATTTCGTAGAAAACTTTGGGGCCTTTTTCATTTTCGTGCTTAGGCCATTTTTCATTGGGGTCATTTCTCAAGGAGCTGATTTAATTTTTTCGGAAAAAGTTGACGCGTGCCGAATTTAGTCTTAAAATATCATATTTTCGGGAAAAATTATAGAAACTCTAAATTTTTAAAAACTAAATTTTTATTTCAGTTTTTTGTTTAATATACTCAAAATTAATCAGATTTTGAAGAAGGCTTCAGCGGATATCAGTACCCCACTTTAACCTGGAATCACATCTGACGCACATATTTGAAAATTCATTAATTATAAAGATTTTTTAGAACACCTAATTTGGAGATGTCATGTCGATTACTATTTTAATAATATACGAGTAAAAAGAGTAATTAATCAGATTTAAAGATTATCACTATTTAAAGATTATCACTATTTAAAGATTATCACTATTGATCAAAAATAAATTGAAAACCTGTTTGTTGTGTGCACCTTCTACCTTTGGTAGATATATAATACACGTTTTTTGCTTTTTTCCTAATTTTTATTTTTTGTTTCATTTATAAACAAAAACAGGGGGAGCAAACTAGACTGTACTTTGTCTTTTATACAAGTTTAAATAATAATAAATAAATAAAATAAATAAATTTGAAAACAAAAACTCTATAGATTATTTCTTTGGACAATATCCTAATAAAGAAATATAGAGTATGGTCTCGAACTTGAATAATTTTCATTTTCATTAATTTATTTTGTTTAAAAAATTAATAAAATAATTTGAAAAATATTTGTTTTAACAATTGGAAAATCAGTGCTTGTTTAATAAAATGTTTACTTATTTTGCTATTATTTTCACTTTTTAGATTACGCTTTATTTTATTTATATCATAAATGCAAAGCTGTATTTTAGTTGTCTTATTATTTATTATAAAAAATATAAAAAATTGCGCTAAAATTTTGTTGATTTTACATTTATTTTGCTGTTTTTATTTTGCTAATATTTAGCAAAAATATTTACTAATATTTAGCTAATTTTACTGCTTTTTCCTGAAACGTAATTTTTACCTAATTTTTAACTTTTTCTGCTATTTTTACAGACTTATTTGTATGAGTGTACTGTCACAGTGTGATATATTTTAAAAATAGCAATCGATTTCTTCAAATTAGACATTTTAAAAAATCTTTAAACTTAATTTAAAAAAATATGTTTTTGCATTTTTATCAAATTCATGTCGTCATTTGGACTCCAGGCTAAAGTGGGTTAATGATATCGCATGAAGTCAGAATTGCATATCTGAATAATTTTGAGTATGTTAAATGAATAAATCAAATAAAAAATTATTTTTCAGTCTTCGAATTTTGAGAATTTTTAACAAAAATATTTTTTTGTAAAAAATCGATTTCTTATATTTATAACCATTCGCTATGTAACTGGCGGAATTAAAATCGAAAAATCGTTTTTAAGGGACATCCTAATGTGTATATTTTCCATTTGGGAAATTTATTTGTAAGCTTAGCAAAAATTTATTTTTAAAATAAAATTCAAAATTGTCTCTTTTTTCTGCTTTCTTTTCATGAAAAATTTCTACTACATTTTGAAATTGTTTGTCCAATATTTTGTGCCGCTGAATAATGGGAAAAATGACAAACACACACTCATATATATATCTATATACCATATTTTATGACTATGATGGGACTCATGGATGATACATGCATGTTTTCTTTGCTGTGTATGATGCGTTTTTATATCTTTTTTCAAAAATAAACTAAAGCTAAAAATAAAAATAAAATTGACAACAATTTGTTAGAAATATCTACGGTTGGTAATAAAAAATCCATCTCATTGCCGGCAACACCAAATTTAAGTCAATTACGCAGACCTGTTCGTTTAACATATACAAAACTGAATGATTTACCTACAACATCATCGCCGTCTGCAACAACGCCATTAAATCTCTTTATGCCGTTAACATATGAACAATTTTCCCAAAGACAACAATTTACAGAAAATTTAAAATCGACAATAGAATTAAAATCCAACTCATCTACAAAAGCTATTCCGAGATCCATGTTGTTGAAACACAGTTCAATACGTTATGAAGAATCTTCGCAATATAACTCACCTCTTTCATCATCTTTACCCACCACCAATGTTGAATATCATACAAATATTAACAACAACAATAATAATGCAACAATGTGTGCCAACATTGTTATGTTGGCAACCAATAGAGAAGCATCTGCAACAAATAATAAAATGGCTAAATCTACAACATGTTTTCAACAAAAAACCCCTAACGAAAATGAAAAACTATCCAACAATTTCACCACTTCCAACTCTGCTAAACATAGGAATATAAATACACCTCGTGGTGGTGGTTTTTTACGATGTGAGCATTGCTGTGAGAGTATTGAAAATAATATTAAAATTTCACCAAATACTGATTTTCAATCCACCTCATTTAACTCTGACCACTATCAACGTTCAGATTCGGAAACAGTCTCTGAATTGTCGTCGTATCGTTTTGTAACGGATGAAGATATTGGCATCGAAAATTCAAATCTTTTGTCGGTCGAGCCAACAAATCAAATTGAAAAAACGTCTAACGGAATGTGTTGTGAATAATCTTAAAGAAAATAATGAAAATTATGACGACAACAACGATTTAATAGAAAATACGACGTACGAAACGAATAATTTTAAAAATAAATTTGAAAATCAACGCGATGTGTATGATGATAATGATCATATTCAAATAGCTTTGGATCATCCGCAACAAAATTATAATTATAATGATAATGATAATAAAAAAACGTCACGCGTTAATAGTGTAAAAACGCCTACAACAAATTGTTGTTATACAATTGATAAATCAAATAGTGATAAATTAATACCCTACAATAATAATTCAAACCCGGTTTTAATACCCCAATCGGAAAATACAAATCCAAATGAGTTTTCAGATATAAATCTATTGTCATCGTCTTTGCCACGTAATTATGGTAGTGATTTTGATACATGTTTATTTAGTCGCCAAGTGTATATAAGAAATTCTCTAAGATCCCATAAACCGGGACCGCCAGTACCTCCGAAACCGTTAGCGGATAGTGTGGAGGAGCCATTATATGATCCTCAAAGTTTTATCGTAAATTACAAAAATTTGAAAAACAAACTTCACTAATACAACAATCATTACCGCGTGAAATACCCTCTAGATCACAAGAAAGATCCATTACACCCGAAAGATGTGAATTATTAAATTGTTTTCCCTCATATCGTAATCGTAGTCAAACGCAAAGTGTAAAAGAAAATCATAATAATAACGAAATACAAGAAATTGAAAATCAGCAAGATATAAACACCTCAAATAATAATCTATATTCGTGCAAAAACGGCCTAACTTCACTTAACAACAATAACAGTTATAATTCATATAATCTCGGCCAAATAGAATATCAAAATCAGAAAAGAACTTTACGTTATGATAATCAAGGTCGATTAAAATCTTCATTTATAACACAATTACCGGTCACAAATTATCGTAGAGGTTCTTGGGAATCAGATAATTTGCCAAAAAGTCCCAATATTAAATTAACACCGACTCTAACGCGTAAATTTACCTATTCACCAAAACATACAATAACGGCGGAAATAAATGAAGAAACCGAAGAAGAAATAGAAAATTGTGAAAACGTTCTAAACAAATTAACAATAATAATGAAATTTCAATAAAAACATCCGCGAGTGATAACTTACAATCAAATGAATATAGAGACTATGCCAACTATAATCCAAAAACTCGATCCTTAGCATCACCTTTACACTCTCCTACATCACCTAGCACCAACTCATCAGCAACAACTGCCATTACAGCAACATCGTTGGTAACTTCCTTTAGTCGTTACCACCGAAAAAATCTTATTCATCTCCCGTAGTTCTACATCACGATGCCTTATCCAGTCCAATCTGGTTAAGTACGGAAACAATTGAATCTCATGCTTCTTCATCACAAAAATGTCTAGATGAAATACAATCAAATTGTAGTGATCAAACTACGATCTTTCATTTTGAACACGATAATAATTCATCATCATCATCGCCCTCCTCGTTATTGTATGGTAGTGGACCGTATAACTTTAATACCATCAATAACGGTGGAAATTTTTTCAAAGGTCCTCTATTAGTGAAACGTTTACCGGCCATACAATCATTTGGTTATATTCCTCAACATTCGAGTTCATTGGGAAGTGCTAATGTACGAGAAGATATTGAAAAAGAGGTGAGTATTGAAACATTTTTTGTTATAATTTTTTAGATTTAAAAAAATATTCCAAGCTGGGTTTTGCAGAAATTGCTAAATTAGAAAAAAATCTCTTAAATTGGGAATACAACGCTAAAATCGGTAAACAATAGGCATAAATCGACGAATAGCAGTAAAATTCGAATAATATATTGCATAAATAGACAAAAATCGATAAATAAAAAACAAAAACAAAATAAAATCGATTATTTCTATAAATGTCTAAAAACTCGATAGTTATCGACGATACACTCATAATAATCCATGTATAAAAATACGAAATTAATGTCAAAACAATGAAAACTTTCGTAAAATATACAAAATTTCTTTTATTTTACGAAAGTTTTTGTTATTTTGAAATTTTTTTCATATTTGTATGCATGTGCTATTATGAGTGTAGCGATAAAATTTATAAATAGTGATAAAATGGATAAACATCTATAAAATCGATAAATATTGATATAATCGACAAATAACTAAAAAATCTATAAATAAAAAATCTATAAATTTATTAAGTTTTCAATTTATTGTTGAACAGTGGTAATAATATTTAACTTCAACCTCATATATTAGTTCTCATTTAGTGGGATAACTAGGTTATATGAATGTTTGAGGTTTGCATGAGGATGCCACTTCTTTCAAAATGTGTTCTGAAGATGGAAACCTGGAAAATTTCCGAAATAGATTAATAAACACATTCCTGAAAGTGGTCAATTAATAACTTTGAAAACAAAAACTCTGCGGATTATTTGTTAGGACAATATCCTAATAAAGAAATATAGGGTATGGCCTCGAACTTGAATAATTTTCATTTATATTTCACAATTAAAGGTCGAAAAAACATAATTTTTATTTTTAATAAAAATTATATCAAACTTATTGATTTAATCAATAAATATCGACAAAACCGATAAGTACCGATTAAATCGATATATAAGTAATTTTTAAAATTTCGGACACCTGTTGAAACTGATTTTAGATGCCTCTTGTTTCGCAAGATTTTTTGAATTAAGAGGTACACTCAAAAAAAAAAGTTTGTAAAGTCAGCAAAAAATTTTGCTGAGTCAGCAAAATTTTAGTCAGGAGGGTTCTAGCAAAAAAATTGATAATGTCAGCTAAATCTTTTGCTGAAAATCAGCGAGCTGATTTTTAGCAACAAAATTAGTAGATTTAGCAAAAATTTTGCTAACACTTAGTAGATTAGAAATAAAAAAGCGTTGGTAAAAATTAATAAATTTTTTGCTGAATTTTAGTAGACTGAAAAAAACGCAAAAAATTTGTAAAAAAATTGTAATTTAGTTAATATATTTGCTGAAAATCATAAAACATATTTTTGTGATTCTTTTAAAAGTAATTTACAATAATTACGAAATATAAAAATTTTCATTTTCCCACATTGACGACATGAATTAATTTAATATCTGAAAATATATAGAAATAAATATATATAACATAACAAAAATTTTCTTTCAATTACTTACATCAATCGTTGTCTAAATGATGCTTTCTTTTAAAGAACGCAACTGCCGAAGATAATTATAGAAACGAAACGAAAAAATAAACAAAAACAAACGAAACGAAAAAACAACCCTTTTTTTTGCAATAAGAAAAAGGAACCATACTAAGATGTGTGTCTTTGTCTTTCGCTTTACTCTGTCTACATGTCTGTATATGTTTGTTTGCAATTTGACCATACTAGATTATTAATCTATTAACATTTATTATAGAAATACATATTAAATTTAAATATTTTCTTTTGTCTTTATTTTATTAATAGACAATTATTTTCACAAGCCGGTGACAACGCAAAATTTAAGTTTTTTTAATCCTCAATTTTGTTTTATGTATGAAAAACAGATACAAAAGTCTTCCATGGTTGATTTTTTTATATGTCTTAATAGAGTTGTACTTTTTAGTATCATTTTCCTCTTCTCTACTACATCTTGACATGCCGCGACATCTGCTTCATTCTGCGTATATCTTTCAATCTGGTTGTCGTCCACACTATTAATGTGCTTATCAGCACAATTTTTTTTAGCAAAATTAATTAGTAAAACATTAGTATATTAATAAAGCAGTAGTATAAAAAAGTTAAGTGCTGAATAAGTATAACAAAAATTTTAGCTGAAAACACGATTTTAGCAAAAAAATTTGCTAAAAAATAGTATACCTGATTTACAAGACGTTTTACTAACTTTTGTACTAACTTATTTTTTTGAGTGTACGATAGGCATCGCAAGGTAGACTATACCCATAAAAATAGTAAAATTCAAATAACTGACTGTAGATTAACTTATGCTTTATCATAATTGGTTGTACTTTATGTTCTACAACCGATTTTTTTTTTGTATGGAGTTTGTCCTATTTGCCATAGATACTTAAGAATCGGTTCTAGAACCAGTTTTAGAACTAGTGCTGGGATAGTAAAACCTGAAATGAAACTAACAAGACAAATTATATATGACAAAAAATTAGTTTGAATGCATTTTAATACATTTTGGGGGTGTACTTTATATTTTGAAATGCTATAAATACATTAAGATCTTTAAATAGATGTAACTTTAATTAAATCCAAGTAAAAATTGTAATTTAAATATTTTTATTATGATTTAAACTTAAAACCGCCATCATTTTTAATTTAATTTTAGTTTATTTTTCAAAAAAAAAAAAAAAAAAAAAACGAGCACTTTGGAGCATACTACAACATTATCAAACAACATCATTATATCACTTTAAACTATAAAACCGTAAATATAATTTTTTCTAACAATATAAAACAATTTGTATATAGTAAAAAGTTTAAAAGAATTATTAAAAAATATGGTGGAATAAACGCACATGACAAAATCTATTGTGTGTCTTACAACAAAAACAAAAATTGAATTGCTTTACCTCAAGATATCGAACATTTTTGAAATTCCTCATATAAAATTAGGTATTTATAATTATAATATACCGAGATTTTTGAAGAATGTCTATATATAAAAAAAATCAGCTTTATCGGTTTTTTTTATTGAAGTTTAGTTGTTTTTTTCCAATTTTCTATGATCTTTTCGTTTAGATCTTAATAAAATGGTATTTTTCAGTTGTTATGATTTTAATATTATGAAAGTGTTCATCCTTTTTCTACACAAAAATGCTCAGTTGTTATGAGACAACAATTGTTTGCATACAAAAAAGGATCAACATTAATTTTCTTATAAATGGTGTTTCTTATAAAGGTAGAAAACTTTGAAATCAAATAAAACAAAGACGATTTTTTTAAATCGACATGAAATATACTTTATTCGAAAGATAGTCTTCTGGCATTATAATTTAAATATGACTTCTGTCATATGGCTTGCTCGGACGTAGTCTAATCTGGAGGTCCAATCTTCGATGACTTTTTCCAACTTTAGTGGCCGTATATTGGCAATAACGAGGCGAATGTTGTTCTCCATGTGGTCAATCGCTTCGGGCTAATCGCAGTAGACTAGCGACTTCACATATCCCCACAGAAAATAGTTCAGCGGGGTTAAATCGCTCGATTTTGGAGGCCTAATATCGGGTCAGAAACGTGACACTATGAGGTTACCAAAAGTTTCCTTCAATAAATTAATTGTGACACGAGCTTGACTGTAACGTTCTGACCAGCATCGTTTTTAAAGAAGTACGGACCAATGATTCCACCAGCCCATAAAGCACACCAAACAGTCAGTTTTTCTCGATGTACCTGTGTCTTAACATACACTTCAGGATTATCATCACTCCAAATACGGCAGTTTTATTTATTGATGATTTTCCAAATAAATTTGCACAATTTGGAAGCGTTGTTCAGGCGTCAGCCTTTTCATGTTGAAATGCCAAATCAAATTAAATATAAATCACTTGACAGCTGACAGAATGGCCGCCAGATAAAAAAGTGCTGTCAACTCAAAGTTCTATACCTGTATGAAAACACTCTTTAGTTGCCAAGGTGGCGGTTTTACTAAACGAGTGCTTATTTTACTTAAAATTTAACTGGCTTTGAATTAAATAAGAAAAGTGTTAAAGAAACTGTTGCAGTTCGAAGCAAAGTTATAAAACCATATTTTTGAATTGTCCAAGATTTTAATTTTAAAAGTGTAGTCCTAAGATAGGCATTTTTTTAAAATTCCCCAAACAAGTGAAAAATCAAATCTATTATTTATTATATTAATACAGAGACATATCATACCCATTTCATGCAGATTCATTTAAATCCCATTTCGGGCATATATACCACCGACCAACGATTTCGGCTTATTTTAAGTGTCATTATCTCTTACTACTCCTGGCACGAAATAATATTAGATGTGGTGGACTAAGTATATATATATGATTTTCTGTTGACGCGGATTTCATTCTCAGTACTTTCGCGACTTTGGCTGTTCTTTTTTTTTTTTTTTTTTTTTCCTTTGATTAACTTTTTGACCTGAGATTTTGGCTGATTTTCTTCACGAGCACGTTTTTTACATTTCGAATCGGCAATATATTCTGGGAAAGTGAAAACGCTGTTTTTCATAGGCTTCTGACCTCTGTTATTGCAAAAAAAAACTTCTTTGGCGTAGCCCTCGTTCCTATATTAAATTTAAGTTCTTAATAAAATTAAAATTTAACTGCAGCTTTCAACAGCAATAAAAAAAAAGTATATATGACCATCTTAGGGCTATGAAAGTGACCATCTTAGGGCATTCGAGGTAATTTTTTAAGAGTTACTAAAAATTGGTACAAAAACAAAATATTAATAAAATCTGTTTAGAAAATCGTTATACGGTAGATAAATATATATATAAAGCGTGTTTTTTTTTTATACTGGTATAGAACTTTAAGTTGGCAACACTTTTTTAACTGTTGGCCATTTTGTCAGCTGTCAAGTGATGTATGTTTAGTTTGGTTAGGCATTTCAACATGAATAGACTGACGCCTGAACAACGCTTGCAAATTTACTTTGAAAATCATGGTCTGTTCTCAGTTTACGGTCAACATAATCGTCCATCAGAGCAATTAATTCGATTAACTAAGGAACATTTTCGCACCACGTTTACTCTAAGTGATAATATGCATTCACAGAGACTTCGTAGTCATTGCTGCTGTAGAGCGTAGCGTATAGGAAGCCCCAATCAGCCTAGCCGCCATCCTGCAGTCAATGGTGACCGCTATAGAGCCATGATTACTGACTTTTTCGTTCATTAATTGAACAACTATAATGTGCAGGAGCTTTGGTTTCAACAAGACGGCGCAACTTGTCACACAGCTCGTGTCACAATTGATTTATTGAAGGAAACATTTGCTAACCGCATAGTTTCACGTTTTGGACCCGTGAATTGGCCTCCAAGATCGTGCGTTTTAACGCCGCTGGACTATTTTCTACGGGGATATGTGAAGTTGCTAGTCTACACCGATAAGCCCGAAACCATTGACCACTTGAAGGACAACATTCGCCTCGTTTTTTCCAATATACGGCCACTAAAGTTGGAAAAAGTCATCGAATTTTGAACCTCCAGATTAGACTACGTCCGAGTCAGCAGTGGCGGTCATATGCCAGAAGTCATATTTAAATTATAATGCCAATATCTTATCATTTGAATAAAGTAAATTTAATGTCTATTTAAAAAATTCATCTTTTATTATTCCATTTCAAAGTTCTTTACCTCTATAAAAAAACACCCTTTATATAGCCATATATACCTGTGCGAAATCGCAAATTTAGATTACTGAAATGAGTTAACAAAATTATGATCAAAAACATTTTGAACAAAGAAATTATTTCGACTTTGCAGTAGAAAAACTAGCAGCTAGTTTATCTTCGAATATGCATAGAAAACTGCGTCTATGCAAACCACAACAATTACAGAGAGCATGAGGTGTGCTGCTACCTTGTGCAAAATTGTTATACACAATGTCCATCTTGGGGTCCTGTCCATCTTAGGGCCCTCTCCTCTACTTTTTTTCAGTACTAATTTAAGAAATATAAAATTTCATGTTGCTGGCATATTGATAGTGACAAAATTACTGGTTTCCAATTGGAATATTACTACACAAATGGCAGGGTTTTATATTTTCTTTGTAAATACGTTGCAATGTGGCAACACCTTAACAAACTATTTTCTTACAGATATTTTTTTTTTTTACATATTTTAGTTTATGCAAAAAGAGGCTTTCAAAGGGCTTCTTTCTAAGCGTATGAGTCTCCTTTAATTAAATATCAAGTATACGCCACATATAACGAAAAATAAAAACAATTAAAAGAAATCATTTAAAAATTTTTAAATTTGGTTTCACTTAAAAATGCCCGTTATTTTTCAAATTCTAATTTATAAATTTATTGAGAATATTAAACAAAACAGATTTTAATTCTGTTATTTGTTGTTAGAACTGCTTACAATTACAATCTTTTAACAGTTGCATACAAATTTGCATTATCTAATTTGGCTTACATTTTCAATTGTTAAATTTGTATTAGAAATATATTTTGAACTTTATTAGTACAAGTTTTAAAAAGTTTGCATACAGTTTGCAGTAAAACTAAAAACTAGTACGTAGATCAACACATCTAAACTATTATCCATAAAAATATTTGTTTTCTTTTCAATTGCTAGGCATAATTTAATAAATTTATGATTTTATAAATTCCATTTATATTTTCAATTGAATTTCGCGATAAAACAGTGGGAAAACATTTAACGCTATTTTACACTTTAAATTAACTGCTTAAATAAACAGCGGAAACTTATCATTTCCCTTAACAAAACAAACGAAACCATTTATACATAATAATAAATCATCCGCAACGAAAAAAATTATAAATACATATTTTAAATAAATATTTACAATTTTAAACAAGAGAAATAAAAATAACTAAAACTAAATAGATTTCGTACTAAACTTGCAAAAGATCGAACGGAAAATTATTTTTTAATTGAAAAATAAAAATTCGAATAAATTGAGTTCAAGTAGTTTATAAAAAAAAGAAGAAGAATAACTAAACGTTTTGAAAACATAACAAAAATAAACAATGAAAATATGAATATAAGGAAAATTTAAACAAAAACATAAGCAAATACGAGGGAGGATCAATAAGTCCGTGACTTTTTGAATGAACCACAGTTTTTTTTTTTGCAAAAAAAAATTTACTTTTCAACATAATCTCCTTTTAGCTCAATACACTTAGTATATCATAGATATGGCATCACTTACAACATATGGGAAAACAGTGGACATTAGAGTGAGGTAAGTTTCTAAAAATAGAACTGTTGTGTTGTTGGAGTTGTACTTCTGAGGTTATGTATGCAAGAACAAAAACACCGTGTATTGAATAAAACTAGTTTTAATCACAACAAAACTCGACCTGACGATAGCTCAGAGGGCTAACGCGCTCTGTCTAACGTGTAGTGCGAGTGCATGTGGCATTAGAAATCAGTTTATCTATACCACGGTCAGTGATTGCACAGAAAATTTCATATAGACGCAATTGAACAAATAAAAACATACATTTTAGAAAATATACTCATTCTACCACGCCTTTCACAATTAAATTAAATAAAATTGCATATTAATTATAGTATTAAATGCAATTGTCTGAAAAAGACGTTAAAATTCAAACTCAAAACGTTTTCTCCAATTTTTGTATCCCTTCCAAAAATATGATTTTTCGAGGTCCATAAAATAGGCATTTGTTTGATCAATAATTTCATCGTTGGAGCTAAATCTCTTTCCACCGAGCCATTTCTTTAGGTTTGGAAATAGTAAATAGTCAGTGGGGGCTAAATCCGGATAATATGGCGGATGAGGTACCAATTCGCAGCCAAATTTATGAAATTCTGCCATTGAGACTGCACACGTGTGCACCCGTGCATTATCTTGATGAAAAAGTACTCTTCTTGGCCATATGGGGTCGTTATTATATTAAATCCTCGTTAAATCGGTGCATTAAGTTGGCATAATATTCGCCGTTTATTGGTTTTTTCCTTTTGTAGGTAATCGATGTGGATTATCCCGCGTGCATCCCAAAAAACTGTTGCCATCACCTTATTGGCCAACAAACTTACCTTGGCCTTCTTCGGAGACGGTTCAGCAAGAGAAACCCATTGTTTAGACTGTTGCTTGGTCTCCGGAGTATTGTAATGGATCCATGTTTCATCCACAGTTACAAAACGCCGCAAAAATTTATTAGAATTGCGGTTAAACAACTCCAAACAATCCTTTGAAGTTGTGACACGATTACGTTTATGGTCAATTGAGAGCAAACGCGGCACCCATCTTGCAGGCAGCTTTCTTAAACCCAACTGATCATTTTAAATCGAAACAATACTGCGATATGAAATGCCCATGGCATCAACAATCTCACGCACTTTTACTCTTCGATCGGCCAACACCATATCGTGGATTTTTTCGACATTTTAGGGTGTATTGACCTCAATTGGCCGTCCAGAACATTCAGCGTCATTTGTACTTGTGCGACCACAACGAAAGTCAGTAAACCACTTTTTTACCATTGAAATCGATGGTGCAGAGTCCCCCATAGTATTTATCAAGCGTTTCCTTGGTTTGATTGACGGTTTTTTTTTTCGCGAAAAATAAAGTTTAATGAGCACTCGAAATTCACTTTTTTCCATTTTTAAAAAAATCCACTAGTTGTATGTTTTGAACAGCTGTTAAACGCAAAGTAAAAGACGGAACTTGCTGAAAATTTGACAGTAGTCTATTAACAGGTGGTACTTGATTGGAGAAGTGTTGCATTTCATATGACTACGAGGGAAGTTCGAAAAGTCACGGACTTATTGTTCCGCCCTCGTATAATACAAGTACATTTCTAGAGGATATTTAAAATTTAACCTTCTAATGATCGTGTTTTCTATACGCACAGTTAACTTGTGTGGCTACATTTTTAATATGAATAATTTTTTCTTAAAGGTATACTTTATCTCATTAAAAGCAAATTAGAAAGGGCATACACGTAATGACAATACATCGTTAAATTAAAACAAAATTAAATTGAGAGTTAATTTTAAAAAATTTACAAAAATATTTAAACTTACACTTAGAAGGGTGATATCCCGACACAAACTTTTTGATTTTAATGTACTATGGATATGTTATCAAGGAGCAAAACAAAGAGACACGTATGTTTTTTTCAGACATGGGCGGCGTTAAATAATAATTTCAGACCTACACTCACACTTGTTGGCTTTTACGCTATTTTGAAAAATTTCCAATTTTCCAATTACAATACATGGGACATAATACTAATATTTGTGTATTTCATTACAGGCCAATTACTTTTTTACGTCTATTTACATGTAATTGGGTGTAATTGAGTAATTGCCCTGTAATTAAATACCCAGATGTTGTTACTAATCCCCATGTTTGGTATTAAAATTATTACAAATTTTCTAAGGAAACGTTTAAGCACATAAATGAGCGCGTACGTCTGATATAATTAATGATATTGAAAAATTTGTCAAGTGAATAATTGTCAAATGTAATTGAGTCCGCCCATGTGTGGTTTTTTAGCTGCCCAATCTCGCGTTTAAGGGTTAAAAAGTAGTGCTTAAAACTAATTTGCTTTTGTATTAAAACTTGTCTTTGATTTACGAAAACTAAATTTATTTTAAAGCAGGGTTAAAATAATCAAGAAAACAAATATTTGATACCCATATTGCCTATATATTGGACAAAGAGTTGCCACATTTTTGGGTGAGAAAGTCTTTTCGGGAAAAGTCACATAAAAACCGTACGTTTACGAATATCTGAAAAGGCTCAGATACCCCTCGCGATTCAATTAAAAAGTCATTGCTATGCATTATATTCAGCTTAATCCAACTAAAATTCCGTAATAAAACGCCAGATTTAATGTTACTCAAAACTGGGATAATTTGTGACCTAACTTAGAAAACATGAGATTTGCAGATAAAAAAACGAGTCCCTTATAATTTTATCCTTCACAACATATCCGAAGTTCATTAAGATCTGCCGGTACGGGTTGGGATATCTCCCTTGTTAGAGAATTATCTGCATGATGCCAATTAATTTTTACATTAGATCTATGAAGTGTCACATTAAAACTTTTCATTAAATTAATGCAGTTAAGTTAGTTTTCTGTTTTAAGCAGATGAAAAGCGTTTCTTTCATGTACTCTTAGAAGCAACAAATTCATGACTTCTTAGGCAATAAGAAGCCCTTTTTTTGTATGTTGCCAACATTAATGCTTCATGGTATGCAGTCTTTATTGCTTCCCTGCTTCAAAGAAGGCATTTTTGGAAGTTCGTCAGAATGCCTCGCCTAATTGCTTTATAGTATGCACGGCGGTGAAGCGCTATTTTGTAAGCACTGCTTACCAATTCCAGGTTATTCTTTGCTGGGATATATCAACCCACCACAGAAAATCCAATCTGGGAACTAGTTACAGATTATTATTTTTTTTTATTTATTTTTTTATTTTTTTATACAAACGACCCAGCCACTCACTTACCCACCCTTACCGACCGAGAGGGCTCGTTCCCATAACGTGGAGACCGCGTACACACCAGGGCCCGAGCCTTGGCGGATTTTAAAATGATAAGTAAGAAAGATGATATTCCGTAAAACTAGCCTTGTCATAATCCCCCACCCACAAGAACTCATGTTTTATTAAGGTATATATATCAACCAACCACTGAAAATCCAGTTGGAGAACTAGTTATTGGATTATCCGAACAATATGAGCTTTCCCCATTTTATCTTACAAGTTTAGCCAACAACTTTAAATCTTAAAGCTTTTTAATTGGCCGATTTGCCGAACCAACTGCTAATGTTGCCATTTCTGGGAACGAATTGGGAATCTGGTATTAAAAATTAACCCCTTAAACGGCGGCTAGAAAGATGATTTAGGCATTAATCTGCTAGAGCATCTTCCGAAGAAAAGATAGCTACCACAAGGAAAAAAAAAAAATTCAACTTATTGCAGCGTTTACTTAAATGATGAAATTAAGGAAAGAAGACCACATTTGGCGAAAAAGAACGTGTTGTTTCATTAAGACAATGCAGCAGTTCACACATCCGCTATTGCGATGGCAAAACTCGATGAATTCAATTTGCTTCATCACGCACCTAATTCGCCAGATTTAGCTTCCTCGGGTTATTTTCTATTTCCAAACATGAAAAAATGGCTGGGTGGTAAAATATTTGATAACAATGAAGAGGTAGAGTCCGCGGGTGATGGCTATTTTAAGGGTCTAGACAGTTCTTACTACACTCAGGGAACCAGGATAAACAAATTTATAAAAAAAAGAAGATATTCCTGAAAAATATGCGATTTTCCATCCTAATATGTTCTGATATATAAAACTACCGGTATCGAAGTATCGGGCTCTTAAGCTTGTTAATTTATGAAAGTTGATGATCAGAACCTTATTATTTTTTTTTTGATGTCATGCAGTGTAATGTACACAAAATTATTTTAAATTTCAGGCTTTTAAGCTTGTTAATTTATAAAAGTTAAGATTTTGTCAGAGTGTCCGAAATATTGATAATTGATGGTCAGAACCTTATTTATTTTTGATGTCATGCAGAGTGTCCGAAATATTGATAATTGATGGTCAGAACCATATTTTTTTTTTTTGATGTCATGCAGTGTAATGTACACAAAATTATTTTAAAATTCCTTCATTGAAAATCAATTTTTATTTTTGTCTCTTTTTCTTTACTCATTTTCCGCAAAGTGTTTTATTATCCACGTTCGAATGTGAAATAAACGCATTAAATTTCCAAAATCAATAAAAATCGAAAGTTTGTTGTATGAACATGTAAAAATACAATATGAAAGTAAATCTTTTAAATTTCTTGCTGTTGTTTTTTATTCATTAAATTGCTTTTATTCAGAATTTTGTAATGAATTGTTAAAAACAATGATATGAATTTATTGTGATCATCAAAAAAACAAGAAAAAAATACTAAAATGTGCATTTTTAAAACCAGCAGAATAAAAAAAAAAAGATAAAGATGAATAAACCGGATCAGGGTTATAAATATAAATATGAAGGCAAATCAAAGTGATGAGACAAAGGGGAAGTTTTTTAAATGGAAAATAAATAGTAAAATTGGGAAATATTAATTTTGGATTTTCTTACAATATATGTTTTTTATTCATGATGAATTCATAAATTCATGAAATCAGCTTTTAATTGATTTTTTACATAATATCATTATCATCATTTATTTGCCATAAAAGTTATTGGAAAATTTCAAAGTTTTCTCTTCAAAACCACATAATAAATTTTTAATTTAACCATAAAACTTTTTAACTATGTGCTCTAGTTGATCGGTCCTTGTTCAAAACTTTTGCTTTACAAATATTTTATTTTTTCTTTTTTAATTTAAAAAATTTTGATTTAGTTGACTCATAATTAAATCCCCTGGATGTTAAACAACACACATTCTTTGGCATTAAAGAATTCTTGTTTGTTGTGCTTTATTTTGTGCAAAAAAAAAAAAAAAAAATAAGAAACAACAAATTTGAAAAAATATAAAAAAATATTTTTTTTTTTTTTTTATGAAAAATTTATTGGTTAATTTTGTGGCAGCATCTGCAAAGATTAATTTGTTGATTTGTTTTTATAATATTTATAAAAAACGCAAAAAATGAACCAACATACACTGATAGAAAACATAAAATAACGACTCCACAAATTAATATACAGGGAAATTTTATACACTCAAAAAAATTAGTAAAATGTCTTGTAAATCAAGTATACTATTTTTCAGCAAAATTGTTTGCGCAAATATGTTTTAAGCTAAAATTTTAGTTAAACTTATTCAGCACTTGACGGTTTTGAGCTAATGTTTTACTAATATTTTACTAATGTTTTACTAAATTGTTTTGCTAAAATAAAATGTGCTGATAATTAGTTCACATTAAAAGCGTCAATGACAACGAGATTGAAAGTTATACGCAGAAATAAGTAGATGTAGCGGCATGTCAAGATATAGTAGAGATGAGAAAAATTATATTAAAAGTAAAACTCTTGTAAGACATATTAATAAAATCAACTATGAAATATTTTTGTATCTGTTTTTCATACATAAAACAAAATAATGAATTAAAACAACTTAAAATTTGTGTTGTCAACGGCTGTCAAAGGAATTGTCTATTAATGGGAATTATTTTTAAAAGAGCCATTTAACCTATATTTTAAATATTTTAAATAAATGGCAAACCCTAACACACCATATAGACAATATTGGTATCAACATTTTTGTTTTCTCGAGTACACCCATGCTGCGTTCATAAAAATCTCATCGGAAGACTTTCCTTGTAAGTGTGTTAAAAAATTTTCCAATTTTAGGTTTTTTTTCGATTTATTTCGTTCTATTCAAAGCAACTGTAGATAAATTTGGTATCAAATTAAAAGTTTTTTGAAGACACATTATTGCACAAATTATGTCTAATTACTTTCAAGTAATTTGGTTATTCAAAAAAATATGTTTTGAGTAATATTAAATCTGGCGTTTAATTAAGGAATTGTAAAGGGTGTTTTTTTAAGCGCGATAGAACTTACTAAAGGGTTAGCTGTCTAACGAACTATCATACTTTTTGACATTTATGATCAGTATACTCTGGCAAATCATCCTGAACAACGCTAAACAACGCTAAACACTCTTAAACAACGCTACCAAATAATTCAAAGTTACTTTGAAAATCAGTCATCGATTCGCCCGATGTATTTTTTTTTGTATTTCTTCTTTAATTCATTGATTTTTTCTTTCTTCAATTTTACAATTTTATACTTCAAGATTAATTTAATTAAAATAAATAAATTATTTTTGATTTAAGTCAACAGTTTTCTTTTTCCAATAATAAAAATATTAGTAAAATTGTTAGCATCATTTGCTAAATTCTTGTTTTCAAAATTTCAATTTTCCTTTTTTCTGTTTCAAAAGAAAATTAAAAATTATACTCCTCTACGAAACATTTCGTACATTTCAATGGTCTTGTAAAGTAATTATATAAATGATGTCAATTACCATCAGCACCACCATTTAAAATTTCAAAAATATCATTGTCTAAAAAACCTTGAGTATCGCAGGAACTTGCATCTGATTTCTTTTAAAACGAATCGCCCGATGTTTTATCGCATACGACGAGGCTCATTTTTGGCGTAACAGGTGTGTTAATGAACAAAATTGCTGCATATGGAGTGAGACGATTCCACAAGAGACCCTACAGACTCCATTACATCCAGAAAAATGCACCACTTGGTGCGGTTTACATGCTGATGGCATCATCGGACCTAATTTCTTCAAAAATTAAGAAGGAGTTTGCGTTACGGTTAATGGGCACCATGATCAATTATTTTTTGTTTTAACATATGGATGACATTGATCCGGGCGAGATGTATTTTCAACAGGATGGCGTTACTTGCCAAATGGTGACCGCAACCATCAACGATAAGTTGATTTCGCGGGGTGGACCTGCCAAATGGCCTCCAAGATCGTACTATTTGACACCTCTCGATTTTTTCCTGCGGCCGATTTTTTACGTGAAGTCAATGGGGTATGCTGATAAATTTTTTTTTTTTTAAAAAGAGAAGCAACACTCAGGAAATACTTCCTATATTTAGTGTGTTGCTTTCTTTGGAAAGGGATAGTATAGAGATGAAATGTGGGGAAAGATGAAGGGCTTCAGACATGGCAACACTGTAATTGCGCGAGATGATAAGTCTTAGAACAGTTGTTGCTCGCCACCTGATGGAGAGTTGACAAACTTATTGAAGCTTTTTGGTTCATAGCCCTGATTCATTATTTTACTTCGGTGGGGTTAATTGCTATGAGAACACCGAAGGTGGACATTGCGATACGTATGAGGGATAGAAAAAACTCGTGCATAATAATTTGATGTTGCCGGCACCGGGAATCGAACCCGGCACCTTCTGTGTAAAAGTCCAACGCGCTAACCATTACACCACAACGCCCACAAATCAGCAACAAATAATGACTTTTACGACAACATTGTTCGTGTTATTCGTGACATACTCCCAGCAATGCTCGAAAAATTGTCCCAAAATTGGACGACCAGTATGCGCTTTGTCAAGAAAAGCCGCGGTGGCCACATGCCATTTTCAAATGTTAATGCCATGTATAGATGTTTCGAACAAAACAATTTTTGTTCTGATTGAAATTAAATTTTTTATGTAATTTCAAGTTCTATCGGGCTTAAAAAATACCCTTTAATTGTATTAATCCAAAAATCATGCGTAGTTACCCAGCAAAAATAGTGCTTATCCAGATGCGCTTCCAGAAGGCATTATTTAATTACGAAGCGCTTCCAAAGAAAATCCAGAAGGCATAACGTTTGTTCGCGATGTTCCACTTGGTATGTCTCTTTTAAGCTAGTGAAAAGCGCTTCTTTCATGTGCTCTTAGAAGCAATAAATTCATGCCTTCTTAGGCAATAAGAAGCGCTCTTTTTTGTATGTTGACAACATTACTGCAAGGCGGTGAAGCGCTATTTTGGAAGCATGTAATCAAAAACAAATGAAATTTCACTTAAAGAAATGACGACTTACATTTCAGTAAATTCCACTAACATTGTCATTTGTTTTTTAATGCTCAAAAAAGGAAGCACAATTGTAGTAAAAATTAACCACATGTTAATAAAAATAAACAATCATTTTTTTTTTTTTTTTTTTAAATAATAACAAACAACTGTAAAAAATTAATGTAAAATCATAAAACAGTCTTTTTATGTGGTTTGTTTTTTTAAATAAACTACAAGGTTAGTAAAAAATTTAATTTGTTCTAAAAACAACTGACATTTAAATTAAAAATAAAGAAACTGTATTACAACCCAAACATCTACATATTTTTGAAGCCGAAGTCCCCTGAGTGTAGTTACTCCACGTAACTGTTGGCTGTGTAATGCAATGCCTCTTTAATTTAATCGATGCCTCTTTAATTTAATCGAGGGTGTATCTGAGCTTTTTCATATATTCGCAATAATGCGGTTTTTATGCGACTTTTCCCGAAGATCCCTTTCCCCTATATTTCAAGTTATACAAAAATGTTTCAATCTGGGTCCACTATATAGGAAATGTGGGTATCAAAATATGTCTTTTATTGAGTACTTAAAGACAAGTTTCGTACAAAAACAAATGTTATTTTAAGATTGGATAGCTAAACAAAAATATGTGTTTCTTTTATTTTACTTCTTTACAACATATCCAAAGTTTATTAAAATCTACGGGTTCGGGTCGGTATACCTCCCTTGCAGGTGTGAGTTTTTTAAAACTTTAATTTAAGATATCTCATAAACCCAATCTGATGGAGAAATTCTAAATCAGATTCGGACGTACGCTGACATTGAACTTTTAGAAAAGTATACTCTAGTCACAGAGTTAAAAAACTTTTTGGCCTACGAAATATTCAACATTCTTCTTAATAAAGTTAAGGATATTATTTGTTGCCAATTTTTCTGAGCATTCAATATATCTTTTTTTAAAAATTTTTTTTTTGCTATTCATTTCACTATTTGAGTCTGTTTTAATCTAAATTATTATACATGTCATCACAGTCTCTCCTGATCTCTTGTAGTCGTTAGACATAGTTCACGCATAAAATCAGAGTTTAAAAATTCTTAGTAAAATTACTGTTAATTAACAAAAACAATTCATAAATACAAAAATATTATTTTTGTTTGTTATTTTCGTTTACATCATTCGGAGGGATTAATTGTTTTAGTGAGTGTTATTATAACCACTCTCTCTGATTCGAACAATGAGTTCGAAAAGAGAAAGAGAACAGATGATATTACAGCTGGCACATCCAAACATGCCAACAATAAGTCAAATTACTTTTACCCACTTCAAGCACTTATCGATGACAAAAAAACAGCTGATGATAATATGGATGATTCCACTATTAAAACATCTAAAGTAATAATTCCACCTATAACAATAGTTAAAAGTAATATGGAAAAAATTCATGAGATGTGTAAACATCTTAAAATTTTAAAATATGCCATCCGAAAGATTCCGATTGGGCACAAATTATTTTGTGAAATACAATATGATTTTGAACAAGCAGTGAAATATCTGAAAGATAATAATATTGAATATTTTACATATACAGCAAAAAACAACAGGCCATATAAAGTAATATTGTCTGGCTTAGATAAAACTGATCATATCCAACTTAAGTCCACCTTAAACAAATCAGGACTTCAATGCACTGATGTTTAACCGATTTTCAAAAAAAGGAAAACAATAGAGAAATTATTCTTTATGTTGTTTATTTGAAAAAAGGTACGGTAACTCTTAAGGAATTAAGAGATAAATATAACAGCATTAATTTTATCAGGGTCAAATGGAGTTACCAAACAAAACGCCCAAACAAAGTTACCCAATGTTACAACTGCCAAATGTTTGGCCACGGCTCAGATAACTGTAATGTTAAAACTTTCTGCGCAAAGTGTTCCGGCCCACACAAAACACCAGACTGTAAAACCGAGGAAGTTAAATGTGTAAATTGTCAAGGAGATCATAAATCCACTGATAACTCTTGTCCCAGTAGAAATTCGTATGTTGCATTAAGAAAACGTTTTTCTAATGGCTATCGATCAACTGGAAACGCGCAACAAATCGCTAGTCAAGTAAAACCAAATAAAATTCATCAAACTATAGTACCAAATCAACCAATCTCGAGTAATATGAGCTGGGCTAATGTTATCTCGTCAAATGGTAATACTGCTTCAAATGATTTATTCTCTGTGGATCAACTTAAAGAAATGACATTTGAGCTTATTAACAATTTAAAAAACTGTAAGACAAAGTTAGAACAACTTGATGTTATTACATCATTGGCCTTTAAATTTTTACCGTAAACATGGATAGCAAAATTAAAATATTGACTTGGAACGCTAGAGGTATACGTAAAAAACTTATAGAATTTTTTAATTATTTATTAAGACAAAATATAGATGTAGCGTTGGTGTGCGAAACTTGGTTAAGTCAGGACATATCTGTACTACATCAAAATTATTTTTGCTACCGCAAAGATCGATTAGGGTCGAAAGAAGGAGGTGTTGCAATTTTTATTAGAAAAAATATAAAACATGAGCTTCTTTCGGAAATTGACACACAACTTATTGAAAATATTGGCATACAAATTACTCTTTCAGATAACTCAACCTTAGATATTTATAGCTGTTACTTTCCTGGAGGCTCCGCCGGTCCATTAGACATAAAGAAAAATAATTTTAAATCAGATTTAAAGAAATTTTCTAGAATAAAAGGTAAATATATCTTAGGAGGCGATTTTAATTGCAGACATCAAAGTTGGGGATGCCTAAAAGCCAATTGCTGGGGTAATATACTATTTGATTTAATTACGGTAAATTCTTTTGCATTGAACTATCCGCCTAATCCAACAATGGTTCCTGTGAGTAGTACAGCAAATGCTTCTGTTTTACACTTTTTTATAACTAATATTCCTGATAAAATTACTGGAGCTGAAGTTCTCAATAGTTTGAATTCAGACCATCTACCAGTGCTCACTTCTATTGAATTATTTACACGACAGTCGCATCTGTTAAAACCTGATTATAGGAATGCAAACTGGACTGCTTTCAGGAACTATATTAGTAGCAATATTGACACTCTTTTAGACATGGAAGTCTATGGAAATGATGACGTTGATAAATTAATAGAACTTTTTACAAAATTGGTTCAAGATGCTATTGATATCAGTGTCCCAAAAAGAACAGTGTCCAACTTTTTTGTAAAAAGGCTACCACAACCAATTTTGCACCTCATTAAGTTAAGAAACCAAGCTAGAAGGAAATGGATTAGACAAAGGACCGTTTTGGATAAGGCTCAAATGACTTTCCTAAATAATCTCATATCTGAACAAATTTTTCAGTTCAGAAATTTGCAATGGAACAATCTATTGAATAGTTTGCCAAAAGCTTCTACTAAATTTTGGAATATATCGAAAATTATTAAGAAGAAAAATAAATGTATTCCATCACTTAAACAAAATGGTAATTTTTACATAACGAACAATCAAAAGACAGAAATTCTGGCTCAAACTTTTGTTTTGAATCACACTATTTCATCTGACTTAAGTGATCAGAATACAAAACGGCTTGTTAGCAATTCAATTGACATTATTAAAAATCACAGCCAACTTACAAATAATATTATCGTTAGTGTTAGCTTTGTTAAAGGAATAATTAAACAATTAAAAACAAAGAAATCGCCTGGTATTGACGGGCTTTCTAACCGTTGTCTAAAGCAATTGCCTTTCAAAGGTCTACAGTTACTTTGCCGGATTTGTAACTCATGTTTAAATCAATGCTACTTCCCTTTAGTTTGGAAGCAGTCAAAAGTAATTGCAATTCCCAAACCAGGTAAGGACAGCAGCTGTCCAGAATCTTATCGTCCCATTAGTCTGCTTAATACGTTAAGTAAAATATTAGAAAAAATTATAAAGGAAAAAATAGTTAATTTCATTTTACCATCACAGCAGTTTGCCTTCCGAGCACAACACAATACTATACAGCCTCTTGTGAGAATACAAAATATTATTAACAGTAATTTTAACTGTGGTAAATCCACTGCAATGGTCCTGCTGGATATTAAAGCTGCATTTGACTCCGTATGGCACGATGGTCTATTACACAAAATGTTGGCAATTAGCATGGATATCTCTATTATTAAAATAATAAAAAGTTTCTTGTCGAACAGATCGTTTAAGGTTCATATTGGAAACAATGCTTCACAAACATATAATATCCCTGCTGGTTGTCCACAAGGGTCGTGCTTATCACCTATTTTGTACAATATTTTTATCTATGACTTCCCAGCCCTGGATGGTTGCAATTCCTCGATATTTGCGGACGATACCGCTATCTTAAGCACCGATATTTTATCAGAGGAAATTATTAATAACTTGCAAATTTCAGTAAGGATAGTAGTAGACTTTTTCAACAAATGGAAAATCATGATAAACCCGGCGAAAACACAGTCAATATTTTTTACAAGGAGAAGAAAAGATTGCTTCGTTCCTCAATTTAATATTAAGGTTGGAAATACAAGGGTTCCCTGGGAACGAAAAGTTAAATATTTGGGTGTAGTACTAGATACAAAATTACTTTTTAACGAGCATATAAGCTTTATAATACACAAAATAAACTCTACGAAAAAAGTAATGTACCCGTTAATTAATAGACACTCTGAATTGAGCATCGATAACAAGCTCCTAATTTTAAAAGCAGTTTTTCATGCCATTCTGTTTTATGCGGCTCCTGTGTGGTATACTGCCTACAAGTGTCATTTAAAGAAGCTACAAGTTTGCCAAAACAAACTTCTCAAAATGATATACAATCTCCCAAATCATTTTTCGACATCGACACTACACTCTATGTCTAACATAAAATTAGTGAGTGATAAACTTCAAATTCTGTATGAAAACTTCGCGAACCGCTGTCGATACTCTAGCTATTCCCACATCAACTCCTTATGTTTATAAGTTAAACTTATAATTTTTTTTTTTACTTTTTAAACGATTTTGTTTTTTATTTATTTATAAATTTTTTTTTTTTTTTTTTCACAAGTTTGTTATAATTTTTATTAAAAATAAAAATTATGTTTCTTTATCCTTCAACGGGTTTTTTGTATTAACTTTTCCCTTCTTAAAATAGATTATATTTTTTGAACATGTATTATTACTTGGTATAATAATATTTAAGGTGAAAAATTGTACAGATTGATCTCTTAACTTTAAATTAATAAATTATTGTGAATATGTATAATATAATTTTCAATAAATGGTTAAAAAAAAAAAAAATTATACATGTCATTTATTAATGCGTATTTGTAGTCCAACTAAATATTTAAACAAGAAATTCTCATTGAGTTTGTGATTTAACATAACAAATATCTCTAGAAATTCTAATAACAAAGTCCCCTGAAGATTTCTTTAGGCAGGAATGAAATCCGGATAGGGACACGCCTACATCAGATTGCTTTTCACAATTTATTAAATAAGTTTTGGGATTTACTATAACTGCAATTAATGTTTATCCCGATGAAAATAAATTTAAATAACAAATATGCAGGTGCTTGTGCAAATTTAAATGTAACTGACACTAATAGAAAACATATGATTTTCTATTGTTGAATAAACGTCACAACGTTTACTTGAATAAACGTCACTACATTGCTAGATCTGTCAAAAAAACAGAGTAGTATTTGGAAGATGACAAAGCCAATTGTGACAATTTTTTGTTGTTGTTTTGGTTTTTCTTTGGTATTTTAAATTTTGAATCTCGCTCCTAGACGAGGACAAGAAATTCTCATTGAGATTGTGATTTAACATAACAAATATCTCTAGAAATTCTAATAACAAAGTCCCCCGAAGATTTCTTTAAGCAGGAATGAAATCCGGATAGGGACACGCCTACATCAGATTGCTTTTCACAATTTGTTAATTAAGTTTTTGGGATTTTAGCACATTTAATTACTATACATATTTTTTGTTATTTTATTAGAATTCTTTCATTTTAATATTAACATTTTCTTTAAACAAATTGTTTGGTTTTTTTTTTTTTGTTTTTCTCAAAATGATGCTTACGCAAAATAAAGTCATTTAAGTTTTTCTTTTGTATTTCTTGCAGTTAAAACAACAATATATGATACCAATTTATAGTTTTTAATTTTTTTTTTATTTTCTACTTCTGCCCCAACAACTACTGCAAAACAAATCACAATTTTAATCATACGTAAATTTTTGTTTTTATGTTAAAGTTTTTCCTTCACTCTGGTCAGACTTGGGCGACGTCAATTACATTTCACAATCATTCACTTGTGAATTTTTTCTGTGTCATTAATAAATTCTAACCTACGGTCACATTTGTGGTCTTCAATGCTTCCTTAGAAAGTTTTTAATATTGTCAATACCAGATATGGGACATAATACCAATATTTGTGTATTTAAATACAGGTCAATTACTTTTTTACGTCTAATTACATGTAATTGAGTAATTGCCCTGTAATTAAATACCCGGATGTTGTTACTAATCCCCATGTTTGGCATTAACTTTTTTACAAATTTTCCAAGGATTAATGATATAGAAAATTTTCACAAGTGAATGATTGTGAAATGTAATTGACGTCGCCCAAGTCTGACTCTGGTATAGGAAATCCATGAAATTTATCTTGTGTATTGTAGATAGATGTGGATGATGCCTACGTGTATATAATTTTCATTTTAATTTATAATGTGGATATAATATATATCGTTGAGTATATACTAGAAGAAAATTAACAAAAAAAAAAAAAAAAAGTTTTGTTTTGTGTTTTTATTTTTATTTTTTCGCTAAACGCGTGTGTGTTTATAAATACACTGGGTTCATAAAGTATATAGGATTTTGGTTTTTAGTTATTACAATACAGGCCCAAAAATAAAAAAAAAGTATGCCGAATTTGAAGCTGATCTCAGAATTTCTCCATTCGCGATGTTATAACGTGCAGAACATAGCGAAAAACCGAGTTTTTCTAAACTTTATGTTATACAGTAAGCCTCGGTTAATTTCCCCACGCATAAATACCTTTTTCGCTTATTTACTTTGAACTTTGAGTGCCCGTTTATTTTAACCCATTTTTCATTCAAAAGCCGACGGTTAATTAACTTTCGCTTAATTACCAATTTCGGTTAATAACCTCAAAATTTTCATTCCCAGAATGAAATTTCCCTTAAATTTCCCTCGTTTATTTACCCAAAGTACCTTTTGGTTACAGCCTTGCACATACACAACCAAATTAAGTAACTTTCGCTTAATTACCCATTTTGGGTAATTAACAGAAACTGTACACTCCCAAAATGAAATTTCCCTTAAATTGTGTATGTTTTTTTTGCCTTGGCTATTTGTTTACGCAACTTTTTAGTAAAAAAGTTTTAAGTGTTTTAACGAAATGGCTCCAAAGAATAAAGCTTTAACTATAAAGAAAAAACTTCAGCTGATCTCATTGGCAAACAAAAAAAAGGATAAAACAAAGCATCAACTGGCCGTCGAGTTCAAATGTGATATTTCAACAGTCAATACATAAATATATTCGGATAATTGCATCGTTATGGGTATTTAAGAGTATTCCTATAATTACCTCTATGAGGTAATTACGCTTTATTGCTTTCCCCGGATAATTACCCAAAATCTTGCCAATTTTGAAGAGGTAATTAACCGAGGTTTACTGTATTATTGTTAAACTAAAACCTGGTGTGATGTTGAAATTTGGTGTTCGGCTTCGGATTTAGTGCAGCTACACGCACAATATTTTTTCCGTAAAGACTACTGAATATACATTGTAAATTAACTGAAAATCAGTTAAAATCAGGACTACTTACTTTTCGTTTAAAACAATTGTATTTTTTAGTTTATTTTCAACTGTTGAAAAGTTAATTTACAAAATCCACAAAACAACTTTTTGTTTTAAATAGAAAATTTTAACTGAATATTTTAACTATTACTGAAAGTCCGTTTTTTTGTGTTTTTTTTTGTTTATTGAATAACAGACAGAAAGTTAAAAAATATATTTCTTTGGTAATTTAACTGTAAATTCCATTGATTCCATCCAACCGATTAAACTTTTAAATAACTGGTGATTTTTTATGGAAAAGTTCTTGTGTTTCAATGCAAAAAACTAAATGTAAAACCGCCGAATTTTAAAGACATTTTTCCCAGAATCCGTGTCATTGATAAAAAAAAATTAAGTACGCCATTGAAATAAGCATGTCCGATATATATATATATGTTGTGCAAGAAAGTTTTTCGATTTTTCACTTCTCTAATTTTTCGTGCAATTTTCGCAACTATGTAAATTTGCAGACTTTTAACACGCCAATTATCCGCCCCAAAGGTTTGTGAAATATAATTTTAATATGCCTTTTTTTTGGGTATTTAACACTTCTGTCCTGTTTAAAATTGTACCCCATCTGTTATGTTTGTTGGGTCAAATTGACAAAATTTTAAAACCTATTAAAAGTAATACTATAACTTATTTGTAATTAATTTTTTTATCAAAATTACAAATTTAGGACACTTTTAAGTGATACAGTCAGGAAACTTCTGCTTTTAAAATACGTAGTTCTTTGAGTTGTAATATAGTTTCTTTAAATTTAATGCAAATGTCAGTAATTTGTAGAACAAATTAAATTTTTTCCTAACTTGTAGTTCCTTTAAAAAAACAAACCACATCAAATGACTGTTTTATGATTTTACAATTATTTTTTGAAGTTTTTTTTTTTATTTAAAAAAAAAAAAAAAAAAATAAGTGTTTTTTTCCTCCGCGTTCTACGGAAGAAAAAAGCCCCTAAGGCCGCCAACCGGAAGAACTTGTTTTTCGAATCAGATGTCGAATCCGTTTAAATCTTATATTTGGAAGATGAAATAACTCCTACTAAAAATCAAATAACTCCCACAGCAAATGAAATAACACCGAACAAGAAAATAAAATGAGATAAGTCCCACGCTAAGTTCTGTTGGGACTTATTTCATTTCAGAATTACTGCATTATAAAATAACACCTAATAACAAAAATGAAATAATTTCTAAAAAAATGAAATAACTGCAAAAGAACTGGGTATTATTTCATTTGAAATTACTCCCAAATTTTTATGAAAAAAATTTTGGGACTTATTTCATTTTTTTTTTGGGACTTTTTTCATCTGGGAGTTATTGCACAGAGCCTAAAAAGTGGGATTAAAAACGCATTTGTTTTTGTATGAAAACTTGTCGTTAATTTACGAAAACTAGATTTATTTGTACGCAGGATTAACGTACTCAAGAAAACAAGAATTTTGTTACCCATATTGCATATATAGCTGACCCAGAGTTGCCACATTTTAGAGTATAATGGAAAAAGCAGGGACCGTAATCATTATGAGTTTTATAATAAAAATTACACAATAATGATTATGTTATGAGTTTTAAGGATTTTCTTCAATGGTAATGATTATTTTTGAGTAATAATAAAAAAATCCGCAATAATCATTATTTTTGAGCAAAAAAAATAAAACTCAAAAATAATCATTATTTATGATTTTTATTTTTTTCGCTCAAAATAAAACTCACTTTCATGTAGGTGTAAATATATATACATATTAGGGGGGGGGGGGCGATTAGTATGGAAGGAAAAAAATCTTAATGGGCGCTTTGCGTTTCTGATTCTTGGTATTGTACTGAGCAAAAAAGTCCACTAGACCATACGTCTACGGTGAAAATCGAGCTTCCAGATTTTGACTTTACGGCAAAAAAGCCCTATTTTGAAATTAATAATTAACCCCTTAAACCCCACCCACAAATATGATTGATGCATTAATCTGCTAGAGAATCTTCCAAAGAAGATATTGATACCATAATCTTGGATAAGCTGCTCCTCCTTCCTGAGATATGTCCATCCCACACATTGTTACTTTCACAAAATACGGCAAAAGAAAAGCCCTATTTTGAAATTAAAAATTAACCCCTTAAACCTCACCCACAAATATTATTGATGCATTAGTCTGCTAGAGAATCTTCCAAAGAAGAGATTGATACCAAAATCTTCGATAAGCTCCTCCTACTTCCTGAGATATGTCCATCCCACACATTGAAAGTGAGTTTTATTTTGAGCGAAAAAAATAAAAATCATAAATAATGATTATTTTTGAGTTTTATTTTTTTCGCTCAAAAATAATGATTATGGCTGATTTTTTTATTATTACTGAAAAATAATCATTACCATTGAAGAAAACTTTAAAAATCATGACGGATATGCAAAAATTGTCAAAAAATAATAATAATGGTGCAATAAATTTTTTTTTATGTCTCTTCTAAGTGATTGATTTTTTGATTCAAAAAAACGAGCAATAATCATTATTTACGGTCCCTGGGAAAAAGGCTCTTCGGGAAAAGTAGCATAAAAACCGAACGGTTTCGAATATCGGAAAAAGCTCAAACACCCCGTCGATTAAATGAATAAGGCAATACTACGCAATATTTTAGGCTGAATGCAACTAAAATTCTTTAATAGAGCTCCAGATTTAACACTTTTTTTATAACAAAAATGAAAGTCTTTACACATAATTTGTACACCAGCGAATGTGTCTCCAAAAAAACTTTCATTTGATACCAAATTTGTCTATAGTTAATTTTAATAGAACGAAAGAAACCAAAAAAAAAATTTAAAATAAGGTAATTTTTAACCTCCGCTAAACATGAGATTGGACAGCTAGAAAAAAAAACAAACGGTCCCTTAGATTTTTAGTCTTTACGACATATCCGAAGTTCATTAAGAACTACCGTGTCAGGATACCTCCCTCGTAACTGTTCTATAAGTTGTATGTTGTATTGAAAAAATAGAGATGGTTAAATTTTATTTTAAATTTGATATTATTTTAAGATTCTGGGTTTTTTTTGGGTTGGGTCTTCTCTCTGTTAGCACACTTAAACATAGTATGGTAGAATGGAGAAGTTTCGTCACCGACCACTTATGCCACTTCCGTTTATCACAGTATTTAAAAGAGTTATTAAAATGTTCCTCTCCAGAATTTGTGCAGTTTATTGATCATTATTATTTCATGTCACCAAAGTTGTACCCTTGTATTTCAACTGTGGTTGGTTTTTGTGTTTTTTTTCGTTTCAAAAACTATAATAGAGAGTTGGTATATTTGGAATAACTTTTTATTTCGTGTATTAAAACAAAATTCCTTTAAAATGTCGAAACTTTGTTATCAATTTATGATATAAACACGAATTTTCTTTAATTTATTTCTAAAAAATGTAAAAAAAAAATAAAATTATATGGCACATACTCCAGAAACTACCCAGGTGGGGTAGTTCCGTCGGCAAAAATTGGTAGCACTTTAAAAGACGTATACGTAATATTAATTCGTTACATGGTTATATTTGTTGCACTGGTCAGACGAAATTTTGTTTTAACAAATTCAAAGAAAATTAACTTTTGTGCAATTTTTAATAAAGATTTATATCAATCTTTATTAATATTTCATATAAAAATTAAATTTTCCGCCAGAACCGTTATACTTATAGCTGACAATTGTGCAACATTAACTTGGCGAATTTACCCCATAGGTGGGGCAGTTTAGCCTATTTAAGTTACTTTGAAAATTTAAAAAAAATAAACAAACACGAATTTAATTTTTTTCTAAATTTTTTTTTTCTGTCATAAAAATAGCAATCGACTTCTCCAAATTAGGCATATTAAAAACTCTTTGAAATCTAAAGTGGGCTCATGATGTCCGATGTAGTCAGAATTCCATATCTGAATAATTTTGAATATATAATTTTTTCACAAATAGTCCATTTGAGTCGAAATTCTGCACTGGTTAACGTTTTCCAAAAAAAATCTATTTCGTCCATTTGGATCTAATTTTTTTTATTGCAATTAGATCCAAATGGACGAAATAGATTTTTTTTGGAAAACGTTAACCAGTGCAGAATTTCGACTCAAATGGACTATTTGTGAAAAAATTATATATTCAAAATTATTCAGATATGGAATTCTGACTACATCGGACATCATGAGCCCACTTTTTAATTAATTTAAACCTGCTGCTTCTTATTTTTAATAACGTCGAGTTTTTGACGGCACAACACTGGCTTTGATTAAGATTTCTGGAAAAAAAAATTCTCTAATTTTTCAATATTTTCGAAAAATATTTTGGTGTCGCTAACAGACTTTAAAATTTTTCTCGATTTTCAAAAAGAACATATTTTTATTAAAATAATTTTTTTGAATTTGTATTTTTAAGAAGCAGTATAAGGGCGGAGTAGTGAAAATCTTTTTTTAAGTGACAACCTAATATACACTACGTATAAGTGATATAAAATTACATAATTTAATGTTAATCATACGTCTCATGTACGATTTAAGGCTGAAACATAATTGGCTTAAGTGACTTAAGTCAGGTGTTGGAAGGAAACGAAAATTAAAATTTCTTTAAATTTAAATAATTGTATTTCTAAATTTTCCTTTCATACCAACGGTTGACTTAAGTCACTTAAGCCAATTATGTTTCAGCCTTTAATGTAGTAAATTCCAAACAAAATTTCCTTTCAAAAAATCTATTTGCAAATTTTTATAAACAAATTTACAACGAACCTAAGAAATCTCCCAGATAACGTTAAATAATGAAATCTGCATAGTTTTGGATTATAGTGTTCTAATGTATCTACTCGTTTTCATATATCTTTATTGTTTATATTTAATTTTTTTTTTTACAATTTTCCCACAGTTTTATATGTATGAATATGCATTTATACAATTCGTAATATGGGCGAACAGAATTTACAACAAGTTGAAAAGTAAACAAATTTTCATTTTGTTTTGTTTTTTTTTTTGTAAAAAAGAAAATTCATTTTGTTAACATGCTCTCATGGATGGTAACCGATTCGATGCGAGTATCGGTAAGGGTAACGCTGTTTTCTTTTATTTCGATAACTGTATTTTAGAGGTAGGGATATTTCAGTTATTTAACTGGTAACTGGTTTTTAGCGTTAACTGTATTTTACTTCTTTTGGTATCGGTATTATACGGATATCGGTGTTTCAATTATTTCGGTAACGGTATTTAATAGATAACGATAGCCTGTTAAAAGGGGTTTACATCGGAAACGGTATTTCCTGCCATCCCTGCATGTTCTACAGTGTTACGGAATGTAATATAATTTAGTTATTATTGCAGTAAAGTGCTTTACAATCAATTGGTTTGGTTTTTATATGGAACACAGGTATTATTAATATATTACCTTTATATTTTTATTAACATATTTGGAATATTTAGCACCCCGAGATAAGAAGATTAGATCTGATCAGATCCTACTAGATATGATTGAATCCAATTATGTATGATTGAATTTAATTAGATCTTTTTTTTATTTTTTATTTATTTATTTTAGTCTATGGAAAAATCCTTACAGACAATAACATCTAATTGCATTAATACAGATAACAGATATAAATTTATGTGTTTAGAAATAAAATAATATTGCGTTTAATAATCCTAACATTAATATTAAAATCAATATAACTATAAAATTCATTAAAAGCATTGCACATTCTAATAAGAGGATCAGCACCAGCATAATTTTGACGAAAAAATGGAACATATAACAAATTGAAGTTTCTCGTTGAGCGTTGAGGAATATTAAATGACAGGTTATTCATTAGAAGTTCGGAGCATAAGTCACCATTAATCAGCTTGACTACAAAAGTAACATTTAGCATTTTTCTTCGGCTTTCCAAGGTTGGTAGTTTGATACGAGCAAGTCTAATAGAGTATGATGGAAGATTAACAATAGATCCCACGTAGAAATTTCGTAAACAGAAAAGTAAAAACTGTTTTTGAACTGATTCAATCATTTGAATACGAACATTATGTTGAGGATCCCAAATTACGGAACCATATTCCAAGATTGGCCGTACTAGGGAAGTATAAAGATGTTTAGTTATATTGGGGTCAGTAAATTCTTTAGCCCATCGTTTAATAAAAGAAAGAACTCTACGAGCTTTATTAACGGCCAGAGTGATGTGTTGTGAAAAACTTAGTTTAGGGTCTAATAAAACACCAAGGTCATAAAATGAATCCACTAACTCTAATTGGTCTCCACCCAAAGAGTAGTAAGAAGGAACGAAGTTTTTTCTGGAGAAGCGCATATGTTTGCATTTTTTCAAGTTTAATTCCATTAAATTTGCATTGCACCATACGTAGAGGTTATTTAAATCTTGTTGAAGATGTGTATGATAAGAAATTTTATCAAAACTTAAAAAATTTTAACGTCGTCAGCATACATTAGGACGTTGGAAAATTTGATCGAAAGTGGTAAGTCATTTATGAAGAGGGAGAATAAAATTGGCCCAAGGTGGCTTCCTTGCGGTACTCCAGATTTTACATCGATATTTTTTGATTTAGAATCGTTAAATAACACACGTTGTTTTCTGCCACTCAAGTAAGATCCTATCCAGTTTATACAATTTTTAGTAAATCCCATCAAATATAATTTTTTTAAAAGAAGATTATGATTAACTTTGTCAAATGCTTTGCTAAAGTCTGTGTAGATAACATCAGTAAGTTGACCGTTTGTAAACCCGCGGTTAACTATTGTTGTGAGATTTAATAGATTTGTGGTTGTGCCAAATCTGATCATATATGATACGAAATGTCATTAGTGATACACTTTATGCCCAGATCTGATCAGATGAAGTATCAAATCTGTTCATATCTGAAGAGATCTGAAAAATTGGATAATTTTCGTGCCCATATATGAGCATATTGGATCACAAAGCTGGTGCCAGATCTGTTCATATAACAAAAGATTTCATAATCCCTTTTCCCAGATCTGGTACCAGATCTGAGCGCTTTCAAACTTCATATTTTCTGTTTTAATTTTTATTGTGAAAATTTTAGGAAAATTTTAGGAAAACTTAAAAAAATTTCATAAATTTTTTTAATGTACTATAAATTGTGCTTGATATGTAAAAATATGCCGCTTTTTCCAAAATAAAAAAAAATTTAATTATATATTATTAAGAAAAGCATATATTATTAAGAAAGCTTACATTAAAATGAAAGAAAAGAAATTGAAACGAAACATTATTTAGGATTTACAAACATTTTAACAAATGACTACGCAAAATTTTGAGATGAACCTGGCAGCCATTACATAATTAAAAAAAAATTGAATCATTTAAAAATGTGGATTTGTTTCGCCTGGTCTTTGTTCTCCCCATATTTGTTCTCCCCATAATTTTTAAAATTATTCAAACTCTCCAAATCTAAAAATATTAGATTTGCATAGATTTAATCAGATCTGCCTAGATTCGATCAGATCTGTCAAGACTTGGTCAGTTCTAAATAGATCTCAATTTTGTCCCCATTTTTGAGATCTAATTATATATGGTAAAACAGATCTAAATGGATCTGGTATGATCAGATCTTTTTCACACAGGATTTTTCAATTCAAAATTAAAAGCCCTTTCCGTAATATTTAGTTCACAACTAAAAAAAAACTTTTTAAGGAAATTTTAAGTCATTAAAATTTACCGCAGAGAGCCAAAAAATCAATTCCGAAATGTACCATTTTTGTTCAAAAGTCGATTTCAAAATATTTTTATCATAAAATTTGCCGAGAGAATATAAAAACACAAAAAATTCAACATTCTATTGAATCGTGAATTAATATATTTTTTTTTAAATCGATATTCTTGGATTTTATCGGTGATGCTAGTTTTAATCGATTTTCCCGTCTATTTTTTATTTTTACGCCATTTATAAATTTTTGTAATACTTATCGTAGTTGCGCAATTTTTAGATTAAAACTATTTTATATTTTGTTTCCCAATTTAGTAGTTTTATTTCAATTTTGTCATTTTGGTGTTCGTTTTTGATGATTTCTTTCAGCGATTTTTTTATTGTTCTTTCAGCGATAAATATGTTAAAAACGATTTTATATTTTGTTTCCCAATTTAGTAGTTTTTTTCCAATTGTGTCATTTTAGTGTTCGTTTTTGATGATTTCTTACAGCGATTTTTTGTACAGATTTTCCACTGTTATTTCTATTTTATAAATGCTGTTAATCAATTTTAGTACTTTAGATTTCAAGCGATCGATTTGTCCGAAATGTCAGTAATTACGTGTTTGTCAAACTTTTCCCATAAGAGCCATTTTTTGTCGAGTCCTCGCTTAACTTAGAATTTCGTGGTATAAAATAATTTCTTTGTCAGTTAATAGTTTAATGTACTTAACGAGTTTATAGTGCAAGTATTGTCATCTGTTTTATCAATATTCATGTCTCTTGTCCCACTGTGCAGATATATACACACAAAAAAATAAAAACTTGAGTAAGAAATTTGTGCCGTAATATCGCACAATTATAGAAATGTAAAAATGTTCTTATAATGTTCCCTATTAATAAAAAATACACGCCATATATTGTCTCGGCCTGTTCGATATTATTATACGCTGTATAATGTAAGCGTCAATATTGTTTTACAATTATTTCTGAAATAACTGAACCGATCGCTTAGTTACTGACCTCCGTCTTAGCTTTCAACCGGTGCAACACATAAAGTTGTTGTTGTTGTTTTTTTTTTTTTAAATATTTAAATAAATTGATTTATCTAAAAAAATTTGCATTTGCATTATAAAATATATTTTAGACAATCTTAAATAAGTCACGTTTTTGTATTGTAAAAAGTGTGTCCATAATTTTAAACTGTTTTAAAACTTCCGAGTCAGAAAAAGACAAACGGACCACCGCTGGCAAGGTACGACCGGAAAATGCATTTGGTCTGTATTCGGTATTTTAAAGCATTATGGACAAATTTGGCGCATGGAAAAATGTTTATTGGACTGATTAGATGCTATGATGAGTGTCAAATTTGATGAAAGGTCAGTAGTTGAGTAATGAATTTACTGTTCGGCTTCAGAAAGTTCGGCCAAATCGAAAATAGTTCGGCGGCCGAACTTTTAACTTTATAGCTAAACTTCGGCTTTTCTCTTAAATTTTATACACAAAATCGAATTAAATCGGCTTAATGTGGGCGTTGTGGTGTAATGGTTAGCGCGTTGGACTTTTACACAGAAGGTGCCGGGTTCGATCCCCGGTGCCGGCAACATCAAAAATAATATGTATGAGTTTTTTCTATCCCTCATACGTATCGCAATGTCCACCTTCGGTGTTCCCATAGCAATTAACCCCACCGAAGTAAAATAATGAATCAGGGCTATGAACCAAAAAGCTTCAATAAGTTCGCCAACTCTCCATCAGGTGGCGAGCAACAACTGTTCTAAGACTTATCATCTCGCGCAATTACAGTGTTGCCATGTCTGAAGCCCTTCATCTTTCCCCACCTTTCATCTCTATACTATCCCTTTCCAAAGAAAGCAACACACTAAATATATAGGAAGTATTTCCTGAGTGTTGCGTCTCTTTTAAAAAAAAAAAAAAAAGATCGGCTCAACAAACATGTTTCCAATACCAAAATTTGTCATCATTGCCTCTAGATATCAAAAAAACCGACAAAATATAGTTTTTTGGCCGAACTGTTCGGTCGGCCACTAGAAATGATTGTAATAAAAAATAATGGCAAAATGCTCTTTGGAAACGCTGGTGAATTAGAATTTTACAAAACCATAAAATCGGTGGTCTAAAAAAAATTTTTACAAAATAAAATAAAAAAAAAATTTCATGAAAATGAAAATTATTCAAGTTCGAGGCCATACTCTATACTTCTTTATTAGGATATTGTCCTAACAAATAAGATTGTGCATAATATTCTTACCGTTTGTCAACAGACCTCTTTTGTTGTTTAGATTTCATATAAAAGAATAATTACACTTTGTTGAATTTTTTTTTGCAACGACAAAATAATACTAATTAAACCCGTGTGCATTCAAGTAGAAAATTTTGATATTTTCATACAATGTCGAAAAAAGCGAATTTTGGGAAATGCCCCCTCATCTTATTTTCTTGAACGATTTTTGTGGCCAATATTGTACCAATATTTCAATACGTTACAAAAGGAATAACATATTTAATAGAGCCTCTACCTTTAGTGGAATGTGGTGAAAAATTAAAAATGAGGATGAGTGTACAATAAATTTCTAATTACGTACGTCTTGTTTCTACAATTTACGTACACATAAAATGTTTATGCTTTTTTTTTTTTTTAATATTGCGATATTTTTTCTTTTTTCTTAATGTTAATTTAAATTTTTCTGTTTTGATTTTGCAGTGTTTTTTAAGTAAATAAATTTAAAGGAAAGAAGCCAAACATTTAGAAATAAGGGAAAGAAAATGATAAATTAGGAAAATAAGGGGGAGGCAGGTGAAAATAGTGAATTTTAAAAAGAAAATTTTGGTGAAAAAATATCGTTAAGAGCGTTAAGTTTGCTTCAAAAGAGAGTAAAAGGGGTTATTTGGAAATATAAGAGAGATAGAGAGAGAAAAATAAAATATAGAAAATCCCTAGTGGGAGGAAGGTGGAAAAAAAACATAAAATTGGAAAATTTATTGATGAAATCAACAAATACAGTTGTTGCGTTTATTTTTTTTTTTAAATTTTATTTAAAAATATTTTTTTTTTTTTGTTAATCGAGTGTTCTTTGTTTTTAACTATTTACAGATCACTATGGAAAAACGACGTAATACCCTGGATCGTTTTCAGCGTTTGGGTTTTGGACGTAAATCAGCACCCAATACAAATAATTCCTCAGCCGCAAATGAGGCCACGGGATCATCTAAAAATCGTAAATCTACCGAAAAGACCGAAAAACTACGCGAACTTACTGAACTATTGAGAGTAGGTGGTAATCGTTCTTCGCCTACTCCACCACCAGTACCACCACCAAGAAAACCTCGATCGGGCCTGCAATCACCATCACGAAGTTCTGAAAAGGCGGATGTTAATGAAAAATCTTCATCCACACCACCAACGTCAATGCTAGCGGAAACCCCTGAAGTGGTCTGTGAACCAGTGCTGTCATTTATGTCGACGCATAGCGATGATATATTGCTAATGGATCAAGATGAGCAAACCAATAATAACACCTTAAAATCTTCTACAAATAATTTAAAGAAGCTTTCAAGCGAAAAGCTAGAGAAGACATCGTCGGAGAAGCACAAGGGTCACATACAATTAAAAGTAAACAATATTAGCAATTCCAAACACAACACACCACTCTCTTCTCCCACGTCATTAAAGCCCAATGCCAGTCTCTCGCAATTGGAATTGTTAATACAAAAACAACAACGTGAAAATTCAAAATCACCACCACCCATTCTAGAGCAAGCAAATGCCACTGCTACTGCTGCTTCTGCTATGGTTAATGATGATAATGATGTTGAAATGAATGATGCTGTAAATAGTACAAATATTGCAGCGAAACTAGACAAACCAGAATCGCGCACAATTATTGGCTCGTATTGTCAAAAAAGTATACCATTTCGTTCGGCTTCATTTTCGGCTATTGATTATTCGGCGGGTAAATATAAAAAATCGGCCCTAAGTGCTTTACGAGATCGTTTAAGACGTGAAAAGGCCGTCGAGTCTACCAGTCCTACAAATTCGATATTTAATTGTATGGTTGATAATTTGACCTGGCCTCGTAAGAAATTAGAAGAAAAGGAAGATATTACGGAGAAGGCGGCGCAAACTCCTATTAAAAAGGAACCTGATTGGATATATATTCCTTTGAAACAAAAATCGGAAATCAGTATTAGTTTATGTTATGGTCAGGATAAAGCCTTGGAAGATGTTATGGAGTCACCTGATGTAATACCCGAAGAAGAAGTTTTTATGGCTGATACCATACAAGAAGTACCTGATAAAGTGGAGGCAGCTTGTGTGTCCACCATGGTAGCAGCTCATGCTAAAATGGAGTCTCTAACTGATACCATACAATCGGAAAATGATTATATAATAGATGAATCACTAGTACCAATAACAGTGGATGCCAAGGATTTACAAGAAGCTAGATCAGATAGTTTAGAAGAACAACGAGATGATACAAGATCCATAAGAAATCCTTTAAATGATATATTTGAACCTAATCTTGCCACACTAATGGAAGAACAAATCCCGTTAGAATCACCACCCGATAACTTTTTACAAACTGCCACTACTTGTCTAATACCAGTACCGGTATATGAGTGTACTGCTCAAGAGTGGATTTTGGAAAATCCTCCACAAGAATGGGTAGAAGCAACACCGGAAAAATTTGATATAATACCCGAAACTATACAGCCTTTAATAGCTTTAGAATTATGTCAAATAGAAAATTCTGAATCAAAAACTCAAACTGAAAAGTTACCCACTATATCGGTTTCTAGATCATACGATGAACTCGAAGATAAAACAGTACTACGTCAAAAGGAGGCAGCAGAACAACAACCACAATTAGAATATTCTATAAAACCTTCAGATCTTTCTTCAGAAAGGAGACAGGCTTCTTTAGATTATCCCGAAGTTAAAAAACGTTATAGTCATGATGATATGGAATTAATAACAGAGAAAAGATCTTCCTTAGACAACATTACCACACGTCATAGTTCAGATGAAAGACGTAAAGCTGATATGTCTAAAAGACGTAAGGGTATTTATATAGAAAATTGGCATGAACCTTCAGAAACTGATGGTCCCGCCAATGCACCCAAATCTTTGGCTTTGGATATATCCATAGCTAACTTAAATGCCATTAAACCGGATACTCCAGAAGATAATATCATGTATATAAATAGCCCCCTAACCGATGACAATCGTACCCCAGCCTCGTTATATAATTTTGATATTAATACACCCGAGGCAGAATATCAAAATCCCCCAGTATGGACTACAAATAATCCCATAATGGCTAGTTTTAGTTTACAGAGCTCCGAGGAAAAAGATGATATTCCTTTGGCTTCACCACCGGTTTCATTGAATACTTCTCACATTAGCTTACCGCGTCAAAATAAAAGTTATCCCTATCTACGCACCGATTCGATATCGGATAATGAAAGTGATCGTACTCCTCCGCCTTCTAGAGATCGTACTAGTCCTGCTTTGAGTGATTATGATTTTAAACGTTTTTCAAAACGTCCTTTGCGTGGTCCCTATGGTCAAATGTTGGAGGCTGAAATGAAAAAACCGAATAAAATGCATTTTGAGGAAATTCTGGAAGATTTAAGAGAATCTGATGTGTAAGTAAAAGAACTAATTATAATGCATCTTCTTCTTCTAACACTTCCGAATGTAACCACTAAAATATTAAACTTGAATTTTGACTTGAACAATTAAGTTACAAGTAATTTTTATGGTAGAAGTAAAATATTTTATTTCAACTATTATTTCGAACAACCAACTGCTCCTTCTTCCCTCCATTCCACTGTGCTCCATACGGGTAGACTATTTTTCTTTTTAACTCCATTTAAACCACCTTTTTATAGGAGTTTATAGTCATTTCGTCATTAGTTCACCAGGGAACATAACTCAAGCGGTTTGTACAGCAGGTGATGGAGGAGACTTTTGCAATTTTTCCAGCTTAAAGCCTGATGTGTAGTCGGTAGTAGGACCCAACATATAAAATATAAAGTTCCTTAATTCAGCGGTTTGGAGCTCAGTTACTTCGTTTGGATACTCAGTTTTTACTTCGTTCCTGTAGAAAATCACACACTACCTCACTGAACACATCAGAAATTAGTTGTTTTTAGGCAAATTGTATACGCAGAATGTAAAGAATTAGACTTTTGGGCCAAAGTGCAATTTAAATATGAACCCCTCTGGAATTAAAAAACAAAATTTGTTTCTATCTTTGGATAAGGGGCCGGGCCCCTGGCAGCCTACAGGGTACGAAATTTGAAATTTCCTCGGTATGTCAAAAACTATATTTTTCATGATCCGTGATTTGAGGCGCAATCTAGATCCATTCTAAGGATATGTTAGGTACAAAAATGCGGAAGGAGTTTTTCGTTTCGTTTCAAAATCACTCAAAACTTTGTGATTTTTGTTGGCATTACCTAGTGATTACTGCGTAGATATGATAGTACATTATTAAATTCCCTCAAATGCCTTTTTTAATGACAGTTTATTGTCATTAACATTCGAAAACTGTAGATTTTTATACAAAAAATGTATAATTATTAGTAGCTTTAAAGTTAGCGCCGCAAGACAAAATTTGTTATAAAAAATCTATCGATTTTTTCTAAAAAATTTAATTTTTTTTTATTTTTTAAAAAAGCAGAGTAGAGAAAAAAAAGAAAAGTCAGAATTTTTAGTATTTTCGAAGTCATCGCCAAAAGCAAATATTTATATATATTTTTTTAATTTCCCCTTTTTAATACGTTTTCCTGTATTTTAAATCAAAGTGTAGTTGATGAACTGGTTATTGTAGGATCCTAGGTGGTCTTCAATGGACTTAGAGGAAGAAACATATTATGGAATCTACACACAGAGAAATAAAGTGCCAACCGAATTGAAAAGTGTATTTTAATGGTAACAATTTATAAATTCAGTTAGTACAACGATATCTACATTCCATTTCTGAATATTTTGGATTTTGCAAATAAAATTCTGTTGAATTAACCGAACTTTGTTACGAAAACTAATGTTCAGTTGTAGCAACCGACTGAAATTCGTAAAAATAGAATTTAAGTCGTAGTAACCGAATTTCAGTTGTCAAATTGCAAAATTTTTCTCTGTGTGTATTCAACATCTATTCTATTCATCTATTATATAATCAGTTTCTATTATATAATCAAAAACAAAATGCATTTTGAAATCCTAAGTAAAGTTCATTTCATTAGAGTACCCACACTTATATGCTATTAGGTGTTCCGGTTTTTAACCGATAAAAAAAAATTGTTTTTAATTCTAGAGGGGTCCACATCAGGGATGTTAAATGGGGTTTTTAATTTTGTACCAACCTCAAAAAAAATTGTACTTTTTGGACCTTCACGGTACCATTTTTTTTTATTTATTAAAACAACAAAAAAGTATATAAAAATTAATTTATACACAAAAAAACAAAACTTAACAATAACACATGGATTTATTTGTTTAGGTAAGTAATACACTATTTGGAATTTTTACATCATAGCAGCATGAATTTGTCGATCTTAACCAATCCTTTGTCTGTAAGAGACTTGATCTGTAGTCTGTTTCTTTCCTTAGTTTTTATTATATTTTGAAAAGAAAAAACTGTTTAAACATTTGCAGGCGAGTGTGGAATGGCTTAAATTCCAGCAACGACTCTAGAAATGTCAAGAAACATATTGACATTCAGTTCATTTTGAAAATTAGCTACTACCGACCAAAAACTACAAATTTTTTAATTTTTTAACGGCTTCAGTTGCTCAACATCAGCTAACGCTCTAAAGTGATTATTTATTGAATCAATATTTGAAATTTCATTCGGGAACAATTTTACTAGAAGATTTACAATACTACTTGTTTTACCTGAAATAACACTTTCAGGAGTAAATTTATGGAACCACATTAATACTTCGTTATTAAAGTTGACGTTGGTTGTCAAATTTCGCAAAATTTTATATAAGATTGTTTCTTTCATTTCTTTAACAATAATTTAATTTAATTTTCACTTCTTCAGAATTTTAATAAATTCAAAATAAAAGTGAAGTCGGCTGCACCAATTTCAATATATGTAAGAGCTCTATACAACATAATACCACTCGCATACAGAGCTGCCAGATAAATTTTGTGCAAAATCGTCAAATTTCCGATATTAAAAAAAAAAAATCTACAAAATCCTCAAAATGATGATAAATCGTTAAATCTGTCGGATATGGTCGCATATATTTTAAGCGCTCATTACATAAAACGAATAAATGCTATGAAAAAGGACACAATAACAATTTGTTTGCTATAATAAAAATTTAAAAAGGGGAAAAATTAAAAATTTTTAAATTTTACCAAATGAGTCTCGGTAGTACCACGGTACTTTAGAAGGTCAAAATGTACCAAAAAAAGTACAATTGTACCAACTTTAACATCCGTGGTCCACATCCTTTTTTTTGGGAAAATCCCATAAAGTGCACCTTTTGCCCATATAAGCGGATGTCGATGATACAAGAGAAACCTACAAACCAAATTTTAAGTGTTTTTCCAGCGTTTTTGGCAGGTCTTTTAATTATTTTTTTTTTCTCTCCTGAAAACCTGTTAAAAACACTGTTAAAATACTGCTTGTAGGGAAGCCGACGACATATTCCATTTCAGGCTTGTAGGCAAAATGCTAGGGCAGTGGTAGACTTCCCTATGTTTGTCCCCAGGCACGTAGCTAGGGGGGGGGCTTGGGGGCTAGAGCCCCCCCCCCCCCCCCCGAAATGATTTCACAAATTTAAAAACTTAATACAATTCGTTAGAAAGTAACAATGTTATTGATAAATTTAATATGAAAATATTTATTTTTGACTTGGATCAAATAGGAAATAGTTTTATATGGTTCGAATCTTAAAATTTCGTTAGAAAACATCGCCTGCAAATGGGCGGCTATCATTGTTAGAGTTGATTTTCGACAAAAAGCAATAAATAAAATCATTTCATAAGAGATTTCGAAGTATTTGACTTAAAATATAATTAAAAAGTTGTTTGAGACACTGCAAACTAAAAAATTAAATATGTCTACACAGAAAAAACTAAAATTGGGTTTTAACTAAAATATTTGTTGATTCAGCAAAAGTTTGACTGAATTCGGTCGTGTTGATGCAATTGTAGTAACAACTAAAATAATTTGTATCTATTTAATTAATATTATTTTCAATTACATATAGTTTTATTCACATCTATTAAAAATTTAATTGAATATTGTTTACTATTGGGAAAAATTACAAAATTTTTAAAAAATCCCCAAAATTGTAAAAAAATCGCCAAAATTTAATAAATCGAGACCATTTGAAAAAATTGCAAAATTTGAAAAAAATTGCCAAAATTTAAAAAAAAAGTCCTCGAAATTGCAGTAATTTAAAAAACTCCCAAAATAAACTCCAAAATTCGAAAAAAATTAAAGAAACGCGAATTTTCTACTTTAAACGATTTTTTAATTTTGGCGACTTTTTAAAATGTTTGCATTTGTTTCAATGTTGTTATTATACGTTATAAAAACTGAATTTTTTTTATACCATACAACTAAGACTCAAAATTAAGTTTACTTGTGCCGCAAAAGTCGTTACTTTACTTACAGGGCAATCTTTTTATATAAATTTGGTTTGCTACGCACGCATCTGGTAACATACCCAGGTAGAAATTTGGGATGGTAGAAAAAACGAAGAGTTTTCAAAACGTTTGTTTTTGATGGTACTAAAATAAAAGCGTTTCCAAAGCGATAATTGCAAATAATACGAAAAAAAAAGCATTTAAAAAACATTATTTTGGATTGCTATTCGAACGTTCGGACAAAGTATTTTAGAAATACTTTTTATACAAAACTTACAAATATTTGTGAAATAAAAACACTGTAAAAACATTGGTTCAAAGCGTTTTTCCAACGTTTGTAAAAAGTACTTTAGAAGTTCTTATCGTACAAAATTTACAACGGTTTATAAAATGAAACCAATGTAAAACCATTGCGTTAAAGCGTTTTTCTAACATTTGCCAATAGTACTTTAGAAATACTTTTTTTTTTACAAAATATTTTACTGATTAAAAAACAACACTGTCAGAAGGGGGTCTATCTATATGCGAACTCGGTTTCTTATGCAATTTTTTTATATAATGAAATATATCTATTTTCCAATAGAGGGCTTTTTATTTTCATATTTGAATATTCGATTTTTAATTTCATTGATTTTATTGATATGTTTTTATATATCAAATTTAAATCTATTTTTTCTTTTGTGGTTGTCACAATATCGTTTCGTCAAAATTATGTTTTATGTTTATATTTTTTATACTAAATCACATTTCCCTTAATTTAAAACCCTGAAGTAATGCTTTTATGTTTCAAGCTTATTAATTTATATTTTGTTACTTTAAAATATATTTTAATTAAATTCAATAAAAATATTATTTTTCAAAATGTAAATATATAAAATTGTTTAAAATTATTATTCTGATATTTGTGTTGAAATCAATGACAAAGTACTTTAATTGTAGATTTTTTAACGCTTAGAGAACGTTAAAACTGTAAATTGGTATTTATGAACAATTCATAAAAATCTTTTAAATTTGTCTTTCGAGCGTTTTGACAATGTTCAAAATTACAACCCTCAAAGCGGTTATCATTTGGGTCGTTTTCATAACGCTTAATAACTGTAAGCCAAAATGTACTTATTTAACGATTGAAAAAGCATTTCAAAAATTTTGTTTTGCAATGTTTTGAGAACGTTATAAAATACCATCCTCAGACCGTAAATTTGGGTTATCATTTTGCACATTCTCAAAACGCTTTAAATTTGTAATTTGGTATGTTCTGAAAACGCTTGTACCATCATGAAAAATGCTTTTAAAACGTTTTAAAGATTGTATTTTTATACCTGGGTAGTTTTCAGTATTTTTTTTTACGATATATATTACGATATCTCATATATTTTTTTAATTTTTTGAAACAAATTTAAGCCTCAAACTTTGATCGATATGCATAATGTGTTAACGTGGTCCAATGTGACTCAAATTTTCTCAATTTTTTTTTAGACTAAATGTAAACAAATTTCTTTCGGCGCTCCTTGAAATGCGACATTTTAAAATCAAGCAGTTAAACCAGTCTTTGTGTTATAACGATGTAGTTTTTTTTAGACATTTTAAAGGGTTTTTATTTAAAAAATTAATTAAAGATAATTTTAAAAGCGTTTGAAATTATCCAAAATATAAATCAAAGAGAATTCGAAATACATAATTTAGTTTAAATAAGACCTAGGCGATGACAGGTATATTTTTAAATTTTCCAATTTTATATTTTTTCTTTATTATTATTTCTTTCAGACTACAATCACGCTTGCTTGGAAAATTTACGATTTTTTTAATACATGACATGAAGTATAGCCGCCAATCTTAAAAAAAGTCGGATATATGAAAAAGGGGAAAAAATAGTGAATAATTTGTTAAAATAATTCAAATAAGTGGCAGCAGGGGTCCACGACATAGTGTCAAAATGGTTTTCAAAATGTGTGTTTTCTCGAGCATTTTAACGATGTTTTTAAATAAGACTAAATTTCCTAATTTTTAAACATATTTTCATACAAAGATGTGTTAAATTTCACCACCAATTTAAAAAATAGATACGTTTTTCATATATTTTTGCTGCTTTATTACCTATCCGAATTTCATTAAATGGGAACCCATCGGAAAAGCTTCCTTGTAAGTGTCAGGCAAATTATATAGGATATTTGCTTTTAATTTGCTTTTTGGACGGTTATAAATCTTTAATTTCCCGAGTTAAAACTTTTGCATAAAATAATACATTATTTTATATACACTTATAAGGTTTCGTCTGCCAGTGCATTTAACCGGACATAATTATATAAATTCATATATAAAATTAATTTCGTATAAAAAATTTAATATGATGTCATATATAGTTGCGTATAATTGTATATTGCATTTAGAATACGCTAAAACTAATGCAATTAATAATTACGTTATATTTATATATCTAGACATTGCAAAATAATATATATTTTGATATTATATCATATATTAAAAAACACAATTTTATTTTAAATAAAATTTCCAAATGCTATGGAATTTGTTACAAATTTGTTACAAATGCAAGCGGCTAAAGTCTAAAAGGGTTAATAGATATTTCCAATTTTCATGACGTTTTAAAATCAAAAACTGGAAATTTATACCGCTATATAAAATCGTATTAAATTATATCGCGTCATTATTCGGATGTTATTTAATTATTATGCCTATTTCTCGGATAAAACTGTATTAAGACTCATATTAAATTACGTTTTCAAATTTTACGTGTTTCGCGGATTGTGATCAAACAGATTAAAACGTTGTTTCGCGATATAGACATCAAAATTCGCAAAATAAAGAACACAATAAGTAAAAAATTAAAAAATGCATTTTAAGGAAATGCACTTTATGCGGGAGGTTTTTGTTTCAAAATGACCTGAGAAAGCGGTTTCTATTATTAATACATAATTGCCCATCACGTGTAGCAAAAATTTAGAAAAAAAAAAAAAAAAAAAGCTGTTACTCTAGTGTGCAAAAAAAAAAATATATAATCAATATAAAAAATCGAAAAGCCCCCCCCCCCCGAAACAAATTCCTAGCTACGTGCCTGTTTGTCCCTAGAATATTTTGTGCCAAAAATCTAGCCTACGGAGATGTCTGCGTGGGATTAGGTACTTGCATTCCAAAAGTTATTCGCTTTATTTGTTTTGCCAGGCCTTCGAGGGTAAGGCTTTTTCCCTTTTAACTCCTTCTTTTACCGCGTTCCTGGCCAAATGCATAGTTATTTAAATTATTACGTCATTGTAAAAGTAATGAAAATTTACTATTATAAAAACCCTCTAAAAAATATATAGATCGAAAGAACGATTAATTTTTTTCAAAATTTCTTTCACCATAACTTTTTTCTTTACAACTTTTTCCGCGGAACTTTTTTCTCGAAATTTTTTTCCTCGAATTTTATTTTCACAATGGTTGCCAATTTTTTATCTTTGAACTTTTATTCAATTATTTTTTTTCGAAATTTTTTCCTTCGAATTTTATTTTCTCAAAATTTAAAAAAAAATTTCCCAATTTGTTTCACCATAATTTTTTTCGAGCATTAAAACTTTAATGAAAGCTAGCCATTATTTATATTTTAATGGAAAACAGAATGAATTTGGTAAGTTTTTGACTTTGAGAGTGTGAAAAATTCATGCATTAAACATTAAGGTTTTTAATAATTACTTTGAAATAGGCTCAGAAATATGAAAATTTTTGGACCTTCCCAAGGAACCCTAATATGAACTTAAACCATTCTAATATGAACTAAAACCCATTTTTCATTCTAAAAAAAGAATTTTTGCAAATTTTTTTTTAATATTGTATTAGTTTTTATTCTAATTGATAAATTATTCGACATAATGATAATATAATGTATTCAAAAAACGTATAAAAATTCGGTTAATAACTAGCCCAGTAAGAAATACTGCCCCAGACCACTAATGTGCCAATTATTACTTAACCGAAAAATTCGAGCACACATCTTAAATTGATTGCTGCAATAGAATTTTTTTATTCAAAGAACTCAAAATTGTGAGATATGGAAGAAGTTTTTTTTTTGGATGTCAAAAACGGACAGAATTTTTGGGGTGCTTTTCAAATCTCTAATTTCAAATTTTAAAATGTTTTCTTCAACAAAAGCAAAAAAATTGATATTTGCACCCCATTGTCTTGTTTAAAACATCGTAGAGAATAAAAGTAAAAAAATTTTAAATTATTCCCCAGTAAATTTATGTAAAACCACGATTTGATTTTTACGGATTTCGAGGAATTTGTGTTTTCTGGTAATAACAAGGCTTACTTGTTGCCATAAAATATTTAAAATTAGCTACTTTAGTAACTTTTGTTGTTTTATTTTATAACAGTAACTCAATGTAGAAAAAATTGTTTTTTTAACATCATTAACAAATGTGGCCCCAAACGACCCCAGACTTATTTATTTCAATTTACTATTGAATTTTAAGAAACGTGATCTAAAATATTATAACACAATATCTGAAGATTCTGTGCCAACATTTTTGAACAAATTAAACAACGTTAACCCGTGCCGTGCCGTGCCGCATTTAGATCAAATGAGATACTTCGGGAATTTATATATATATGAACAAAAATTATTTAAGTTCTAAGTGCTACAGCCATTTTTTAAATTCCTAAAAAAATATTCTGAGCTAAATTAACCCTTAGATGCTTTTGGTGCTAAAGTGACCCTCTGCTGAAAAACTTTAAAAATAAATTGGAGACGCGATATTTAAAGATCTGCTGGGATTAGCTATCTTACATTTGGACGAGGTTATAGTTATATGACGTACATCTTCTAAACCAAGTTTGGTTAAAATCAGGAAGGGTGGAGGAAATCGGGGTGTTGATTTTATATGTTTTCAGTCTAATTTAAATAACTTTATGATCATATAATATCAATGAATTATTTATATAAAAACATTTATTAATTAATCCAGTCAATGAATTAGTCCCAAGTATGCTTCGAAGTGTGTGTTCCATTCTTTAATTAAACTGTGAGTGTCACAAATTTAATAGTTTACTAAGATGTTTTGATGAAAAAATGAACAGTAAAACCTCCCTAAAGAGAACATACTAAAAATTTTGATGGAAGAATAATTCAGCATAATCTTCTAGCAGATGACCTCAAAAATTAATCGCAAATGGGTTCAAAATGTATCACTAAAAATTAAATTTATATATGAAAGTAGTTCATCTATAATAGTTTTCTTGTTTGATTAAAACTTTTGCTCAAAAATAGGATTAAAAAATCTTAAAGTATCAAATAATCGGCAAGCAAACAAGCTCAAAATTTAACACGTTGACTGCCACTGCAATTTTCAGAAAATTGGCCAAAAATGTCAATTTGATTTTTTCACATTATATTGCATACTAAAAACTCTATTTCTAGATCATACGCACAAAAAAATAAAATTCATAATTTTTTATGAAAAAGTTCACATTTGTAAGGTTTATACTATTCATGAAATTTACTTACTATTTATTAAGTGTTCCTAGTTTCCCTAGCATTTATGAATAGGTACATAAAATTCCCACTATTATTGCAATTTATGCAAAGTTAAATATTAGGGTTTTGTACATTGGCAAATTTTTAAAGTACTTTTTCATAAATATTAAGTGTTTCTACGTATATTTCATGGAACTTGTCATAATTTACGAGACACAAACTTTCCCAATATTTTTTATGAACTGTTCATAAATATTATGAAAAAGTTCATAAATTAGAACATTGGCAAATATTTCATAAAATATTCATTAGTAATATGAATTTTTTTTTTGTGTGTAGGTATCATCAAAAAGCAAAAATTATGTTTTTTTAAGGAGAAAAAGGACCTACGAATTATCTCGTAGTTGGCTTCTGTAACAGAAATCGCTACGCAGAAGTCAACTATGAGTTAATTCGTACGTACCCAAGCAAAAAAAAAAAAAACGCCGAGAAACACGTTACTTCTGTCTAGCCTGTGAAGAGATGCCAGCCCTTTGTGTGGAAAATTGTTTAAGAACTTCCACAAACAATAAAATATTACTTTATTTCTTGTATTTGAGTTAATTTTTCCATTATATTGAATTACATTTTCCATTATATTTTTTTTTTTGTTTTGAATAAATGTTCAGTTTACGCAAGCCAACTTTGACTTTTTGTTCTTTTCCCAGAAGCCATTTATCGATACTAGCAATGATATAATACGGTTTTATTCGTAGCTACACAAAAACGGCAGGTTTAGTGAGTACGAGATAACTCGTAGTTGGCACCCTTGAAGGAAACGCAATCTACGAGTTATCTGGTAGTTGGCAGTCAATTTTTTTTTAAATTTTTGTATGAAAGTGGGTTCTTTTTTTATTAATCAATTACTTAAAAAAGATATTTAAAAAAATGCCAAAAAATTAATCTTTTTTTTTTTTTTTTTGCATTTTTTTAAATGTTAACAAAATATTCAATTATATTTAGCAATATGCCAAAAAAAACAACTTTTTCATTTTCAAGCTATTAATCCCGAATGATTTTATATGTTTCGGGGGTAGAGTCAGGTACCCTACTTGCTTATTAGAATGCCCCTCACTTGTCCTAAAACGGATATTTAGGGTGGCCCTTAAAACTTGGATTTTTTGACTTTTTATGAATTTAACGCATTATTTATGTTAATAGCTACAAAATCAATGTTTTTATGTGTTGAATAGTTAGTTTGGGTAGTAATCTTCCATTTTTGGTTTTTGTTGGGATAATACACTGAAAAAAACAAAGTGGCAACAACAAAACTTGGAAGTAAGAAAATACTACTTCTAACATTTAGCGCGGCACAAATTGGGCTGAATATTATGGCTTGCCATGCAACACAGTTGTTAATGACATTAAAATCTAAAATTCTGCCGTGGTGCTTGTCGATCGCATTTTTCGTTTACAAGAAAATTAGGAAAATGTAAAAAAAAGGCGAAAAAAAATGAAAAAAATGGGGTTTTTTTGACCTTCATTCACTTATAACTTTAGAAGTAGGAATGTTATCTTCAAGCACCACGGCAGAATTTTAGATATTTTAGTCATCAACAACTATGTTGTCTCCCAAGGCATAATATTCAGCCGAATTTGTGCCGTATTACAAACAGTACAGCCTATTTTCGACAAATTTTATTAATTGATTAAAAAAACAGGGTGAATTTTTACGTAATTTTTACGTAAATTTATGCTACTGAAATTAGTTATACATTAGTTATTAAGAACATAGACACTGTTTTCATTTTGAGAAAGAAAATTCCTTTCCATGTGATAAGTAAATATACTTATATTTCATTTACTATTGCGATAAAGCGGCAGTAGATATTTTAGCCGTCACCTTTGCGTGCTTATGAATCACACAGCCTCACAAAAATATAAAAAGGTTCTGACCCAGAAACCAGACCCACCAATCCTTATGTATTATGACCTCCTGAATGCGATGCCGCCATAAGAATTGAATTATATCGTTGGGTTTTCATGTAATTTACAAGCAAAGTCCGCAAAGTGAACTTACCTAATTTGTAAATTTGACCATGTTAAAAAGTGTTTGTTTAAATCCATGTTACTTTTAAAATTTTTGACAGATTTTATTAAAACACCTCTTATTTTTTTCGTAATAAACCAGACTTGATCTTATATAAAGAAATAAAATTTTAAAAAATTTTAACTAACAATAAGTCAAATTTACAAAGAAACCGGGTAGGTTCACTTTGTGGACTGTCCTTGTAAATTACAGAAAAACCCAACAATACAATTCTAGTAAAATAACTAAAATTTTTTTCGCAAAACTAAAAATGTAAACTTTAATGATCAATTTAATAAAATTTACATACATATTTTAATATAAATTTGGTACTATCTCATTATCTTATAGATCTTTTCTTTCTCAATCGGTTATTTTTCATCCGATTTTTAAGTTTTGTTTTTTGTTGGAAAGGTATTCAATTACCTTTCTAATTGTTGAATTTTGTTAGTACAAATTATTGCCGCTAGATGGCGTAAAATTCATTTCTTTTAAAAAATGCATCAAAACACCCTGTATTTGCAAATATTTTGAGTTCATATGCTCTGCAAAAGTACTCGCCATATGATTTTGTACAAAGTTGCCAAACAACATTTGGTCGAATTCTGGAAATTTAACGGTCAAAATTTTGATTTTCTTCAAGAACCTAAAAATAACGGTAATTTTGTAAATAACGGAATTATAAAAAAGTCGCGGAACAAATGTTGCTTCTGTTACCCTAAAGAACCATTTTCAACAATAAAAAAGTTCTTTTTCGCAAAAAGTCGATTTTGGCATATTGCTAATTATATTATATTATTTAATTATATTTTTGAGTCAATTCTGTAAAAAAAATTTAAAATTTAATATTTTTTTTTTTTAATTTTTGTGTCTTTTATGATTATTTTTAGAAAGCTCATATTTTTGTCCAAAAAATTAGTAATTTTTGACAATGTCATTTTTAAATTATAAATATTTGTGTTTTATTTGACTCATTTTTGACTCATCGAATAAGAACGCTCAAAAAAGCAGACATTTTGCTGGCTTGGAAATTACACTAAGGATATTATGTAGGTAAAGACGATAGCAATTGTAGTCAAAAACAAATGAAATTTCACTTGAATTAAGGACTACTGACATTTCAATAAATTCAATTAATATTTGTCATTTGTTTTTACTGTTCAAATAATAAATTAACAATTGTAATAAAAATGAACTACATACTTATGTTAGTAAAAAATAAACAGATTTATTTTTTTTAATTTTTTGAATTGCAAACAACGACTGTAAAATGAATGTAAAATCGTAAAACAGTCATATGATGTGGTTTGTTTTTTTTTTTTAAATGAACTGCAAAGTTAGTAAAAAATTAAATTTGTTCAACAAATGACTGACATTCACATTAAAAATAAAAAAAAAAAATTCTATTACAACCCAAACAACAAAATATTTTGAAAGCAGAAGTTCCATATTTCCATTTCCATTTTTGTTATTTTGTAATTTTCCCAATGCTCCACAGGTAGTTAAGTGGATAAGAAGAAGAATAATTTTCATTAATCTTTTGTGATTTTTATGATTCTTTTTTTTTCAAAAAGTCATTTGCAACTCAAAGAATAAGAACGCTTAAAAAAGTATGCAAAGTTTGCTGGTTGGTTAACTATCACTGTCCCCTGTTGGAATATTTCACTGTACTTGTACTAAGAAAACGGAAACGTGTCTCTTTTATTATATTCACATTTCCACTATTTTAATAAAAAAATTCTATGAAATTTGTATTTATATTTAAATTAAATTACATGTCTTTTAACACATTTTCTATTGGTTTCTTCTTCTTGTATTTTATCTTTCTTCAAAATATTCCAATTTGCAGTTCCATACAACCAAGGCGCCAGCGTTCTATACATGATGACGCAGGTGGTCGTAGTAATGTGCCCCACTATTCCAATTCGATGCGTGTGCGTAAAACAACCAATAATACATATTTGCCAGTGCCACAACATACGCGTGCCGCCTCAACACCTTCGCAAATTGAAAATGTCAGTAGTAGTGGCAGTAGAAAAGGCGCCAATGGCATTGAACACGATGATGATGATGATGATATGATAATTAAAGTTAAACCTCTAGAAAAAAAATATCAAAGTACTTTAGATACTACAACCATAGGAAGAGATGATATAATAAAAGCAACAACAACAACAGCTTCGATTGCAACAACAAAATCAGCAGTAGCAGCAACTAAAGCAAAAGCTTCATCATCTTCGCTAATGCAACGAGAACAAAAAAGAGCTTCCTCGGAAGCACCCGTCTCAAAGTCGCATAGTAAACGTAGTCAATCGATGAGTAGTACGGAAAAATCATCAAATGCTCACTTACAACATTTGCATCAACAGAAACGTAGTCTAGACGTCACTACGACAAACAAAGTAAATAATAAAAATAATCCAGCAACAACAAAGTCTGGAGGAGCAACAACAGGACAAACAAGTAATTCAGCATCAACAACAACATCGACAAATATCCTGCCTACGCCTGAATTATTGGCTCAGCTGTTAAAAGGTTCCAGTGAGAAATTACTCTCTGAACAACGTCAGCAAATGTATGCGGTAAGTTTACAAATAAAATAAAATAAAATAAAATGAAACCAACACTTACCACGTAATTAATATAAAAGGTCCGCCACATGACTTTGGACTTTGTATGGCGTCATACCAAGGTCTTTATGCAAAATTCGTCTCAATGATGTCTCCGAAATGTTCAATTGTTGAGAACGACGGTGAATTGATGTTGATGGCGCTTCACGCACACTTTCTGCCACAGCAGCAATATTCTCGGGTGTACGCACTGTTTTTGGCTTTTCACGCTTGGGTTTATCGATGACGATGCCAGTTTCTTTCAGTTTTTTCACAAGATAACGAACATACGGTCCATATTCGTTCAGCGGAAAGATAAAACTAATTATCTGTCAAATCAGACATGAGCTAAGTGTTACCATTCACGAAATAAGCACTAGTTAAAAAAAACCGTTAGACGGCGGACCCTTTAATTGAAAATCTAAAAGAAAATTCAATAAGTAACGCAACAATTTCTTACTTAGGAGGATGGTATCCTAAAGCAAATATATATTTTTTTTTTAGTATAAATCCGTTGTTTTTGAAAACAAATTTTAAAAAGAAATAATTTAAATAGACCCAACAAATTTTCATAGAAAATTAAAGTTTGTGTTTAAAATAAAATTTAAGCTGCACTCTTGAAAATTAATGTAATATTACTGCTATAAACTGAATAATTTTGTGCGTAATATTAGACAAAATGCGTAAAACTAGACAGAGAATGTGTGAAACATGAATATACACATTTTTGTTTTAAGAATTACACACATATTTAGTATATTCGGTGTTGAAACACTGATTTCTATGTTTATAAATATTTGTAGAAACAAAATGTGTAAAATCACATAAAATGTGTGTTAATTTGAAAAAAAATTTTTTTCAAGAAACATAAAGAATTGTCAAATAAAAGCTGAGAATTATAAAAAAAATGTCAAAATAAATAAAAAAATCGAAAATATAATAAAAAAACGCAAATTTATAAATAAATAAATATAATTTATAATTATTTTCGTTTATTTAACCTTATTTCTTATTTTTCAATTTTCTAATTATTTGAGTTAAGGTTTGTTGTTTTTATTTTATAAAAGTTTTTTTATTTCAATATTTCGCTACTCCTTTGTGTAGCAGTTAATAAATTATATAATAGGACAAAGGATAGGATACAGAAATTAGACATGGCAAATATAGTGTATAAAATACCATGTAGTGGAAATAATGTAGAAAATTGTGATAGAGTATATATAGGTACAACGAAAAATAAATTGAGAACTAGATTAGCTGGACATAGATCAGATCAGAAATATAGGAATATTAATTCACAAAAAACAGCATTATCTTCTCATTGTTCAAGATATAATCACTATCCAGACTTTGAAAATGTTTCAATTTTAAATACAGAACAAAATTACAAACGTCGCACTGTGTTGCGAAACCGGAAGTTTTTGGAAATCATATTGCCTAAACTGTAATTTTAATTGTATCGATGAGAAACTTCTACAGATTGGTCAGAATGAAATCCCAAACAGAATGAGTGAAAAAAAATGTACACCGAAAAAAATTGTTGGGTCAAATTTTCAACAAAATCAAAAAAAAAAAAAATTTTTTCGAAAAATTTACAAAAAAAATTTATTTTAATTGTTCTTTTATTTCTGATAAATACCCTATGATTAGTTTTTTAAATAAACTATAGGGTGGTCCGAACAAGAATTATAAACGTCAAATTTTCATGATTTTTCGATATTTGTTGAAAAACTCTGAAATTTTATATAAACCAAAATCTATTTCATTTCTTATTTGAAAGGTGGCAATAAAAGCTTTAATTTGATACCGGTTTGAAGTCAATAGCTTCAGTTTTAAGAGAGTTATGCTCATTTCTGTGGAGTGCTAGAATAGATGTAGAATAAAAAAATAAATGATTCCGAGAATTTCCGTTCTATTTCTATGGAATAAATACTGAGAGTGATATACTAAAATCGCTATAACTCCCAGGAGGGCTGGTATGGGCAGCTGATTTTTTCACAGTTCGTTGAAAACAAATTATGTAACATTTCTGTAGTGGTTTGGAACTGGGACTCTCTGGGACTTTTTAGATATTGCTTACCTAACCCAAATTTAAAGGAAAAATGGACCTTTAGTCGGGTTTTCGCTCTAAAAAAGGTGCATATGAAAATGTCTCAAACAACATTCCTTTTTTTTACAGAAGATACTTGTCCGAAGCCAGATTTTTTTTCCAAATCAAAATATCTGTCACCAAAATCAAATGAGATCATTTTGAATACAGCCCTGAAATCCCCTCTTTTCGTGGAAATTTTGTATATTAGACTTCTAAAATCAATTAAAAATCAACGGGCCAACATAAAAATAAGCTTTATGTGTTTTTTGTTTACTTGGAATGTCTGTGACAAAATTGCATCATTAAAAACACTGAAAAAAATAATCGGAAAAAAGTTACTTTTCCACTAGCCGCAACACAGTGCGTCGTTATTTATTAGAAATGTTACAGATAATTAATACACCACTAACAAATAGAATTAATTTTAAGATAGATATTGAAAATGTAGCTCAGAAATATAGATATTTATTACAAAAGAAATAACACATACTACATTAATTTATAACAAATATTACATCAATAGATTTTTTAAGTGTTAATTATTTATATTTTTTGTTTTAGAAATATTTGTCAAGTATTTTAAATATGTTTTCAAACTTTCAAAAATTTTTTCAAACTTTAAAATTTTTTAATTTATTTATTTTCCTGAAGATGCTACACAAAGGAGTAGCGAAATATTGAAATAAAAAAACTTTTATAAAATAAAAACAACAAACCTTAACTCAAATAATTAGAAAATTGATAAATATAATTTATATATATTAAATATGTATAAATAAATATCGGTTGGTTCTGCAAAAATGTTGCAGCGGTCACATTGGATTTTATTGTAAAAAGTTCAGATGTACTTAAGTTTGGAAGTTAAGATTTTATTTTTGGTGTTTACAATATATTCCTGCATATAAACTTAATTGGATTTGCGGAAGTGAAGTCTTCCACAATTATAGGCACTTTAACTATCAAATTATGTTAATCTTTTGCAATGGTATTTAAAAGTTTCATGTTTTCTTCTTTTCATGAAAATAATCATAAATATCCCAAGCAAATTAATAAAAAATTGGCACTTTAAATGTAATTTAACTGCCTTATATGTGTATTTTTAAGCACATATAGTGTAAATTTACAAAAAAACTAGTACGTTCCGCAATATTTTTTAAACACCCAATGATGTATACTTAAAAGCTTTATGTTAAATATTACACTCATAGTACATAAAAAACACATATAAAAATCGTTAAATAAATTGATGTTCATTGATTACAAAGGCCGTTTTCAGCTTTTTATGTTAGATTTAATACTGCAAGCAAATAAATAAAAAATTTAAACTTTAAATGTAATTTTACTGTCTTATATGTGTAAATTTACAAAAAACTAGTACGTTCCGCAACATTTTTTAAACAAACACCCAATGATGTATACTTAAAAACTTTATGTCTAATATTACACGGATAGTGTAAATTTACCCGTTTTATAGTAGGAGTATAGTTTCCTACTATAAATTATGTAAATTAAAACAGAAATTACAATAACTGATAAAACTGTTGGGGAGTTAAAAAAAACTTGAGTTTCCCTAGAAAAAAATTGTATTTATGGTTTTATCATCTTAAAATATATTATAATATGTGATTACATATGGTGTCATTCAAAGCCGTTTATCATAACATGTTTTATATATATGGTAACATAACGATATATTTATGTATCGTTATGAACAACGATTTGCTGTTTTTCCGAAAATGCATAAGTTTTGTCCTTTAGTCATTATAAGTCAATGTTCCAAATTTTATTAATATATCTTAATATTTGCTACATGTAGCGACATAATAATAAATAGATATGTTTTCATATTTTCATATATTACAAATACAGTGAGACCTCGATTATCCGTGAATTGGTTAACTGGCAACATCAATTATCCGGGAAAGAAAATGAAAATTATTTTTTTTTGCACCGATCTCATTTTTTTTTGCATGGATTAACCATGCCAACCACTTTTATCCGGGATTGCAATCAAACACAATGTGAATGAAACGAAAAAAATTAATTCCCTAGTTTGCATAGGAAGCGTCAGAGGTATATGCACGTGTTTAATTTAGTTTAATTTTGAAATTTGAGAAGTACGGATTGTTAGTGTTGGGTGTCAGTACAATAATATTAATTTAATAATTAAAAAAAAAAAAATAGAAAAAACTACACAAAATTTTTTCTGAATTAACACTGAATCGACTATCCAGAATGCTTCCAGTTCCGACCCATTACGGATAATCGAAGTACCACTATAAAACAATAAGATTCTTCCCAAGGGTAGTACTAAATGTTGTATAGTCGTGCTGAAAATAGATGATAGTACGATAAAAATAGATGATAGTGTGCTAACAGATTAAAAATCTAACCCAAAGTCAAACTGAAAATAAAATTTTACCATTTCCCTCAAACTGGACTAAGATTTTTCGAAATGAAATTTATACCACTTGTTCGTTACAAAACATAAACAATGTGTTCTTCTACCAATTTTTTTTTCGTTGCCTATTTTAGGCGATATGGTCAAAAATAGGTTGAGACCGAATCTCACAAACTAATATCTAAAAATATATAAATTTATGCATAAACTATTCCTCTTATCAACTTATAACTACAGTCCAAAAATTACAATTTTTGTTCTTTTAGCAGATATGACGATGTTCGTTTTTCGGAAAGCGCGAAATTGAGCGAAAATGCACCTTAACTTCAACAACACATTCAATAATTAATAAAATCTTTCTGCTACATTTTATAAAAATCAGGGACCGTAATCATTATGAGTTTTATAGTAAAAATTACACAATAATGATTATATTATGAGTTTTAAGGATTTTCTTCAATGGTAATGATTATTTTTGAGTAATATTAATAAAAATCAGCCATAATCACTTTCATAGAATTTTTAAGGTGCCTTTCACAAAAATCCTCAAACTTTTGGAGTGTGTTCAACATAAGATATGTTGAATTCCAACGAGTTGCAACATCAAGCACTGGTTGCGGTAATTTATTATTAATATTTATTATTATTATTAATTTTAATAATTTTAATATTGTGCTCACTTTGGAATATTCCTGACCAAGTTAGTAATAGTATTTTACTCGTACCCAATTTAAACAACAATCTATAAAAAAGACTAAAATACCCGTAAAATTAAAAATGATATGGAAAAAATTTAGTATTAGTTTGCTTTCAATTTGAATTATAACAGCTTGCAGTTTTCGTGACATTGATTTTTTATTTTTTTTAAATTGGGTTTAGATTTACATACCAGTTTTACTATTCTTCATGCCCAGTTTACATGCATATTAGGGCTATAACCAAATTTTTGGCATATTACCACGAGTTGGGCAATGAAAGTGAGTTTTACTTTGAGCGAAAAAAATAAAAATCATAAATAATGATTATTTTTGAGTTTTATTTTTTTTGCTCAAAAATAATGATTATGGCTGATTTTTTTTATTATTACTCAAAAAACTTTAAAAATCAAAATTTTAAAAATCATGACGGATATCCAAAGATTGTCAAAAAATAATAATAATGGTGCAATAATTTTTTTTTTATATCTTTTCTAAGTGGTTGATTTTTTTATTTAAAAAAATGAACAATAATTATTATTTAGGGTCCCTGTTAAAAATGTGTTTTCAAGATTTTTGTGAATAATTTGTGGATAATTTTGTGAATAATTTTTGTGAATAATTTTGTGAAAATATTCATATTTTTAAATTTTATAAAATTTAGACTTTAACGCCTTCTCGCTTCGAAAAGGTGAAATGACCACAAAAAATTACTTCACTAAAATAGCTATCAAAATGGCTTAAATTTTTATTTCAAATCACTTATTTTGAGCACTTATGGTTAATTTAAAATACCTCGAATGGAGGCGTGCTTGCCGGATCCAAAATAAAAATTTTCAACACAAAAATACTAAACAGATTAGAAATGCTAATCAAAAATACTCTGACTTACGTCCCCAAATTAATTTTTCTGGATCCGCGCCTGATATATTTAACAATATAACAAATACAATCAAATATGCCCATATTATATTAGATATTGGACTTGAGGTAGAGCAATATTCTTACGAAATATATAAAATAAAAAACCATTTTTGAATTTCAAATACAAGAATTAGAACATTTTTAAACAATCAGCATATCACGGCACTTCTCATCCAAACATTGTCTGTTAGGAATATGTTGTTTTTACAAATAGAAATACAACAAATACATATAGTACATATAATGATATACAAATAATATTGATATGTTAAAATTGTTGGTTTTAAAATGTTTTCAGTTTATACACTAAGGCAGACAAAATTCTCATAAAGTTAATTTTGTCTGTAGTATGCAATGTCTCGGTTTGAGTTAAGCCAATTATCATTTTCTGTTGCTGGCAACTGAAGATTAGGGTGATGCCTATGAAATGAAAATGAGCAAACTTTTTGAAAAGCAAATCAATTTGTGATATAGATATTAGATTTTGAACTTGAGCTAGAACGATATTCTAACTAAATAAAAAATATTTCAAAAACTATGTAAATGGTCTTCTCGGATTTAGGAGGGCTAAATACATAATAATAAAAAAAATAGTCTAGTGTAGAAGGTACTTTTGTTTAAATTTAAAATTTTAAATGCATTTAGGATACCTTCCTCGTTATTTTTTCTGCTCAGAAGTTGCCAGCACAAACAGGCATAAATCGAAATTATAATAATGCATGTGGTACACACTTTTCGTTACATGTAAATTTTTACACAACTCATATTTAAACTTACAGAGCAACAGGTTCTTGTTCATTTTTTTCTCTCTTTGATTTCACCATCGACAACAAAAAAAAATCGACAATAGAATTTCGCAACTCTTTTTTTTTATCATTTACTAGTAGTGTTTTAACCAACCCCATAAATTAGTCTGTGCCATAATTTGTTTACAGCACCAAAGGCAATCAAATCTACCCATTCGATATGTTTACGCATTTTATATATGAAAAACAATTACTAGCAGGGTTGGGAGTTTCTAGACTTTAGTATTTTTTTCCAAATATTTTTCAATGCAACAGACAAATAAATCAAAATGATTGTTTTTTGGTGTCCAAAAAAATTAAACCTTATTATAAAATAGTCCCGAATATAAAATTAACTGATATAAAATTTGATGAAATTTTTTAAAAATTTGTATAGTGATTGCAATTCAAAATTACTTTTGACCCTAAAACCGGCCTAAGCTTTTTAAAATGAAATTTATATCACATATTAGGGGAAAAAATAAACAATAGGCCCTTCTACCAAGATTTAGAGTAGAACTTAATAACCAATCTATAAAAATTAAAAAGCTTAGGCATTAATTATTCCTCTTACCAAGATAAAACCACAATCCAAAAATTTCACTATTTGCGCTGTTACTTATGCCGATTTTTTTTTTTTCGAAAAAAGCGAATTTAACTTCAATATATAATGCTTACCAAATAAGCATTGCTACTGCTACCAAATATATTCTTTCTTCCGAATTTCATAAAAATCCGTCTATACATTTTCTAGTTTAGACGATGTCCTTTGGAGGTATCCTATTGGAATCCTATATTATACATCCCATAGGATACCAAAATAAGAGCAGTTTTTAATGTGTTTATTAACAATGGTTGTCAACTTTTTGAGATTTTGAAAACTGTATTCTTTTCAATATATGTATGACTTTGCACAGAGAGAATTTTCTTGGACGAATTTTGATGAAATCTTTAACTTAACTAATGAATCTTTCTTCACTTGAAAAAGCTTCATAATTTTAATGCACCATTTTCATTAAAAGCAAAATTAATGATTTCTACGGTTTTTGTCAAAGCTCTGTCTTTTGCGATTCTCTAGCTTTTCTAAAACTTTGGGTTCTGATGAGATCCTTAGCCAGATCAAAATAGGTGTATCAACCTAGCTAATATATTTTATTTGCTATATTTTTGTAATAATATTGAGGTTGAAGGCTCATTATAAATAAATAAAAATATCCAAAAAATAATCTCGATGTATATAAAAACAAAAGACAGAGAAAACTGTAAAATTCAAATTTCTAATAAATAAAACGAAAATTTTCATAAAATTTTATTAAAAACTGCTTCTATTTAGTGAAAAGTTTCAATGGACGTGTTCCAGTGACACTCAATAGATCTAAAGGAAAAATTAATTGATATTATGCAGAGAGTTCTCTCAATGTGGGCCATACGATTTGAATTATAATTTGAACGCAGATAATCTATGGAGCCCCTTAAAAATTGGCGGCTTTATCTTTTCGAAACTAAAAAAAAACATGTCATTAGCGATTTCGATTTAAATATCTCTGTTTTTTTAATTTTTTATTTTTCAGATTTATTAAGATTAAATTTAAAAATGTAGTAATAAGACGCCACTTTAAATATCTCTGTTTTAAAAACTATACAGTGTCGGCCAAAATTAACTGCATAAAACCACCAAGCTTTTTATTTTGAAAACTAAGGCTCGTATTTATGTTCCGTAAGCATTAGTCGATGAAAGGCATATTATTTTTAGTAAAGTGTTTTAGTTTATATAAATTCCGTTATTTTTAAATATTTGAGGAAATAAAGAACTTCGTGATCTCAGATACTGACGCGACTCTGCTAATATAAAGAATATTTAATTTTTTTTTTTTGGCCAAAACTCCAATTTTGTTGCTTTAATAATGAAAGTATTTTTAGAGTCGGCAATGAATGATTTTCAAAAATTTTAATTCTGTGAAAACAATACATTTGCTTATGACTGAGATTCTTATATATAAGAAATTTTATCATTTTTAAAATAATGCTTTATATAAAGGATTATAAAGGATAACAACAATTTGTATTGTATTCAATGTTCCACAAAACAAAACATTTAAAGGTAATTTGTCAAAGGATTTTATAAAAAGATTTATATCGGTCGCTATTTTCATTTGCTTACCTTTACGATGACACCAAAATTTCAGTATTCGGATAGAAACCACGAGTATTTACATTAGTGAACAAATACCTCACCCAAGTGATAGAGAAAGACGTGACGAGATTATTTCTATTATCTTGTTTAAGTCGTAATAAAAAATACGAATTTAAAAAACACAATAAAAAAAATTACGAATTTAAAAAAATATATTATATTTTTTTATAGTGAATTTTATCGTTGATCTATAAGTTTATGTGTGAGATTTTATTTGATCGGTTTAACATCATGACAAATTTTTCTCTAAATTAACAGAAAAATTATAATTTTTATATGATAATTTACTCTGACTATTAGAACTATTTTTTTAAAAAACATGGTAGAGACGGGAACCGATCCTCGATCGTCAGATTAACAGACGATTAATCTATACCCTAAGTCACCGAGGCATATAATATTTGATAGTTGAAAACCTAAGTTAAATTTTCTTCTGTGTAAATTCGTTTAAGATATACCAAAACTAACACCTTAGCCTTTAACTTTCAAAAAACCAATTTATAATAACTCTAAAAGTAGATATCCAGAAAAATTTTGTATTTTTATATTTTGTCTGGAAGTAATAAGACAAGTAACGTATTATTGTTTACCAATTATATTTTGTGTGATAGATATGGATTATAAATTTCTTATCGGTAACCGATTATTTTAATTAAATTTAAATGCAGAAGATAATAAGTACCTACTCATTACCAAGTAATGCATAAAGTAATTAGTACCCGAGTAACAAAAATTATATATGTTCTTATGTTTTTTCATCTTAAAATATATTATAATATGTGAATATATATGGTGTCATGCATAGCCATATATTATGTTTCTTATGTGGTAACATATATTACAATATATTTGTATATATTAACCATTATTAAATTATATATTAATCATATATGCTATACATAATAAGATATGGTAGATCTATTCATATATATTAAAATTTTCTCATATATAATATATGTAATCATATATGGTTGCAATATAAGCTATATAATTTAAGATATTATAATAAGTACTGTCTTATACAAAATATTTGTGTGTGTTATACGATATGCTTATATATGGTGTCATGTGTATAACACAACCTAATGTATAATAATGTAAGACATTAAAGGCTGTAATATATAATTATATAAGATTCTAATATGACACAAGACTACCAATTTAGTTTGAGATAAAATTATATGTGGTCCAACTCCATTAATATTTTGTATGCGTTTAAGATATAATTATATATAACCCCACACATAGTTATATATGTGCCAGGTGTGTCAATTTTTTTTTCTAATTTTTTTTTGAGTTTTACTTAAAATTATATATGTCATGTTTGTGGTCCTTTGTTCCCAATAGGACCCACAGGACATAATATATATATATATGTCATGTAAACCCCATGAATAAATTCAATTCAATCTTAAAATATCTCATTCCATCCACCAAACATTAGTTACTATTCTTTTTGGACATTATTAGATTCAATTCGATCTAAATTAATACCACGCGATATTTTGTGATATTACAGGATGTTAAATTAAATATTATTGGATTTTTAAATTAAATATATTGAATTTTTCCAGTAATATATTTAAGGGATCATAGCCGATATTACTGAATACCCAAAGTTTGAGATAAACTTGAATGAGAATAAATATTGATCTATAACCAATGACATCTGATTTTGTGAAAGGCGTGGCAGAGAAGAATGAGTGCATTTTCCAAAAATCATAACTACATTGTAAATTTTCAATTTTCTGAATCAGAATTTGTATATGTGTTTTACCTTTTTTTGATCGGGTAGTAATTACCACGTTTTTCCTGGGAAATCTTCCTAAATCTGAACAAAAGTAAATTGATATTTTTTCTATGTAAAAATAATACGAGGTCTTTTTAAAAACTAATTAAATTCCTAGACCCTTTTGGTAAAATTCCGTGTTTTACAAATATGAATTATTCTTTTTTTTAATCGAGAGTGGCCAAATTCTAGAAAAATGCATTTAAAAAATAAATTAAATCAACATAATTTTATTGACGGTGAAAAAATCCACAATATAAAAGTATATTAATCTACCAAATCAATGCAATTTAAATGTTATTTATCTAATAAATTTTAAATAAACTACAAATGTTGAAATTTAGTTTCGCATTTTTTTAATTTTTCAAAAAAAGAAAATAGCGAATAAAATTGTAGTTTTATCGAATTTTAAGAAAACAAAAACGCTAATCTTTAAGTTGCTCCATAAAGTTAATGCGTACAAAATATAATTCAAATCGGACAAGCCATGTTAAAAAATGCCGTTTTGTTCGATCTTGCATGTAATGGCCTATATTTATTTTATGAAATGTAACAAAAAAAAAAAAATATTCACAAAATATTACCTAAAACCATTCATATTGAACCCCAAAATATGTTTTTTTCGTTTTTATCAAGTTTTTGACTGTCAAATCCGATAGAAAATTTAAATCGAAAACTAGATAAAAAACGAAAATACGTATTTTAGGGTTCAATATGAACGTAGCATAATCTAATTTGGTTTTCTATCGACTAAGCTTTCCTATTAAATATGGCCAAATTAAAATATCCCGCCCGGAGACGGGCTTAATTTCTATAGTGTTTAACTCTATAGTGTTTATCTTTAGAGGTATAAAATATAAGATATCTGAAATCGTAATTTTTTATGATGTGAGCAAGATTATTCAAATTCAGGGTCATTTTTTTACAGAAAACCGTGTAATGCTAATTTATTAATTACAAAATTTCTTCATCCGCTAATTTAAAGCAGATTTTTTCTACTGACAGGTCCTTAAATGTTTCATTCTGCGTCACCGAAAATCTTCAGAGAACCAATGTAGAAGGGGTAGAAGATTTTTACCCAAATTTTGAAGAAAAAAGATCAACGCTTTAACCGCATTGTTTAATTTACCCGATGAGAAGTAAAAAACAAAATTGGAAGAATTGAACTAATTCAAATCAAAAATAAAATATTTTTAACTAATAAACCTTGTTCGTGTACAGGCTAGAATCTCTAGTCATAATACACTGTGTTTTTATTGTTTAATAAATAAACAACAACACTTTCTGACTATAGCATTAGGGCCATAAGTCAGTTTTGCCGTACTCTGCAATTTTCAAATGTTTTACTTTTAAATTTTAAAAAATTAAAACCAAAAGTTTTTTTTTCGATCTTTTGTCATGAATTATGATGTCGCTCATTTACTGCAATAACGTCATAAGTAAAAAATTTCGATTTTGTAGAAAACGAGTTTAAAGTTTTTAATTTACTCCCACCTTGATGAAAAAAATAACGACATAATTTATCTCAAGAGCTGAGTATACAAGATATCAATACGACTTTTTTACATAATATGCTACGTGATATAAGGAATAATTTTGCGTCATTAACTCAAAAATTATGTTTTTTTGAGTTGTGACGTTCTTGCAGTAAATGAGCGAAGTGAGCAAGATTATTCAAGTTCAAGATCATATGTTTTTGTGTTAAACAAAAACCGTGCAATGTTTATTTATTAATTAAAAAACAAATGATCTTGAGCTTGAATAATCTTGTTCACATCATAATTTATGATAAAAGATCGAAAAATAAACTTTTGGTTTGAATTTTTTAAAATTTAAATGTAAAACAGTATCAAACTTTCCATCCCTGGTTGCTACAACTTTGTAATTCTTTGATTATTTTTTTTATTTATTTATATTTTCCTTCTTTTATTTGTTTTCTTTTCTTTTGTGTCTGTATATTCTCGGCAATTTTCCATTTGTTACGCATGTTTTTGTGTTGTTGTTATTATTACTTGAGCTCTCGCTCAAGTTGTTTATGCTAAATGTAGTTGTGAGCTGGTACTTACAAATGAATTGACCCATTATAAACATGGATGATACACTTTTGTACATTGTTATTTTCTGTTTTCTTTTGTTATGCTTCATATTGATTTGCTCCCATCATTTGTAGTTGTGTGTGAGTGGATATTGGAAGATGAGGTTGTTAGCTCCAGTAATAAGTGTTTCTGCTACAAGGCCATCGAGTGCCATACTCAATATTAAATCTTTCTTTTGTTTGTTGGCTACTTTGAATCAGGGATGTTAAATGGGGTTTTCAATTTTGTATCAACCTCCAACAAAAATTGTACTTTTTGGACCTTCGCGGTACCATTTTTTTTTTAATTTAATAAAACAACAAACAAAGTACATAAAAATTCACTTATACACAAAAAAAAAACAAAACTTAACAATAACATACACACAGAAAACTGATTTGTTGCTCCAACTGAATTTTTTGCCAACCGAATTTTGATAGTCACATGTACTATCCTCAAAACCGATTTCCGATTTGATTGTTGTAACCAAGTTTATGTTAGAACTATAAAATAATGTTGTTGCACATACTGACATTTGTAATTATCCCTACTGAATTAAATACGTAAGATTGCTTATCCAAACGATTTTTTTTTAATAAGTACACCGTTTCCAATTAGTTTAAAAAATTTGTATTTTTTTTTATTTTTGCTAATTTAAGCAAAATAAAAATACAAGTTAAATAATACATTTCGAAACATAAAGCCACATTCAAACAAGAGGGCAAGATATGTGTTTTGCCTAAACAGCTGTTTTGCCAAACATTAATAAAATTTTTGTAAAAACTCGAATTTTGTGCAATATGCTATGACAACCCAAAAACGCTGATTTTCTTATTCTAATACTTAAGAATTAATCTTGAAAATCGTTTAATTTTTCCAAAGTGTTTTTTTTCACAAACCACTTATTAGGTCGTTATAATTTTCCTGCAGAAACCCCTTTTGGATTATAAGACATTATCAGATTAAGAAAAAAATCAATATTGTATGAGTTTTTCCATAAAAAGCAGTATTTGAAGGTAACATTTTCCAGAAATCTTTAAAAAAGTACTGTATAAGTTTTTTATGGTTCGAAAAAAGAAAAATTATGGTAATTATTTCCAACAATAGATGCCTTAAGATCTTGCCTTAAAATTCTTTTTAAAGGTAATCCCCTCAAAATTATATATATTATGTGTAGCATAATTGTTGTATAACATAAAAAATTCCGTACGATGAAAATTATTTAAAAAAAAACCTATATTATAAGATTACAAAGAATATTCCCCGGAAAATCATTAGAATTTTTCGTGTGTACAAAAGTCAGCGAAATGTTTGCCTTTGGAAAATATTGTTCTTTTTCTAGGAAAATCCACAAATATATATATATCCACAAATATACTTTCTGTTGGTATTTCAGACTTTATCTTTACGAAAGATTCCCCAATTCTAAGCGGGTTTTCTGCATTGAATATATACCGAAATATAAGTGGTTTTTTAATACAAGGGCCTTAGTGAATTTGAAATTTTAAAAGTACTTTTTTACAATTTTGTATCTCCATGTTTTCCAGGATAATAATTTCTGCAATACCATTCCTTGCAATGTAATCAATTTGAATGTTATGTTTCTTAAAGTTTCAAGCAATTGTTGAAAATTCCTGTAACGAATACATAAATATATTTGGGTATTATTATTTGCTGCCTCTCATTTTGAAATTTAAAATATAAATAGAATACCTTTCTGAACCATTCATTTCTGATGTCTGTTGGATGTTGTTATTTTTTATTTTTTGGAATATACATTTTAAATATTTACTTTCTAATTTTTTTTGTTATTTTTATTTTATGATAATTTTTTATTTTATGACATTTAAAAAAAAGCTAGTTCTTTGGTTGCAAGAATTATTTTTTTAAGTTTCGGTACTATCTGTTTTTGTGTTTGTAACCAAATTTATAATATAAATGACCACCTAATGGTAAAAATTACTTAATAATTGGTTATTTTATTTTTTAAAATTAAAGCCAATTCTGAAGACAATATTTTTATACGTATAACTAAAAAATATGATCAAGTGATAAAAAGGTATTTTTAAAACAGCTGTAACCATTACGAATAAATAAGAAAGTATTTATTTTTTAAATAAAGTTTGGATAACAATTATTTTAGGCATATGTACTACTTTTTTGTTACAATCACTGTCGTTTTATAAAAATGATATTTAATTTGTTAAAATTATATAAAGAAAGTACAAGTTATCGAATTTAAATCAAAATGAAAGATTTTTAGTGGTACTAAATGAATTCCAACTAATATTTTCCCTGTGTGTATGAATACATGAATATATGAGATCAAAATCATGGAATTATTTGTTTAGTTATTAAGCTATTTGGAATGTTTACATCATAGCAGCATGAATTTGTCGATCTTAACCAATCCTTTGTCTGTATGAGACTTGATAATATTGGCACATGTAGTCTGTTTCTTTCTTTAGTTTTTATTATATTTTGAAAAGAAAAAACTCTTCCCGCATTTGCAGGCGAGTGTGGAATGGATAAAATTCCAGCAACGACTCTAGAAATGTCTGGAAACATATTGAAATTCAGTTAATTTTCAAAATAAGCTACTACCGACCATTAACTACAAATGTTTTAATTTTTTAACGACTTCAGTTGCTCAACATCAGCTAAAGCTCTAAAGTGATTATTTATTGAATCAAAATTTGCAATTTCATTCGGGAACATTTATTTGTACTAGAAGATTTACAATACTACTTGTTTTACCTGAAATAACATTTTCAGGAGTAAATTTATGGAACCACATTAATACTTCGTTATTAAAGTTGACTTTGGTTGTCAAATAAGATTGTTTGGCATTTTCTTTCATTTCTTTAACAATAATTTAATTTAATTTTCACTTCTTCAGAATTTTAATAAATTCAAAATAAAAGTGAAGTTGGCTGCAACAAGAGTCAATATATGTCAGAGCACTATACAACACAATACCATTCGTCAAATTTCCGATATTTAAAAAAAAAATCTACAAACTCCTCAAAATGATGATAAATCCTCAAATCTGGCGGATATGGTCGCATATATTTTAAGCGCTCATTACATAAAACGAATAAATGCAATGAAAAAGGACACAATAGCAATTTGTTTGCTATACTAAAAATTCAAAAAGGGGAAAAATTTAAAACTTCGGGTTCTGATGAGATCTTTAGCCATATCGAAATACTAGTATCAACTTAGCTAATATGTTTGATTTGCTTTATTGTTATAAATACACGGAAGTTGAAAATAACATAAAAATAATCTCGATGTGCATATATAAAAACAAAAAACTAATATAACTGTAAAAATGTTTAAATTGTACCAAATGAGTCGCGGTAGTACCACCGTACTTTAGAAGGTCACAATGTACCAAAAAAAGTACAATTGTACCAACTTTAACATCCGTGCTTTGAATGTTTTCCATAGATCTCTTTGATTTTTAGTTTTATCTTTTCGCTTATTTCCTCTCTGTTATGGTGCGTTTAAAGCTTTTTCTCTTATAAGTCATTATTCCGGCAAAAAAAGCTTTAAACGTAATAGGTTTTTTATTTGGCTTTGAAATATTTTTAACTTTTTTTGGCACTTATGTATAAGCAGGCGAAAATAAAAGTTCATACGAAAAATATTTATTAAAACTTTTGGAAAATGTTTTGAGAAAACGGTTATTTTAATACCTTTGGGTCAGAAGACCTGAATTTTAGTAATGATAATTTTTAATACAGTTGTTACTGCCGGGGGATTCTAAGAAATTTTAAGCTTTTGAGACATTTTTTTAACAAAAGAAAAGCTTTTAGAGTTGGTGCTTTTTTAAGTTTTCTAAATCGGAGAATATTTTTCAGAATTAACAGATTAACAGGTTTAGAACTACTTCTCGAAAAAATTCAATTAAAATAATGATCGGGGCAGCGACTTTCTTGCAATTAAAAATAAAAAATATGTGCTTGAAATATGCTGTAAAAATACAATATATTCGCTTAATATATGCAATTATATACTACAAATTTAAAAATACATGCAGAAAAAAACTGGGGAATATTATTGAAATGCTCATTACTTTTACAACTACATAAGTTTTGAGTTAGTTTTACAATTTATGTACACAGAAAAAATTATGGGCCAAAAATATCTAATTAATCGATTGTTTGAATATCAATGGCAATTTAGACAATTTTTTTAATTGATTCAATTAAAAAATTTATTGAATTTTCTAATATATCCATACAGTGTTGACAACATGTAAACAAAAATTTTTAAAAATTCGGCAAACTATTTTTTATATTTTATTTAGATTAAATAATCAAACAAAGGTTTAATTATATCAATATATTACTTAATTTTTTTAAAAAAAAGAAAAAAAATCGCAAATGATTAACTTTTAATAAGTTGAATAGTTTACCGATTTCAAATACACGCAAAATCGTATTTATTTCACTAGAGTTTGCAACTATTATTTTTGAACTATTATTTTTGTAAATAATTAAATTTTCAATAAGTATAAGTGTCATTAAACTATCATTTTAAAGTTGTGTGTGATTTTTTTAAGAAAGCAATTCATTTACAAGAAAAAGTTCAAGACAAGACAAGCAAAACAACAATGTTGTCTTTACTTTTATTTGTTTTCTTATAATACATTTTTATATTAAAAAGCTTTAATTTTATTATAAATAAAATATCAATTTAATTTACAAACCCTACATTTCTATTTTTATTTAATGGGGGCATATAACAAAAATAAAAAAATACGAGTTTTCAATACCATTGTTTTCTTCTCAAGTTTCAATTAAAGTTTTAATCAATTTAACTAAACTTTTTAATTGAGGTTGTAAAGAAAAACAATAACTCTTTTAATTGATATTATTATTATTTTAATTGAAAGAGTGTCTGCAAATTTTTTTAGTTAATACTATCATTTCAGTCGTAGGTGCAAAATCAATTAAAATATTAATTGATTCAATAACATTTTTAATTGAAACCCGTTTTTAGTTTTTTCTGTGTACTTAATATACTTTTTATAATTTAAATACTTAAATATTTGCATAAGTTAGAAACCAAAATTTTACTTATGTGACGCTTCAAATAAAAACAGTGTGTCAAAATTATAGCGCACTCCAACATAATCTTTAAAAAAGCTCAAAATAAGGTGAAATAATTTGGTATTTCGATTTCAGTTTCTTATCTAGCTTATTTTTTAAGACGTAAGGTACACTCACAAGAACTTTTTCATAAAAAATCAACAGTTATCTAAAAGTTGAATCGGTAAAGTTGTTTCAATGGAATATACAGATAAATTACCAAAGAAATATATTTTTTAACTTTCTGTCTGTTATTCAATAAACAAAATAAACAAAATAACGGACTTTCCGTAGTAGTTAAAATATTCAGTTAAAATTTTCTATTTAAAACAAAAAGTTGTTATATTACCTGGAGTATTGACATAAACGAAAACAATCTTTTGTTTTTACCGATTTTGTCAATTAATTTTTCAACAGTTGAAAATAAACTAAAAAATACAATTGTTTTTAAACAAAAAGTAAGTAGTCCCGTTTTTAACTGATTTTCAGTTAATTTAATGTGTATATTCAGTGTGTATATTGTGTGTGTAGTATTATTATTAGCATAAAATACCAACAGTCTCTTAATTTTTAATACACTAAAAAAATAGTCAGTAAAGTCAGCAACATTTTTTGTGTCCGGATCCATGCATAAAAATTTCAAATATCAGCAAAAACTATTCCCAAAATTTTGCTGAATTTAGCTCAGTTTTTGCTGATATTAGCAATTTTTCTGCAAGGATCCGCCCACAAAAAATGTTGCTGACTTTACTGACTATTTTTTTTTTTTTTTAGTAGAAAGTTGTCCATTCCTACCGAAATCAGGTGTAAGACAGGGATGTCTATTTTCCCCATTACTTTTTCTGCTAGTTATAGACAAGGTTTTGGATGACACACTTGCTAATCATCGACGTGGCATCCAATGGTCTTTGACCGCTCATCTCGGGGACTTAGACTAGGCTGACAATATATGTTTTTCGTCCACCAAGCATTCGGATGTGCAGTCAAAATGATCTTGTTTTCCACTCTGCAAATGTTGGTCTGAAAATTAATACTGGGAAAACGAAGGCAATGAAAATAAGTGCCACAAACAACAACCCTTTTTTCACCAGCAACGTACCGGTTGAATTTATTGATAAATTCTGCTATCTGGGAAGCAAGGTTTCATCAGAAGAAAGTGCTAAATCAGACATCGAACACAGAATTGGAAAGGCAAATAGTGCGTTCTTTCAGCTGCGGAACATTTGGAAATCCAATATTATATCGGTCAAAACTAAGATAAATATTTTCAAGTCAAACGTTCTATCAGTTTTGCTTTACAGCTGCGAAACCTGGCTGACAACAGTAGCACTGAGCTGCAAACTGCAGGCCTTTACAAACCGTTGCTTGCGTTATATACTGAAAATTTGGTGGCCAAACGTCATAAGCAAAGTTGTATAGAAAATGCCAAATTGATCCCATTCCCATTATTATAAAGAGAAGAAAATGGAAATGGATCGGTCACACGCTTAGGAAGAACCCTGATGAAATAAGCCGTCAAGCACTAGATTGGAACCCACAATGCAACAGAAGAAGAAATCGGCCAAATACCACCTGGAAAAGAAGCTTGCTCAAAAATATTGAACACAGCGGAAGAAGCTGGAACGAGTTAAAACTACTAGCGAATGACAGAATATCTTGGAGAAAGTTTGTAAAGGCCCTATGCTTCACAGGGAGTTAAGCGGAAATGAAGGAGAGAAAGTTGTCCATTTTTGAAAATTCCAAGGACATAACTGTCATAAGTTTTATGGGAAAAAAAGTTAATTTATAACTGTTATAAGCAATTTTTTTCACTGTCCAATTAATTTTTTTTTATTGTTATGAGCGAAAAATTAAATACAAAATAAGTCAAGTTTAGTTGTGGAATTATGCAAGCGTTGGTCTTAATTTCAATAGAAACATTTTATTTTAGATGAATTTTTGTATTCAAATTACTCTTGATATAGTTTTTAATTTAACGATATTAATTGCAAAATAATAATTATTTTCCCGAACAATTTTTTTTTACGTTGCTGATTAATAGTTATAAATTAACTTTTGAAATAACTCTCAAATATGATAATAACTATTTTGGGTCCTTGGATATAAAATATATAAGCAATTTTAGTAAACTGATTTTCATTTTTTTGATATCATGCCATCTTCCAGGCACGTAGCTAGGGGGGGGGTTTGGGGGCTAGATCCTCCCACGAAATGATTTGACAAATTTAAAAACTTAATACAATTCGTTAGAAAGTAACAATGTTATTGATAAATTTAATATGAAAATATTTATTTTTGACTTGGATCAAATAGGAAATAGTTTTATATGGTTCGAATCTTAAAATTTCGTTAGAAAACATCGCCTGCAAATGGGCGGCTATCATTGTTAGAGTGGATTTTCGACAAAAAGCAATAAATAAAATAATTTCATAAGAGATTTCGAAGTTTTTGACTTAAAATATAATCAAAAAATTGTTTGAGACCATTCAAACTAAAAATTAAATATGTCTACACTGAAAAAACAAAAATTGAGTTTTAATTAAAATATTTGTTGATTCAGCAAAAGTTAAACTGAATTCGTTCGTGTTGATGCAATTGTAGTAACAACTAAAATAATTTATATCTATTTAATTAATATTATTTTCAATTACATATAGTTTTATTCACATCTATTAAGAATTTAATTGAAAAAATTACAAAATTTTAAAAAAATCACCAAAATTGTAAAATAATCGCCAAAATTTAAAAAAATCGAAAGCATTTGAAAAAATTGCAAAATTTGAAAAAAAAATTACCAAAATTTAAACAAAATCCTCAAAATTGCAGAAATTTAAAAAACTCCCAAAATAAACGCCAAAATTGGAAAAAAATTTAAAAAAAAATCACCAAAATTAAAGAAACGCGAATTTTCAACTTTAAACGATTTTTTTAATTTTGGCGACTTTTTAAAATTTTTGCATTTGTTTCAATGTTGTTATTATGTATACGTTATAAAAACTGGACAAATTCATTTTCAATTAAACAGTTAATTGAAAGTAAGTTTGAAATCAAACAAAAGTTTAATTGAAATTTTTTTGACAATGATTTTTTCTGTGTATTTTGACATAAAATATTTTGATTCAAAATTAAGTTTACTTGTGCCGTAAAAGTCGTTACTTCACTTACAGTGCAATCTTTTTGGTAAATTTGGTTTGCTACGCACGCATCTGGTAACACAGTTTTCAGTATTTTTTTTACGATATATATGTATTACGATATCTCATATATTTTTTTAATTTTTTTAAACAAATTTAAGCCTCAAACTTTGATCGATATGCATAATGTGTTAACGTGGTCCAATGTGACTCAAATTTTCTCAATTTTTTTTTAGACTTAATTTAAACAAATTTCTATCGGCGCTCCTTGAAATGCGACATTTGAAAATCAAGCAGCTAAACCAGTCTTTGTGTTATACCGATGTGGTTTTTTTTTTGACATTTTAAAGGGTTTTTATTTAAAAAAATGATTAAAAACAATTTGAAAAGCGTTTGAAAATGTCCAAAATATAAATCAAAGTGAATTCGAAATACATAATTTAGTTTAAATAAGACATAGGCGATGTCAGGTATATTTTTAAATTTTCCAATTTTATATTTTTTCTTTATTATTATTTCTTTCAGACTATAATCACGCTTGCTTGTAAAATTTGCGATTTTTTTAATACAAGACAGTCGGATATATGAAAAAGGGGAAAAAATAGTGAATAATTTGTTAAAATAATTCAAATAAGTGGCAGCCGGGGTCCACGACATAGTGTCGAAATGGTTTTCAAAATGTGTGTTTTCTCGAGGATTTGAACGCTGTTTTTAAATAAGTCTAAATTTCCTAAACTTTAAACATATTTTCATACAAAAATGTGTTATTTTTCACCACCAATTTTAAAAATAGATACGTTTTTCATATATTTTTGCTGCTTTATCACCTATCCGAATTTCATTAATTTCAAAGGGAACCCATCGGAAAAGCTTCCTTTTGACTGTCAGGCAATTTATATAGGATATTTGCTTTTAATTTGTTTTTTGGACGGTTATAAATCTTTAATATCCCGAGTTAAAACGTTTGCATAAAATAATACATTATTTTATATGCACTTATAAGGTTTTGTCTGCCAGTGCATTTAACCGGACATAATTATATAAATTCATATATAAAATTAATTTCGCAGAAAAAATTTAATATGATGTCATATATAGTTGCGTATAATTGTATATTGCATTTAGAATACGCTAAAACTATTCCAATTAATAATTACGTTATATTTAAATACCTAGACATTGCAAAATAATATATATTTTGATATTATATCATATTTTAAAAAACACGATTTTATTTTAGATAAAATTGTATATTACCCCATGCAGAGTCACACTAGAACATTTGTCAATCATATTTTGGATGTAAATGTGTATTACATCAATACAATACAATTAATTGCATCATTTTGTGTATAATTTTATACACAAAATTTACCCAAATTTTTGTCTTTTGAATTGATTTCTTTCTGGTTCTTAACCCTAAAAAAAGAATTTGTTTCATTTGTAACATTATGAGTTCTTAATTGAGTCTAAGATTTTTTTCAATCTAAAACTCTAAATTTAGTTTCAACGTTTTTTCCGTGTTTGTTATTCAATGGTGTAAGTTAATAAATTCCACAAAATCATCATTTTCATTATATTATTTTTTATTTTTGAATATAATAAAATTTCCAAATGCTATGGAATTTGTTACAAATTATAAAGTTGTAAACCTTTTGCAAGTGGCTAAAGTCTAAAAGGATTAATAGATATTTCGGATTTTCATGACGTTTTAAAATCAAAAACAGCATACAACTATAGCTTATTTTGTATATATCAGTATCAGTTAAGAAATAAATTTATACCGCTATATAAAATCGTATTAAATTGTATCGCGTCATTATTCGGATGTTATTTAAATATAATGCCCATTTCTCAGATAAAACTGTATTAAGACTCATATTAAATTTCGTATAATTATATAAAGCATCATATTAATTTTAATCGGGTTATTAGAAGTTGAAACTTTTTTACATTTTTTTACATTTATCAAGTTTTAGCTACCCTAGACTTATATTAGCACATAAAAATATAAAGTAACGCAATTTTATTTTTCGCGGTTTTCGAAAAGTCTTCCGCATAATTCTTTTTTTATTTAATTAAACTAAAAATTAATATTTAGCTAAAAATATAACGTAATTAGTCAATAACGATGCATATCCAACTTAAAGTACACAAACGTTTTCAAATTTGACGTGTTTCGCGGATTGTGATCAAACAGATTAAAGCGTTGTTTCGCGATATAAACATCAAAATTCGCAAAATAATGAACACAATAAGTAAAAAATTAAAAAATGCACTATATGCGGGAGGTTTTTGTTTCAAAATGACCTGAGAAAACGATTTCTATTATTAATACATGATTGCCCATTCATGTAGGTAAAAATTTAGCAGAAAATTTAGCAAACAAAAAAAAAAAAAAAAGCTGTTACTAGTGTGCAAAAAAAAAAAAATATATAATCAAAATAAAAAATCGAAAACCAGCCCCCCCCGTAACAAATTCCTAGCTACGTGCCTGCCATCTTCAATTTTGGTTTGTTCGATTTATTTTTATATTCCACAATATATACAATGTGAAGGGAAGTTCAAGGTCCTGAAAGTTTGGCCCCGAAATACTATTGTCATATATTGTTAAAAATCATCTTTCAAAATAATACGAAAGTAGTGAAAACATTAATCGTAGATGTTTCAAAGTAGATTGCAAAACAATAAAATATTATCCTAATATTAACGGAAATCAAAAATTCTAGCCCTAGGTAGAGCCACGCCATTTGACATTGATATCCTTAAGTCCATATAGTATACCCTTGTAAATATTTCAAAAAATAAATCACAATTTTTTTTTTTTTTTTTTGTGAAAAATATACTTAAAAGTGACTTTAAAAAAAAAAAAAAAAACCATTTGTAAAAACAAATCTTAACTCTCTAACTGGAAAACGATGGTTTGTAATGAAATTCATACTCCATTCATACTTCATGCTCCACTCGAAAAACAAATAATAAGTTCTTCAACAAAACTGTTTATCGTTGCCTAATTTAGGCGATATGAGGCAAAATATTTTATGGTGCATTTTGAGAACTAAAGCATATAAAAGAGATGTTTTGGACAAAAAATATTTCTCTTAACCTCGCTTTAAAAACTATTTTTTTTCTGCTCCTATTTAAGAAGATATCGGGATTTTTTATTTTAAAGTATCTTAACTTCAATTTATATTGTTCAAACTTCAACGCTTTGCTATTAATATTTAATGCCTTCTTTCTGCAAAATTTCATAAAATCAAATCCGTCTATTAGTTTATACGTTAAGACGATGTCCTTTAGAGGAATCCAGATAAAATCCTGTGAGCCTTGGACTAAGGTAAGGACTTATTATTATAGATAAAGCTTCAATCTTAATTATATTTTATTATAACTAGTTTTTAGTCAACTTAAATTGGTTTTTTAGACTTTTGAAAACTACCCAGCCAGAAATTGCCAATGGTTAGAAAAATCAAGCACTGGTAAAGCACTTTATTTTTAGTACCATTGGCAGAAATTCAAATTAAAGCACTGTAAAATCCCTTGTATACAACTCTTTCCCAACGTTGGTAAAATGTGCTTTGCCAGTACTTGGTTTATAAAATTCACAACCGTCAAAAAATTAAAGCACTGGCAAAGTCGTGATTTATAACACTTTGCCAACGTTAGTAAAATGTGCTTTTAAAGCATTGATTTTAAAACATTTACTACACTTTGTTAAAAAAATATTATAAATATTAAATATTTTTTATGTTCGTGAAAAATCTTTTTTTACACCAACTTTTTTTTATTTTCGTTATGCCAGTGCTGATAAAATAGCACAACCGACAGTTTGCCACCTGTTATCACTTGATTATGTTTTAAGCTATCAAGTTTTATGTGTCTCGTTAGCTCGACTGGCAATCTGGCGGCCATGATTCGAGTCCCGACAGAAAAGAAACATTTTAAAATTAACTTTTTTTTATTTTTTTTTTATTTTTAGACCACATGTTATTAGATTTGCCAGTGTTTCGTTTTTGAAATTTTACGAAATTTTCATTTTTAAGCTTTCTCGCTTCCAAACCGTGGACGGCACACAAAAAATTTCTTCGCAAAATATTTAGAAAATTTAGTTTTCTATCGGAATATATTAATTTCCAAGTATAAAACGCTCATTTGACGCATTTGTGGTAAATCTTATGAATGCTTCCCTGAGGCAGCCTTACATGTTAAAGCAGTGTTTCTCAACGTGGGGCGCTCGCCCCACTGTTGAGCAATTTCAACATTTTAGGGGGGTAATTGTCTAATTTTTGTAAGTTGTTTAACTTTTCATGTTTTTTTAATATAAAAAAATAAAATTCTGCAGAATAAAAAAAAATCTGTAATTTTATATATTTACTTATATACCATTTCCATCGTCATATTCCTTTGCAGACTGCACCAAGCTCAAGGATCTCATTAGTTTTTAGAGTATTTATTATTAATTCTATCTTTATAACAAAAATATATGTACATACATCCATTGAATTAAACAAATTGTTAGGTGTGTTTTTTATTTAAAGTACTCTCTATTGCACAGAAAAAAATGAGGCGGGACATGGAAAATTTTTTAACCCAAAAGTGGGGCACGGCCCAAAAAAGGTTGAGAAACGCTGTGGTAGAGGGATAAAATAAAACCAAGAAGAAATTGTATATTCCATAAATTCATGTTTCAGAAAATTTTAAAATCTGTCGCGTATGTTTTGAGATTTTTAGACTTTTGGAATTTTATTAAAAACAATTATTTTTTTGCAGTTTCGACATAAGTTGTGAAATTTGAACACAACAACTTAGTAAGAATTTTTACTGTTGTCTGCTATGTATAAGTTTAAGGATAATGTAAGGACCTTGTAAGGGACTTGTGGTAGACGTATTTTTCAGTTAAATCCTTACAATTTTTCCACATCAAGTAATACCATCACTTTGCCAATTATTTTAGTTGTTATTATTCTTCCAAACCAAATGCAATCCATTTTTTAATCTCAATTTCCCATCAATTTTCATATGTTCATCAGAATTTTGTTTGGATTAAGTGGAAAACATTCTACCACATTGCTGCATTATTTCACACTTCATAATCTGTATTTATAAGGAAACACAATGATATTTGTATAAACCTAGTATAAATTGAAGACCTTTGAAAAACAAAACAGTTCAATAACTGAATTGAATGAATCAAACAAAGAAGAAAAGCTACGCGCCATATGCAATTTACCACTTGTCGAATGCAAAAAAAAAATATATATATATAATTAAATGTGATACTTATGTAGAGCAAAAGCTACAATTCTTTATTTTTGGGGAAAAACTAAAACAAAAAAAAAAAAACAAACAAACTTTGATAAACGAAAGAATAAGCAAACAAAATAAAATGAAAGAAAACTGTTGCTATTACAAACAAAAAATAAAAATTAAACGAAATGTAAAAATGTGATAAAAATAAGTGGGATTATAAAGAGAAAATGAGAGAGAAGCGAATTTCTTAAATGAATTAAAGCGCATGTAGAGAAACAAACTTAATATAAGAGAATGTTTTTTTTTTAATAGGGATGCCAATTTTAAATATTAGTACAAATTTGCATATGCGACAAACAATGTACATATATCGATAATAATTTATATTTTAGTTGCATTTCGATTTTCACTATTTTAGAGATTTTCCAAAAACTATTAGGACGATTTTTTGTTTGTTTTTATAATTTGACCAATGTAAATGTAAAAGTTTGTTTTTTTTTTCTTTTTTTTTAAAAACTGTAAAATATTTATGAAACTGTAAAGGGTGAATTAGCCAAGCGTAAACGTAAACGTATCTCGGTGTACGAAATTTAATAAGTAAAATAAGAATAGAAGATATTTTTTGTATCTTGTTGTTTCATTCATATTCATTAAACATATAGAATACGTAAAAACACAAGAAAATCTAATCAAAATAGAATTTTGTTGTCCGTTTACGTTTTCTCTATGTTAAATGCATATGAATGAAACAACAAGATACACAAAATGTCTTCTATTCTTATTTGACTTATTAAATTTCGTACACCGAGATACGTTTACGTTTACGCTTGGCTAATTCAACCTTAATATTTGGTTTAATTTTGCAAAAAAAAAAAAAAAAACAAAAAAAAAAAAACTAGTCGGTGGCGCATACTTTTATCCAATTAAATTCATGCAATACATATTACTCATACGCTTTGGGTGTTAATTTGAAATTTGGCTTAAATGCCATATTTATACACTCATAATAAGCCATGCATAAAAATACGAAGTTATTGTCAAAACTACAAAAAACTATCGTAAAATGTACAAATTTTCGTTGATTTAACTAAAAAAATGTAGTTATTTTTGAAAAATTTTTTGATATTTTAAGCATGGATTATTATAAGTGTACTAAACTTGTAGTTTTCAAAACTGCTTGTATTGACCCATGTAGAATTTGCCATACCATACAAACAAAATATTACTGGCAAACCACTGTTATGTTTGTAAAAACCACCCTGTTAGAAATCATTAAAGTTACAACCAATATTGTACTAGAAAAACAAATTTTTGATTGCAGAGCTAGTGTTTTGCAGTATCACTCTCAAAATTCTTTGCCCCAATTGCTTTTACCGATATTGTAACTATTTAGTAGCATTGTCTTTTTAAATATTTGATTATATTTTACTCTATCAATCAGCAATTATTTATTAAAAACGCTAAGACCGAACCGTTTTGCTGGTTTTAAGAGTGCGTGTTTTATTAATATTTCACAAAATTAATTGAATTCAAGGTATTTGGAAAGCACCAAATTTTTTGACTTCCCAACGTTATGCCAATAGTGGCCACCCCACGGTTGGCCAAAGTAATCAGCAGGGATTCCAACTTTGTTAGTTTACGACATACACCAAATGCAAATTTTTTCGGATATAAAGGCTGATCAAAACAAAATTGACTTTGTTAAGAAATATCGCCAATATATAGCCCTGATGAACAGTTGATGTATAAAATGACCGTTGATGCAAATACTGATATTTTTCGATGACCAATATCCTAATGAACATATTCCAAAGTTTAATTCATTACACTGTAGTGTACAAGGGTAGCAAAATTGTTAATACAAATAATTATTTTATATAACTTGATCCATATAGGGTTTATTTTTACCTTTTTTGCCTAAAAATACCCTCTAGGAAATTTACAGAATATACCTTTTTGCATTTTTATCAAGTTCGTGGGTGATTTTGTATTACAGGTTAAAGTGGGTTAATGATATCCGATGAAGTCAGAATTGCGTAACTGATAAAACACTTTTTTTTCGAAACTTTGAATTTTAGAAATTTTTTAAAATGGGCCATTTTCTACAAAAACAAAACAAATCTTCCATTTCAAACCATTTGCAATAAAAATCTCTTAAAATAACGATTTGGGGAAAATCGACAAGTCGTGATTTTAAGAGATATTCTAATGTATATGATAAACATAAAGGGTATTTTTTACAGAGGTATATAACTTTGAAATGGAATAAAACAAAGATGAACTTTTTAAATTGACATGAATTTTACTTTATACGAAAGATAATCTTCTGGCATTATAATTTAAATATGACTTCTGGCATATGACCGCCATGGCTGTATCGGACGTAGTCTAATTTGGACGTCCAATTTTCGATGACTTTTTCCAACATTTGTGGTCCTATATTGGCAATAACGCAACGATGTTGTCCTCCAAGTGGTCAAACGTTTCGGGCTTATCAGCGTAGACTAGCGACTTCACATATCCCCACAGAAAATAGTCCAGCGGTGTTAAATCGCACAATCTTGGAGGCCAATTCACGGGTCCGAAACTTAAACCTATGCGGTTTGCCAAACGTTTCCTTTAGTAAATCAATTGTGGCACGAGCTTGACTGTAACGTTCTGACCAGCATCGTTTTTAAAGAAGGTATGGACCAATGTCAGATTTTCTGGATGCAACATACACTTGAGGATTATCATTACTCCAAATATGGCAGTTTTGTTTATTGCCGTGTCCATTTAACCAAAAGTAAAAAAAAAATCGTTAACAATAATCGGGATCAATGGCCATCTTGTTTTGGGCCCATTCACCGAATCTACACCTTGCTAGGTGCTCGTTTGGCTTCAAAATGTATCACATTGCATCTAATTATATTATATCAGATTAATTTACATACAATTAGAAGTGATTTGATACAGTTTTGCACGAAAAAAAAATTGTCAATCTTATTTTCATAAACCGATATACCTTTTATAAGCAACTCAATGCTTAAATAAGTTATCGAACGTTTTCTGAATCGCTTTCCCTCCATTTTAAAAGCATTTGAAGTTATTTTAGAAGTATTTCTTTGTTCTAAGCTTTTCTGTACACTTTATTAGCCAAAGTTAAGACTTATTAGCAAGTTTTGGCAAAAAAAAAGGGAAAAAATCCACTTAAAAAATTTAACCGGTTATTCGACATATTTTAACCGATTATTTGAGGCGAATAAATATTTGAGTTTTAAATTTTTTGTTTCGACTCTAACCGAAGTAGTGGCGATTAATCGAGGAATTAGTTAATCGATTAAATGAATTGAAAACAGTAGTTAAATCACAAACTCAATGAGAATTTGTTGTACTCGTCTAGAAGCATGATGTAGCATTTGATATATAAAAAAAACACAAACAAAACATTACCTCACATTAAATTCTTACAAAATTCAACACCAAAGATTCGGTGCAAAACAAAATTGTAATGTAATACCATATATTACTATAAGTAAAACTGGATTAAGCGATATAATATTATATATGAAATCATACTAATTAAAATATACCACATGTAGTAATATATGCCACATCTACGGTAATATCAACCGATATATATATTTAGAGGACAGAGTACCTTATGAGTTCTTTAAAAATGCATCCGAAGAATTGTTAAAAGAAATGGTAAAATCATGCAACCTGTTACTGGATGGAGAAGAAATTGATAATAGCTTTTTAAAGAGCATAATCTTACCAATACACAAGAAACACACTGCCAGAAAACTATCGTGGTACTTCATTTATGATTTGCCTGCCGAAGATAATGATGGGTCTTATCGCCGAACGATTATCATCATGGGCTGACCAGAACAAAATAATAAATGAATACCAAGCTGGATTCCGCAAAAACTATTCAACCTCAGACACTATTTAGAATATTGCATCTATTGTACATGTGAATTTCAATGAGAATAAGAAAACGTATGCATTTTTTGTGGATCTCAAGGCTGCCTTTGAGAAAGTTCCACGCAAAAGCATTAATATACAAGCTAGATACTATGGGAGTTTCATCGAAAGTAGTCAGGTTTATAGAAAAAATTTACGAAGATACAAGATTTGCTGTGTGGACAGGGAAAGAAATGTCAGGCGATTTTGCAACATTATGTGGTGTCAAACAAGGATGTCTACTGTCACCATTGCTATTGACATTCTACCTAAATGATCTGCACGAGTTTCTAGGCAATGGCACAAATGTTGGTGGCATAAACATTAGGCTCTTGCTGTATGCGGATGACATAATTATTTTAGCAGACAAAGTGAATGTCTTACAGCAAATGATTTATAAATTAGAGGATTACTGCAAACTATGGAACGTGGAGGTTAATCTAAGCAAATCTCAAATAATGGTATTTAAGAAAGGTGGAAAAATAGCTAGAAATGAAAAATGAATTTTAATGGAAATACAATCAGTATAACTTCGAAGTATTGTTATTTGGGAGTGATATTGACACCGAAGATGGTGTTTACAAAGCATGTTGAAACAAGAAATCTGTCAGCAAAAAACAGTATCAATGTCACTTGGAAAAACTTTCTCAGAAAAGGTAATATATCTCTCAAATCTAAATGGAAATTATTTCTAGCGGTATGTAGAGCTGTGCAGACATACGTTGCTCAAGTATGGGGCTACTCACATTTTGATATTGTGGACAAGCTATCTACTTACTTCATTAAAAAGATCTTGAGGATACCAAACTTTACCCCAACATATATCCTTATGCTGGAAACAGGATTTGAAAATGGGCATCTATTCTCGTTAGACTTGCACCTAAGATATGTAGCCAAAACTCTTTTTGAATATAACGAGGACAGATTACCACATCAGCTTTCAATGCAGCTTCTACAGCGCCAAATATTTTGGGTAAATAAATTAAATGTGATAGGATCAGAATTTGGTATTGCATGGACACATAATAATTTAAATAAAAGACAATATTATTACAATAAAGTTAATCTACTACAGTCATTAAAAGTAAAATACCTTAACAATATAGAAACTCAACTAAGTCAGACTAGCAGATTTTATAAAAACTTGGTCAAAAACGCTGGCCAACGGTATATAACAGAAGGCAATACTCAAGAAACAATAACTTGGACTTTAATATCCAAGAAGTGATTTAATAGAGCTAAATGGAAATAGATTTCAAGCTAATGCATCCACTGTATGTTCCCTTTGTAATATGAATGAAACGGAAAATATACAACATTTTCTAGGTAGATGTCAAGCGTTAAGAGAATTCAGACTAATGCTTTTCAAAAAGGTTTTACTTCAGGAAAATTAAATAGTGAATTTTTAAACGGATTTAGTGTAGATTGGAAATTCTTAGCTAATTATGTGAAAACTTGTATTCGATACAGAAAATTTGTATTAGATGAATTTATTCTTTAATTAAATATCATGTATATCTTGCACGTGTAAATTTGTATATGTCGACTGACGACCATATGTCAATGGCGTACTTATTTAATTTTTATTTTTTATTATATTTTTTAAAACTTATGCTTAAGTTTTTATGTATATTGCTTAAGGGCCATTATTACAACTTGCCAATAGCTAAAGTTCGGATGTTGTCTGACCGATTATTAGTTTTTCGTTATTATAAGTATACTTTAAGCTAAAAGTGACCGATAAGCTAAAGGGAAGATATTGTTGCCTTTAACTTTAAACGTAAGGTTTATGTGTTTAGAGTTACCACATTTTCTGCTCTATAAAGAAAAAGAAGAAAATACCGAATTTCACAAATTATTGTTTGTTTGTAAACAAATAAATAAAAGTTCGTTGCCACTACGTATTTTTATAAACCAATTCATAAACCAATAATCGGTTTTAAGTTTGTTGCTGCCACATTATCAAAAATCTTAATTTTATTTTATTGGGAAGTTGTAATAACGAAAAACATTATAGCTCACTTTATTCCTCATTTTAGCTAAAGTTACTTTTTACTAAGATTTACTTTTAACGGCCCTAAATAATTTTTATATAAAAAATAATATTACTACTACTACTACTATATTTAGATATTAATGTCTATGTGGCCATATCGAAAATTTTCACAAACCATATCCAAGATGAAATTATATATGATCGTATGCGCCATCATATATATTCATATTAAGCCATATAAAGCTATATGATTTTTAATAAAGTTATATTGAACAAGAACTTGCGATTTTTTTCTATTTGTTTAGTGTCAAAAATATTTGAAATTCATCACATACATGTAATACTTTAGTCCTGGGGTCTAATTCTCGGAGTCGATAGCGATCGAAATTCTACTCGAACGTGCGAAATTTTTTCTTTTGGGATGCTCTCAGCCGTTATCGAGTAAAACGTATCGAAATTTCGAATGATGTTACTCGATAACGTGCGAGAACTCAAACGCAACCATACGAAATTGTACTCGATAGCAAATTATCTATCGAGTTAACGTTTCTGAAAAGTATAAATTTGGAAAAAAAGAAAATGTAAGTCAATATTTTTGAATTTTCTGTAAATTTTATTAATTAAATATAAATAAATAATTTTAGGTGAAATATACCAAAAATAAATGCAACGCAGGCACTTGCTAATATTTACCCAAGAGCCAAAAATTTCTTAATTGATTGTTATACTCTTCTTCCAGATTATCTCTTTCTCTTGATTCCTTCCATACAAACGAATCATCTTTAAAGAAACGTTTTTAATCAAATTACGCATTGTATAGGTATAATAATTATTTTTACTTACAATCATAGAGTTAAGGATATGGAAACACTTCCGGTTTAAAAATGTGTGTTCATTCAAAGAGGGTTTCTGCATACCAAAATGTGTACCGTCCACGCACCCAATTACTAATAATAATAGCAATAAAAAAGAATTATAGAAGCATTTATATAAAAGTATTTATTTCACAAACCTCCTGGCAGTTTGTATTTTCACATGAAGTATTCTTTACATTCATTACTATATCGGGGAGAAAAGTTTATGAATTTTCCACATAGCTTACGTTCCATTTCCTTCAAAACTCTGTTTACTATTTTACAAAGAGTGCTTTGGCTAATTAAAATTAAGAAATCGTTTCCAACATTGTGTTGAAAACTGCTTGTTGCCAAAAGGGATAATGTTGCAGCCATCTGTATTTTTGGTGGAAACCCAGTAGACAAATGTCCTTCAAAATCCAACTCCTCAAGGAGATAATTGAATGCTACTTTTGATAATCAAAAGCGTTTTTGAGTCTTAAAACAAATTATATAATTTTAACATTTGTATCAAATTAAAAAAAATTATTTACTTACTCAAAATTTGACAATTTTAATGGGTCGCTGGAATCACGAATTTTCTTTCTAATTTTATTCAAATCTTGCTCGGATGATGATGAATAGAAAAAGAAACTTGAATCAATTTTTTTTGTTTTAATTAGTTTTTAAAATATTTTTCCACTTTGAAATTTTTTTTGTGGTTGTTGAAAAATTAAACATATGTTTTTTGTTTACCTTTTTTTCATTAGTCTTTTACATTTTTACAGTGTTGTATAACTTCTTGAGATTTTCCTTTTATAACACTGAAACATAAAATCGTTTCGATTCTTAACGAGTGCCATCATCAGAAAATTTCGAAGTATCGAAATTAATTCCGATACGAAATTATTTCGATCACGACTGCGGGAATTAGAGCCCTGTTCAGATTTTTTTAAATTACGCTTTAAAACATTTTTAAAAATAATTATTCTTTTGTTGTGTTTTAGTTCGTACTGTTGTGAGTGTAAGATTGTTATCCTTGTAAAGTATTTCCCATAAATTTTGCTATATTCGAGCTAGCTGGCATCTCTTAAATCTACAAAAACAGAAGATCTTCTTAAGGAAAAACATATGGGCTTATACAACTATATTTTAATTTAAAAATAAATTTTATTGCAACTTCTAAAACCAACTACAAAAAGTTGTACGTCATACAAAATGATGATGTTTTTGATTTGTTAAATATTTAAACAAACATTTTTAAATATTTCAAATATTTTTAAAAAGCTCTAGCTCTGCTAAAAGAGTATTCTCTTCCTGTTGCTAATTGTGTTTTTTTTTGTTTTGTGAGATGTTGCGTTGCTTTTTATTTTCTACTGTTTTCATTTTGCCAGTAGAAGAGTTTTGTAGTTAACTGATGGCATGTGTTTGTACGTGTGTGTATTGCCTGTTTCTCAAGTGGCCAAAATAATCGAATGAATATTTAGAGGCAACAGCAGTCGTAGTAGTAATAATTTCCAGCAGCAGCAGCAACCATATCAACCACATAAAAAACAAGAGGTTGTTAATAAAGTAAATGCGAATTTCAAACATAAAATTATATTTGCTGTCGGAAGAAAAGCACAAAAAAAGAATACAAAAATAAAAATTAATTTTACAAAAAAAAAAAGAAATGTATATATAATAAAAAAAAAAAAAAATTGTTGTGTTTTTGCTTTAGTTTATTGAAAAATAAAGAAAACGGTGCGGAAATAATATGAAAATCATAAAAGATAATTGAAATTTTTGTTTGTCGAAAAAAGAGGAAAACAAAAAAAAAATTAAAAATGAAATTTAAATAAAATTTTAAAAACCAAAATTTTATACAAAAAGTTTGGGTAAAAATAAAAATTATGAAATTTAAAAAAATGCTTAAAAATGAAAATTATATTTTATATGTATTTAAAGAAAATTTAAGAAAAAAATAAGTGAAAATTTAATTGAAATTAAAAGATGATTTAAATATTGAAATACAAGTTCGAGAAATATAAAAGAAAAGTTGAAATGCAAAGTGTTTTTATGTAAAATGATAAAGTTAATATAAAACTTTTTTTTTACTTTTAAAATTTAAACAAAACTAAAAAATAACTGTAAAAAGAACATTTTATAATAGTGTTTTAGTTTTTTTTTTCCTTAAATTTTTTTTCGTAACATTGTGTACACACAATAATAATTGCACCTGCGTATAATGTATATGTTTTTGTTACCACTACATTAACATATTTCAACATATACATAAACAAATTATATACACTTTAACACCCTCTTACATACACGCACATACAAACACATACACTCCCACTTACACAGACAATGGTTACATGTGTTGAGAGAAATGGCATTTGTAGTTTTTTTTTTTTTTTTTTTTTTTTTTTGTATTTTTCTGGTGTAAAATAAAATAAAGAAGAAAATTATATATTGTTCATATGGTTGAAATGTTTTTTTTAAAGCTTTAGGGAATCCTTTCAAAATTTAATACACTTACACATACACAACTTAAACGAGTACTTTATAACAAGGATAAATTGTACAAAAAAAAAAATGTGTTTTAATTATACAGATGAGATCTTCATTAATATAATATTTGAAATTTTAAACAAATCTTAATTTGAGGATTGAATTTTTAAACTAATTTTAATTGTGAAAAAAAACAAAACAAAAACAAAAATAGTCAAATTTCCAAAAATAAGTGAACAATTGAAGAGTGTTCGCGAATAAGGTTATATAGACCACATTTTGGGAATCACGTTTTCTTACATTATATAATCGAACTAGCACATTTACACATATTTGGTTAAACATTTTGCTATTTTCCTGCATTTTCCTGCATTTTTATACAAAAAAACTTATTTTTAAAGCTAAATTTTTAATAGTATTTTTATATTTTCAAATATTTTTTTTTTTAAATTAATTGCATAGAACTTTTTCGTTTTCAGCACAATTTTGAAAATACAATAGTCGAACAAAGATTTAATTGAACAACATCTTAAAGTTGTATTTTTGCTTTTTAAATTTAAAAAAATACAGCTATTTTTTTCTTTTTTTTTTATATAAATTTATTCTTTATTTACAATCTATCCGAGGATAATAAGCAAATCTGTTGAATTTAATACATCACAGGGGTTATGCAACTCCAATGAGATACATAACATAAAAATAATATAATACAATAATAATATTTACAACATTATAATAAAAAGAAAATTATGTTTCAATGGATGTAGATTTTAGATACGAAATGGGAGATCCAATATATGGCTTCGTTTAAGTCTTCTAGTTTCATTGGTACTGTCTAACAAAGCTATCGACACAGGATTAACATGGTTGCTCAGCCTCTGCAAATATCTCTTACTTATATTTCTAGCTTCGTCTCGTACAGATGAGATTGATAAATCTCTTTTAATAACGTTATTTCTCACATACCACGGTGCGTCAAGAATTAGTCTCAATGTTTTCGATTGGTATCTTTCCAGAATATCTATATTTGACTTGCTAGCTGTACCCCATAGTTGAATACCATACGTCCAAACAGGTTTCAGAATTACCTTGTATATTCTTAATTTGTTATTTAACTTAGATTTTGGACCAATAAGCCAATAAAGCCGTTTCGTTTTACTTTTTAATTGTTCGTGTTTACTTTTAATATGAGATTTCCATTTAATATGAGATTTCCATGTAAGTCGAACCATTCCAAGGTATTTAACTTTTTCTCGTTTAGGTATTACATTTCCATTTATAGTTACATCAGGACAATCACCTTTCCTGAGAGCAAATGTTGTATGAACTGACTTTTCTGAATTTACTTTCACGTTCCATCTTTTTAACCATTGGCCAAGTTCATCAAGTTCGGTTTGAACAAAGAAAGATGCCTCAATTGGGAAATTACTTGAAGCGACAATTGCAGTATCATCGGCATAAGTAGCCACCAAAACTTTTTCTATTGCAGGCATACCTGCAGTGTATATGGAAATATAGCTATTGTAAGTGGTTTTGTATTTAAAGTAGGGACATCAAAACGAGTATATATCCAAAATAAGAAAAAACTTTAAAAATACGAGGGCCGTCTTAAAAATTAGTCGACCTAACACAGAAAACAGAATAAATTTAAAAAAAATTTTATTTATTTTTCAACATAATCTATTTTAAGTTCGATACACTTCCCAGTGATATTCAATTGCTTCGATGTCCTGGTTATTGCAAGAACTAGCTAACTCCATAAAATAGACATCAACCGCAGAATTTACCTCTTCATTGTTGGTAAATCTTTTATCTCCGAGCCATTTTTTTTTAAGTTTGGATTGAGCTAAATCTGTCGAGTTAGGTGCGTTCATTGCTTTTGGCCATCATCTTCATAACATCTTCACGAAGCTGTTTTTGTTTTATTGTGAGCAGAAGCAACATCCAGCTTGCGCACAGCTTTTTTATCTCCAAATTTTCGGTCAATATGCGATGTATAGCACTTTTTGAAATGCCTATCATTTCAGTCCGCTCACGCACCTTTAATCGACGATCATTCGACACCGTTTCTGGCGTGGACACCTCAATTGGTTGACCACTATGGCGTTCGTGTTGGCAACTCGTACAGTCTCGTTCAAACTCTGCCACTCAATATTTTATAGTCGTAAACGAAGGAGCTGACTCCCAAAGAGTAGAATCTACCTCGGCTTTTATAGTGGTTGGACTTAGACCTTTTAAATAAAAGTATTGAATTGCATAAGGGTGACCAATTGTTTGTATGTTTACAAATTCAATAAGATCGTTTGTTTTTGATGGCTCAAAAAAAAAAAACTCTTATTGCTTTATAATGTTGCCACTTTTCACCTAGGAAATTTTTTTCAAACTACTGCCGCCACTTTTCCGTCAGGTCGGTAAATTCTGCGACCGCCCTCGTATATTATAAATGTTAGTTTTCGTAATATTCAAAGCTGAAATGATAAGCATTGCAGCGTTTAACTCTTTTTTATATATATTAAATAGTTAGCTATTGGAACCCCGAATTACACAATTAACGCTTTAATGAGCAATGACTGATGTATGTTATATTTTATAAATTATGTTATATTCGCCACACATTTCAATAGATTTGCTATAAAGTGGCATGTATCGTTAAAAGAAAGTTGTCGCTTTTAGATCATTACACTCAGGGAACTTTTGCTTTAGAAATATGTTGTTGTTTGGGTTGTAATACAGTTTCTTTATTTTTAATGTAAATGTCAGTCATTTGTAGAACAAATAAAATTTTTTACTAACCTTGTAGTTCATTAAAAAAAACAAACCACATCAAATGACTGTTTTATGATTTTTCATTAATTTTTTTACAGTAGTTTTTTGTTACTTAAAACAATAAAAAATATAAATGTTTGGTTATTTTTTACTAACATGTGGTTCGTTTTTATTACAATAGTGGTTCATTTTTTGAACACTAAAAAACAAATGACAATGTTAGTTGAATTTACTGAAATGTAAGTCGACATTTCTTTAAGTGAAATTTCATTTGTTTTTAACTGCATTTGCAGTGGTCTTTACCTACATAGTATTCTAAGTGTACCAACGCCTTGGACCAATGTGGTCTCAATACTGAATATGATGACATAAACACTATACTTGTCAGTGGTCATGAAACGATTAACAGAGAACTATGAGTTTAGTGTCACACAAAGCGTCATTTCATCGGATGTAATTTTATTGTTTAAATTACAGTACTGGCCAATAAAATATACATAATACTATTACATTAACCACTTATCCTTTCATTTCTCAAAAAATGTATCCTTAATGTCCCTTTCTATACTTGTAAATTATGTTGTTCTGGCAATACGTTCTGAGTTTCGTCAAAATCGATTTATAAATATTGCACCAAATCATAATTTATCTAACATGCTTTCAAAAAAAAAAAATTGATCTGTATACGTTTTCTCCATTTTTTGCTCATTTCAAATTTTAGATCTTTTGCAAATTCTACTTACATTTCTGTCTCCCTTACGCACTACATAGGCAATATTGGTATTAATATTTTTTTTTGTAATAAACCAAAACTGCGTTCAAAATAATCTAAATTTTGTTAGTTTCCATTAAAAAACGTATTAACTTTGGGCCCACCTTTTAACAACTAAACGTGAGATTGGACCGCTAAAAAATTATGTTCCCTTTTATTTTTTTACTTTATAACGTATCCAAATTTCATAAAGATCGGAGAGAACCCATCAGAGGTTACGCTTGTTAAATTTTTCTTAAACAATTTTCCATATTAATAGATTTTTTCTAGATTTATAGATATGCTGAAAAAAATATTTAGAAATATCAAGTTTTGCCATTTCCTACGTGTTTATGGTCTGTGTACTTTTATTCGCGTCACCTCTTCAATTCTTATTTGAAATAATTTTCTTTTCTTTCTCCTTGCAGAAAGTGATTCAAGCTAACGGATTAGTACTTTATAATCGTGTAAAATTTTTTTAAATGTGCCTTAAAGTTAAACAATTAATTTTAAATATTTATTAAAAATAATTGAAATCATAAATTGAATATAAAAAACTTTCGGTATAAATTTTGCCTAATATTGAAATAAAATATTTGTTAACCTACTCCTATCTCTGGATAATATATATTTGTCTATAGCAAATATTGAAGGAACTTGAATAAGCTTTCCAACGATATAAATTCTTTTCGGATTCGGTAGGTGATTTTTAATGTAATTGCTAAAAGACTTTCCAACTTTGAAGACCCGCCTAATTTAAAAGGTCGTGACCGCCAAATATAAAAGTAGTGGATGCACAATTTTGGAGTTATATCAATTAACTTTCTTTACGTCATAAATAAAATTCGATATTTGCTACTATTATTTTTTTAAAGTACGCCATATCAATTGTATTTTTTCTGGAATAATTTTGGCCTTTAGTCTGTTTTTTGTATCTCGAATAGTTTCAACTTACAGTTGTCATTAAATATCTTATTTCTTTTATAATGACAGATCATTTCTAAACCGCTTACGAGTTTAAAAAAATATGTGGGTACCTATATGATCACTAGTATGGACAAAAATATTAAGTCTAATTAGAAATAAAAACAAATTTAATTTAAAAATTTATTTTTTTGTATTAAAAAAATAATTTGCTTTTTGTGCCCAACGTTACTCGTACCTGCGACACCAGGTTGCCAGTCAAGCGCTTGCCATCTGAGCTATCTTTACAAGTTATACTTTATAGATAAAAGCATAAATGATATGCTTGCACAAAATGTCAATACTAGGGTAACCAAAAAACAGCTATAAAAGCAGAGTTTCAAGCGCTTAAAAAAGCTCGAAAAACATTAAAATAAGCCGTTAAAACTAAAAAATAAGCCGTTAAATTAAAAACGCCAAACGTTAAATTTCAAAATATTTTTTATGAAAATCGTTACCACAAATAAAATTTGTTCCTTGGAACTTCTGCAGTCAAACAAATTTGCAATAGAGAAATTGTTTGCAATAGAGAAATTGTTTGTTTATTGATTTAAAGTTAAAATTGGGTTGAAAAAATATTTGGAAAATTCAATTTGTTGTCCCTTCTATCACAAGTAGCATTGCATCTTCAATTTTCAATTAAAAAAACACAAAAAAAGATATATTTTTTTAAAAAAAAAGGTAAAATAAGCTCTAATTTTTAAAGAAAAAAGTCAATAATATGCTAATATTTAAAAAATAAGCTTAAATAAGCAAATATAAAAAAATAAGATAAAAAAGCTCCAACAAATATAGCTTCAAATGTTCATATGTTCTGATCTGTTCAATCAAAATAGTTTTATCCTTTCAAATAAAAAACAAGTATAGAAACATCGACTGCAAAAAAAAACAGAAAAAAGCCCTATTTTAAAAGAAAAAAGCTAAACTAAGTCCTAATTTTTAAAGAAAAAATACAATAATAAGCTAATATATTGAAAATAAGCTTAAATAAGCAAATATCAAAAATATTATAAAAAAGCTCTAAGATCAGACGAAAAAGCTCTAAGAAATATAGCTTCAAATGTTCATAATTTGAAGATATGTACTTGTGTTCAATCTATATACTTCTATCTTTTCAAAGAAGAAACAAGCTTTAGCTTATTTCTAGTTCCCCAAGTCATTACTTTCCAGCTTTAAAAAAACCAAAAATAAGTAGTTATATATGTACTTACTAGAGTTACAAAAACAGTGTATATAAAAATAGATTTTCTAAAAATTTTTTGACCATTATTTTATATTTGAAATAAAGATAAAAATTAGGCATTATTTTTTGTTTTAAAATAATGGAACAATTAACTAGCTATTGGTAAGTCCTTACAATTTATGTTAAAGTAATGAAGAGAGTAAACTGGTGTCATTACTGTAAATGACATGTCCTTACTGTTTCTACATTGGGTTATTAAAAATATATACAGATTATTTTTTAATAAGGAAAGGAACTCGACGCGGATACTCAGATCGCCATTAAACTTTTCAATGTTTTAGGGAAAGAAAAATAAGTAGCACCTTTTACTTTATGGCTTGCGTTTTTCATGTTGGTTCCAAAAAAATATATTTAAATTGGGTATCAAATGAAAGGTATTTGGATCGAAAAAAATATTAAAAAGATCTTTAACAAAAAAGTTTCAAACAAACTTCAAACCCCTCTTAACCCCTTAAAAATTCGATTGAGCTGGCAAGTTTCTTAGCTAATATTTCTAACTTTTGTCGCTTTATCAAATACTAGAGTTTTATTAGCGGTTTGGTGGTCCGCGTAGGGATACCACCCTTGTAAGTCATAAAAACATAGGTATATTTTCTACCAATACCCACTCATATGTATTTTAATGTTATACACTCAAGAAAAATGCCACATCATATTTATGAAAAACTTTATGAATATGAAGAAAATCTTCATAGATTTTCGTCCAATGTAACACTTCATAAATATGATGAAGTTGGTTCATAAAAGGTAAAATTTATTTTATAAATATTACCAAACAGTTTCATAAATTTTTATGATAGTTTCATATATTTTCATCAAATAAATATTATGAAACATTTCATAAATATTTCATATTATCTTCAAAAAACTCTAATTAAAATTAAGAACATATAATAATGAGGGATGTGATGAAAATCGAAAACGAAAAGGATCAGTTTTTCAATATAGACTATTTAGTTTTTTCACAATAAAATTAAATTAAAATAATGCTTAGTAAAATTTATTCTTTCCTCGAACCCAATCGTTTCGTTTTCTATATTCATCAAAAGCCTGAATGTTTAATTGAAGGGCTTATTGTAAAAACTTGATAAGCCACATTTATTGTTTTATGGAATTTCGCTGTTTTTTAGACTTCCATTGTTTAAAATTTAATAGAAGTCTAGATTAAACACAAATACCTAGAGTATAAACGTCCTGCAAAACTCATATATTTTGCATTTATTGAATCTTTAAAAGGCGAAAACGAACTAACAATAAAATATCCCAGGTAGAAATTTGGGATGGTACAAAAAACGAAGAGTTTTCAAAACGTTTGTTTTTGATGGTACTAAAATAAAAGCGTTTCCAAAACGATAATTGCAAATAATACGAAAAAAAAGCATTTAAAAAACATTATTTTGGATTGCTATTCGAACGTTCGGACAAAGTATTTTAGGAATACTTTTATACAAAATTTACAAATATTTGTGAAATAAAAACACTGTAAAAACATTGGTTCAAAGCGTTTTTCCAACGTTTGTAAAAAGTACTTTAGAAGTTCTTATCGTACAAAATTTACAACGGTTTATAAAATAAAACCAATGTAAAACCATTGCGTTAAAGCGTTTTTCTAACATTTGCCAATAGTACTTTAGAAATACTTTTTTTTTACAAAATATTTTACTGATTAAAAAACAACACTGTCATAAGGGGGGTCTATCTATATGCGAACTCGGTTTCTTATGCAATTTTTTTATATGCTTTTCTCTTCATGAACCGAGTTCAATAAATCACTCAATATGGCCAGCCCATAATGTAGCGACTCTATAAAGTGTATAGTCCTTGTATATCTTTTATAAAGCACTATATTTTGAGGACAGATAAAGCAATATTTTAGAGGACTTTTTCAAAACTTAATAAAACGCTAGTTAAACTATTTAAAATTACAATGTTTTGTTACTTTATTTATATTATTTTAATCATATTTTACATGTTTCATTATTATTTATGTAATAGCGTTATAGCAATTGTTTCATTGTAGAACTTTGTAAGTATACACTTCACTTCTACTAAATGCATACTAACTTCAGTATAATTTTCATTTAAATTTTTAACATTATACAAACCTATTTCTTTTGATGGGAGTGGATACTGATATACATCATTTATTTCATTATAAGTTTTGCCTTTTAAAAATATATCATCATATTTGTGTTTTTCATTATTGTTAATGCTAAAAATTTCATTAATTACTAGAATATTTCCATTACTAAGTAAGCATACATTATCAGGGTGAGATGTAGTGAATTTAAAACCTTCAATATTTACAAAGGAAAACAATACTTTTGATTTTGAGGATTCTAAAATGGTTCCAAGAGCATATTTTGTGTTTTTAAAAATTGGATAAACCAACGGGATATTGTTTTGTACGTTTTTGTTGTGAAAAATGTGCAATTTTCTTTGAATTTGTGCAATAGGATTTTTCGGTGATTTTACAATTGATTTTATAAAGCCTAAACTGTTTTCAAAATCGAAAGCCGAAAAGTGAGATATAGGAGCCCCAATATTAGCTACGTCATCCGTAATATGAATAAGATTATGGATGTTCATTGTTTGCGAATTTGGTCCATAAAAATGTGGCATAAGTTCAACAAATTTCCTTAAAATACGTTTTACATAATCAGTTTTTAACGTCGCTAATGTGGTAGACGACAAAATTCTGCAAGATGTATATAAAAGTAAGAAATGTCTGTACTGATCAGAACTTAAAACATTTTTTAAAACAAGAGCTCCACCATATAATAAAAAAAATCTGAATTGGGTAGCTTTCCAATTTCTTATATCTATTATATCAAATGTTTTCCTTTGGAACTCTGATGTTACGTCATTAGAAATGTTCAAAAAATTTTGATGTAAAACCGCAACACTTTCTTGAGAAACAAATGAATGTGATTTTTTGCAAATTAAATTTTGTAGCAAATATTTGCTAACGCCAATATGCAACATATGCATTTCATCAAGGACTACGAATTTTACTAAATCAAAGTTTACTAGATCTAGAAGCGGACTGTTTTCTTTAGTTAAATGATGACCCGGATTTTTTTTTTTCCCTAAATGACTGCAAAGTTCTTTCTTCGCAATTAATTTCTTTAAATACACGAGTGTTGTTAACAGTTTCTCCGTGAACAGTGCATCTTTCGCAAGAATAAATCCGGTGTGTCCTTTGCAACATTTAATAAAGGCACGAGCCGGCATATCGCAGCAAAATGCTAATATTTTAAAATTGAAATATTTTCCATTTATATGAATACATATACAAATAAGGGTGTAGGCAAAGAAAATTTCAGTTCAACCCAAGTATATGAAGAATTAAAGGGTAATAAGTACATAACTTGTGAAAAAAGTATTTTTTTACAACATTTATTTTCTACAGATTTTTTATTACATCAGTTTGAAACTGAAACACCATCCAAAATTTTGACACAGACAAGCCGCTGGTTGGCGACTGCTAAGTACAGAAACTGCTCAAAACAATCTACGTAAATATTTAGTATTATTATTTTAGTAAAATCACTAACTGTTAAGTTCTTTATCTTTTATATTTTTATTTTATAAATTTCCCACCATTCACTATTGTAATTGGAAAGAAATCTAAATGTAAAATCGCTATTTTAATTTACATTATTCCATTTAACAAATCACAATTTAATTCAAAACGTTTTTAAATGAAATATATCTATTTTCCAATAGAGGGCTTTTTATTTTCATATTTGAATATTCGATTTTTAATTTCATTGATTTTATTGATATGTTTTTATATATCAAATTTAAATCTATTTTTTCTTTTGTGGTTGTCACAATATCGTTTCGTCAAAATTATGTTTTATGTTTATATTTTTTATACTAAATCACATTTCCCTTAATTTAAAACCCTGAAGTAATACTTTTATGTTTCAAGCTTATTAATTTATATTTTGTTACTTTAAAATATATTTTAATTAAATTCAATAAAAATATTATTTTTCAAAATGTAAATATATAAAATTGTTTAAAATTATTATTCTGATATTTGTGTTGAAAACAATGACAAAGTACTTTAATTGTAGCTTTTTTAACGCTTAGAGAACGTTAAAACTGTAAATTGGTATTTATGAACAATTCATAAAGATCTTTATAATTTGTCTTTCGAGCGTTTTGACAATGTTCAAAATTACAACCCTCAAAGCGGTTATCATTTGGGTCGTTTTCATAACGCTTAATAACTGTAAGCCAAAATGTTCTGCAAATACTTATTTAACGATTGAAAAAGCATTTCAAAAATTTTGTTTTGCAATGTTTTGAGAACGTTATAAAATACCATCATCAGACCGTAAATTTGGGTTATCATTTTGCACATTCTCAAAACGCTTTAAATTTGTAATTTGGTATGTTCTGAAAACGCTTGTACCATCATGAAAAATGCTTTTAAAACGTTTTAAAGATTGTATTTTTCTACCTGGGATGGCTTAACAAGTTTTTGCACTAAGCCCTTCAATTAAATATTCAGGCATATATTCAGGCATGTGATGAATATCGAAAACGAAACGATTGGGTTCGAGGAAAGAAGAAGAATTTCAAATGAAGAAGAATAATTTCAAATTAATAAAAAGTTTTCACAAAGTTTATGAAACTTTATTATGAAATGATAAAGGCCTATGAAATATTTGTCATAAATTTTTATGCGACTTTTCATCATATATATAAAAACTTCATTAATATGATGAATAATTGATGAAAAGTGAGCCCCGGTAGGCTAGTTGGTAGCGTGCTGGATTATCAGTGCGGGGGTCGTGGGTTCGATTCCCACCAGAGGCACTGGTCTGTTTTCGCTACAACGCGCCGAAGGCCATATTAGCTAGAGCTCGGTTACGGTAATAGTATATAATTTGTAATTATATGATTACACTGTGATAGTTTTTGACCCGAAAAAAATGAACTTCGATGAATCCTTTTCGAACTATTAGGGGAAGGCCCCTGAGTGCGAAAGTACATTTGGAAGTGTCAGATTGGCTCCAGTTTTGAGAAACCGGTATATAACCATTTTTCATGGATATATATTCGACTGTATTAGTTTAGTTTTTTTTTGCCTTCTTAACTTTCTTTTACGGAATGTTTTGATTTTTTTTTCAAAATTTCACGTAATTTAAACCATTAATGTCGATCAAAAGTAACGATTTTTGACCATTTTTATCCATTTTTTTCAGGTTTTTAGGTCGTCTTATCAAAATGTTCCTAGCATAGGCCTCAAGTTAAGCTTCAAAATCAAAATAATTGACTTTTATTTATATGTTTCGTTTTTTCTTAAGTTAATTAATTATAATTAAAAAACTTTAATAAAATATCTTTGTATAATAACGATAATATTTATTTATTTGTTAAATTAAATCATGACACAAAACCTAAAAACCTGAAAAAATGGATCAAAATGGTCAAAAATCGTTACTTTTGATCGACATTAATGGCTTAAATTACGTGAAATTTTGAAAAAAGTCAAAACATTCCGTAAAAGAAAGCTAAGACGGCAAAAAAAACTAATACAGTCAAATAAAAATTTTTTAAATAGAGCATACTTAGCTATATCCATGAAAAATGGATATATACCGATTTCTGAAAAACTGAAAAAAACTGATTTCTGAAACTGAACTGATGTACTTTCGCACTCAGGGGACTCCCCCTAATAGTTCGAAAAGGATTTATCGAAGTTAATTTTTTCGACTATCACAGTGTTATTAATTAATAAAATAAAAATAAAAAAAAGTTGATGAAAAACGATTCATGAAACAATATCATCGGTATAATGAAACTTTTTTCCCTGAGTGTACCTGCATTGTTGGTAATTCAATTTATTTTTTCATTCATTTATTGGCGTATAAAAAAGTGTTCAATAAGAATAAGAATTATTTTTGTTGTTGTTGTTGTTGTTGTTGTTGTTGTTTATGTATATTGTTTATTCATATAATTTCATGCAAAAGCCTGTTGAATTTATTTGACATTAACATAAATGTACAACCTTGGGTACGTGGAAAGCATAAATAATTTTTAATGTTGCTGGAATTAAATTAAAAGTCAGCATAATATCACTAGTAATATCTAAAATTATATTATATTGATACAGTGATACTTATCCGTTCACATACACTCACAATATTTTTTCCGTAAAGACTACTGAATATACACATTAAATTAATTGAAAATCAGCAAAAAAAAAACGGACAACTTACTGTTCTTATATAGAAATGTTGAGGATAAGAAGAAGAATAAACGTTGTTCTCTAAAAATTACAAACACTATTAATTTTTAAATCTGCCTTTTTATGGACAGGCTCATCAGTGATTTTCCATTTAAATTGTATTATTATTTGTGTCTTATAATTGTCAGATTGTCTTTATATGATAAATTTTTCAACAACCTGCGACTGTAAGAATCAAACCTGCGCTTATCTTACATTACAAACGTAACAATAGCAAGTCATGACCGTTTAGCGACCACACCCAAGTATGGCCTTGAATCTAATGTAGCTAAATTGCAGTTTTCTTTGCTATTAGCTTTTTCTGTTATTGTATATTATACTCAGAAGTGACAACACTAACAACACAAATATTCTATTTTTAGATTTTTGTTTATTTTTCTAATCTCCTCCGTCTCTATTTCACAATGTTACCAGAATGACGTATGGTTTTTACGTTCAGGGTTGACAACTTTTGCGTTTTAAGTTGAGACATCGCCAAAGGGCAAATTTTATACTGTATTTTAGTACAGTGTTATATTAACGTTATTTAGACAGTCGCAATTAATTTTTAATTAATATGCATTTGACAAATTTCTTTTCTTTTAAAACAATTGTATTTTTTAGTTTAATTTCAACTGTTAAAAAATTAGTTGACAAAATCGGTAAAAACTATAGATTGTTTTCGTTTATTTCAATACTCAATATAATATAAAAAGCGTTGACTATAATTTAAAAAAAAAATATTTTTATGAAAATATGTCCTTTTTTAAAAATTTTCAAACTCTGGTAGCGATCTCTAAATTTTTTTTTTCGAAAACTTTGATGAAATTAGAGATTTTTTTTTAATGAATCTTAATCTAACCCAGGGTTGTCCCTTTCAAAATTCGACAATTGGCTTTTTTAAGAAGGCTGCTTCGTAAAAAAGCCGAAATAATATTTGTTTATATTGTTTAATAATAGTTGCGAGTGAAAAATAAAATTAAAATTTTCGCGCTCTAGTCGCGGTCTTAATTTCAATCGAAAAATTTTATTTTAGGTAATTTGTTGCGTTCCATTAACGATTATTGATATTAATTGCAGGACAATAAGAAGACAAGAATGGAGCAACATTGATTATTAATAGGTTTTTTGTTAAAGTTCTGCCTATTATGGAGGCTCTAACTTTTCTAAAACTCCGGGTTCTGATGAGATCTTTAGCCAGATCGAAATACTAGTATCAACCTAGCTAATATGTTTGATTTGCTTTATTTTTGTAAATATTATTATTAAATGCTTTTATGCCAAATTGTCGGCGCATAGTGCCATTACAAAGTTTCTCCATTCTTGTCTGTTCTGTGCCATTGTCCTTAGTTGTGGCCATGAGAGCTGTTGGTCATATTGTCTTAGTTCTTCTAACAAGCTGCGTCGCCAACTTCCCCTTGGTCTTCCTCGCCTTCTTTGGCCTTGGGGGTTCCACTAGAATACTTCTTGCCCTATGTCGTCAGTAGGTTTGCGCAATGTGTGGCCTAGCCATTTCCATCTTCGTTCTGTGATTTCGACTTCTATTCGTTTTTGTTTGCATCTGCGGTATAGCTCTTCGTTAGAGATCCAGTTGTTAGGCCACCATATTCGAAGAATATATCGGAGGCATCTGTTTACGAAGCATTGCAACTTGTTGTTCATTTCTGTTGAAGACAGCCAAGTTTCACAACCGTAAAGCAGTACAGATTTTACGTTTGTGCTAAATAGACAGATTTTGGTGCTTGCAGAGATAGAATTGGAGCGCCAAATGTTATACAATGCTGCAAAAGCCCCTTTAGCCTTTTTAATTCTTTGTAGAATGTCAGTACGTGCTCTGCCATCGGCTGTTATTTGGTTTCCCAGGTAGGTGAATTCGTGGGTTGATTCGATGGGTTGCCCTGCTACATTAAATGATTGTTCTTCCTGTTTGTTGCTCATATACCTTGTCTTGCCTATGTTGATTTTTAATCCAACTGGATCAGCAATTCGGACTAAATCATTTATTTTTGACTGCATATCAGATTTTCTACTTGAGAGCAGAACAATGTCATCTGCGTATACAAGGTCGTTGAGATGTTCCATTTTGATAGGGTGCCAGATGATGCCACGTTGAGGATGGTTGTCTATTGCGCTTATTAAGACTTCATCGATCACAATTAAAAACAAGAGTGGGGATAAAATACATCCTTGTCGTACTCCTGCCGTAACATTTATTGCCTCTGACAATCGGTTATTATGCCGCACTCGACACTGAAAGTTTGTGTATTGCGACTTAATAAGATTACACAGCTTTGGCGGTATTCCCCTGTGTTGCATAGCTGCCCATATATTATTGTGCCTTATGCGGTCAAATGCCTTTTCAAAGTCAATGAAAACTAGGTGTAAAGATTCATTCATTAAATATACGGAGGTTGAAAGCTCGTTATAAATTGAAAATAACATAAAAATAATCTCGATGTATATAAAAACAAAAAACTAATATAACTGTAATAATTATTTTTATTTAATTTTTTTGAACAATTTTTCAATTTGTTTTACAACAGAAAATATCGTTTATTTACCGCAATTAAAAAAGTTAGCATTACATATGGTAACTCCTTACACATCCTTTAACGATACATAAAACGTTTTAATGAACAAAATTGAAATAAATTTTAATTTCAACACAAATTTTTGCCGATTGTACTTAATTTTCTAACAATTTTTTTATGCTTTTAGAGAGTTTTTCATTTTAGGTCAACTTTCACTAATGAGGAATTTTGGCTTGTTAAGAAAATCGTTATACAACTTTCTTATTGTATGTATTAGGCAATGGAATGTTCCACTTAGTTTTTTATAAAGCCCAAAAACCAGATGTTAGGCCACATTAGAGATAATTTCCTTATTATATTGATAAGCGAAGTTTCACAAGATGCATTAAAATTCTTCAAAAGTTTTCCATTAATTTATTTTCAATTATGGCAAATTTAAGAACTTTTTGCCCCCCAAATATAGTCGTTAACCCTCGCATGTTCTAGACCGTTTTTGAGCACCTTCGCTTTTACACCTAGAGAACAACAAGTACAAGTTTCATAAATTTTCGTCCAATATAACAATTTCATCATATTTATGAAACATTTTATAAAAGACAAGAACAATAATGATCAGGGACATGAACTCAAAATGTATGGTTTAGGCATATTTTAAGATTTTTCATGCATATTATAGGATGCATGAAACATTTTAAAATATGCACTAAAAATTAAAAAATTATTCACTTAAAATATTTATTTTATTAAACCCAAAAACATACAAATGAATTTAGTCTCTTCAGAATATATAGAGATTACTTTTATTAAAAAATTCTTAGATCAATACTTTATATTTAAAATAATGATGATAATTACTTACAGGTAATGCATTATTTTTTATACTGAAATAATGGGAAAATTAACTAGTTATTCGCATGCCATTATTATTAGTTTTAAAGTAATGCAAAAAGTAAGGTTGTGTCATTACTGGTAGTCCAAAAAATAATGATATTTCATTACCGGGGGCTAATAATATTTAGCAACATTTTTTTGACTAATTTTATCAGATTAGTTTGTTACTTTCAATTAACTAAAATTTAGCTCAACTATAACTAAATATTTGTAGATTTAGCGGATTTATTTTTGCTTTTCTTATCTTACTAATATTTAGCAATGAAAAAGTCAGCTACTTTCAGCATTTTTTTCTTTTATAACAAATTGTTAGTAGTTTTTGATAAACACTTTACTAATTTCTGCTAAAACTACTAAATATTAGTTAAGAGATGACTGTTAAAATTCGCAAATCAGTTTTTGTTTAAATAAATCTTTAGAAATCAATAGAAATGACAATATTTAAGCAATTATAAAGAAATAAATAAATGGTTTATTCTTTTTCCGGAAGAAAAATACAATATTAGATATTATTGTAAAAATTATAATTTAGAATTCGGACTACCGTGGCAACCCTGGTAACCATTTCATTATAGACACTTTTCTTAAGGCAATCGGGTGCCATCGTGGAGCTTTCGGTAATCACCAGAGAAAAAACAATTAAATTTAACGAATAAATTCTTTACCCTTTGGTACGAGGGTAAACTCAAAAATTAAAAAAAACACCCAAAAAATCGTTGATTTTTATTTTTCAAGAAAATACTAGCCAAAAATTTAAAAAAATCTCTACGTTAAGGACTTAATTTTTTAGTCCTTTAAAAAACAAAAAACCGATTGAAGATCAGTCATCCCGGTAAGGCTGCTAGTGGCACCCAATTTTGTTTTTGAGAAAAAAGCATTTAAAATAAATATTGCTCATCTAAAATATATGACAAGGAGTTTGTTTAACAAGCTATAACTTTTTTATTTCATCGATTTTTTCATCAAAGTTTTCATAGCATATAGAAAAAAGTTCAAACTATTAAAATATACTAAAAGAAGATTTAAAAAAAAAATCAAAAGCTAGTAAAACCCTTAATTGAAAATGGATATTTAATCATCTAAAATCAGCAAAAATTCTACTAAATATTTGTAGACAAAAAAAAAAAAGCAAATTCAGTTGATAACAGCAAATTTTGGTAAAATCAAATGAAATGTGTGCTATGATATTGTCTATTGCCGATTTCAGAAGTGCAGATTTTAATTCGTATAAAAATAAAATGAAAATGAAAATTATTCAAGTTAGAGGCCATACTCTATATTTAGGATATTGTCCTAACAAATAATCTATAGAGTTTTTTGTTTTCAAATTTATTATTTGACCCTTTCAGGAATGTGTTTATAGATCTATTTCGGGAATTTTCTAGATTCCCATCATCAGAACACGTTTTGAAAGAGGTAACAATCCCATGCCAAACATCAAACATTCATATAAATTAGTTCACTCACTACACGAGAACTAATATGTGAGCTCGAAGTTAAAGATTATCAAAAAGGTCGAAAAAAACATAATTGTTATTTTTAATAAAAATTATATCAAACTTGTATAAAAATATATTCTGAAATAAAACAATGAAATTAGTTTGTAATTTTTTTTGTCTACTAATATTTGACAATTTCTTTTGCTGATTTTTGCAGATTAGTTTGTTACTTTCAATTGACTTAAATGTAGCTCAAATATAACTTTATTTTTGTAAATTCAACAGATTTATTGCTGCAGTTCTTATCTTACTAACGTTTATCAAAAAAATCGGCTTATTTAAGCAGTTTTGCCCACAATTCTTAGTAGTTTTAGCAACAAATTTTACTATTTTTTTTTTTTTTTAAGATAAATATAATAAAAATGTTGCAACTAGTACAGTTTTTTATTGAAATTTATTTAGTCTGTTCGTCTCTGCTTCAGACATAGAAGAGGCGTTATATAATTTTACTATCAGCGTTGTTGCATGCAACAACTATGAAAGCTGAATTTCATAAAAAATGCAAAATAATAAAATAAAACTTTAAAGTTATTTACGATTAAAATAATTGAATAAAGGTTTTTTCTATACATGATAAGTAATTTAGTTAAGGGGTTTCCAATACATTTATAATCCAATTATTAAGAAGCATTCCATAATGGATCAATTAATATTTCAATAAGAACATTTAAGTGGGACTAGCAACTAAAAAAAAAAATCGAGTAAAAAAGTAAAACTTTTCTAAAATTTCAGAGACAATTACAGCACATAACAGAATTTATGGAATAGAAATTATTAAATTTGCTTTTATACGCCTGTACTCTAAAATTGTTTTCCAAAATTACGCTATAAAATGAGTTCATTTTTGTTCAATATTACACTGATAGAATTTTCCTTCGTATTATTAATGAAACGATTTCATTAAAATCGATTCATTGGTTTAATGAAACATTTCGTTAACTAAATGAAAATTCATTAATATTGGTATTTTTTTCATTAACACTTTTTATGATTCTTTCCTAACTTCATAAAAAAAATTCATTAAATCAATGAAAAATTTTCAAATTTTTTTCAATAAAAATTTTGACTTGTAGTAAGAATAAATACTTTTTTGTTCTATCATTTTGAAATTAAAAAAAAATGGAAATTTTTCTAAGCAGAATTAACCAAAACTTTGATATAAATAAATTTTTTTTATTAAATTTGCCTAGAGCTAACAGTTTTTGACTAAATTCCAGGGAACAGATTCTCTAAGAAAAACGACATATTTTTTATCAAAACGAGACCTAAATTGTTATCGTTTTGAAGATGTTATGCTAAACGGTAATAAAGTTTCGTTTTTAACAGCATTGTTAACAATATTTAACATTTTTATCTAATATGGTCGCAATTTAACTACAAAAAGTGGACTGTAATTGTCGATCGTTCTACAGAATTCCAAGGCAGATCGATAAAAGATTACATAGTTTGTACCGACATATAAGAAAATATGTCATGTTTTAACACAAATTATAAAAAATGTAAAGAAAGTTTGAACAATTTTGTAAAAATAAAGCAATAAAAGCAGAAATAAATTAAAATTGGACCAGACCAGACCTTAGAAATAATATCAACGAATGATAATTTCTCAATAACCACCAAATTAATTCTATGCTAAAATAATCACAAAAAGTGCAAATTATTAAATATCAACGAAAATATTTCATACAAACTATGAATTTTTACATTAAACAAATGAAAATTATTAATTAATGAAAAAATGTCATATACTTTATGAAATTTTCATTGGGTCAATGAAACAATTCATTAAAATTGATTTAATAAAACACCTTTCATTGACTCAATGAAACGTTTCTTTGGGGACTTTTTTATGAAAAAATTCATTGCATTAATGAAGGAATTCAATAATACTACGCACAAATTTCTATCAGTGTACGCATATTGAGTAAATATATGCAATAAATGCTTAAAATTACTATGTGCATACAATTGTATATAATTAAACATTATGTGCGTAATTTTTTTTATTTTGTTGATAAATTTAAATATTGCCCACAAATTTATTAATTTATTTAATTTTTTAAAGAAATTAAAGAAATATTAATTCAAATTTTATAACGACAAATTATTTTGCTATTTATAAATGTTCATAAAATCGTGGAATTAATAATAAACAAACTAAACAGTAATCCATTTGTGAAGTCTTAAAGAAATCCAAGTGGATACAACCAAAATGTGTTAAGATATAACGATACATTTTGTTTGTCGTTCAAAGATTTCGATTCGCATTATTTTTTCATTCCACACTAATGGAACTAGCCATTTGTGAATCAGTGAGCTACTTAGGTGGTCGATAGGTGCCTTATCCAAATTTATTTTGTGATCCCGTCAGTTAAAATTATTTTTTTATAAAAGTAGGAAAACAAATTTGTATTTTGTTATAGAAAAATCCATTTTCCAATAGAAAAAATCATTTTTTCTGAGGATATTCTAAAGGAAAAAGTTCTCAGAATCAAAGGCTTTCCTTTACGTGTTCATAACGTGAGATATTTTTTATAGTAAAAAATGATCAGCATCATAACCAGAAAAAAAATATTTCCCATTTTTTCGATTAAATCGATTGGTTGAAAATTTAAAAATAATTGCTCAAACTCGCAACTTGCCTGACATTTTTTTATATTACAGCTTAAAAGCATATTATAAAAACAAGGTAACACCAGCATATTGTTGTTGTTTTTTGTAATATTTATGTATGTGGTTGTTTTCTATAAATATTTATGTATTATTTCAGTAAGACTTTTATAAATTCTCATTTGGTTTATTAGTTTATTAAGTTAAATAATTTAATTTCCGCAGTTTAAATCTGAATATTTATTTATTTTAGAACATTATCATAAAGTTGATAATGTAATTTTTAAAGTCAAATTTGGTTTAATAAAATATGACTACTTTTTTAAACAAAAAAAATTTTTTAAAAGTGAACTCTGATTTCAACACAAGGGCTAATTTATCCAAAAAAACACTTTTTTTGCACAGTCCCTACGTTTCAATAAGAAAGAGCAAAATCGAGTTTCTGTGAGAATATTATGTAGTTCACTGTTTCTGGTTTAACAAGAAAGTTTTCCGTTGTGTTAAAAATAAAAGAACATACATTTATTTTTCAAACACCATTTTTGCTGAATATTAGCAGACTGAAAAAAAACCCAAAAAATTTGTAGACAAATTATATTTTAGTTAATCTATTTGCTGAAGATCTGATGCAGTTTTTGTAATTCTTCTGAAAATTGTTTACAATACGTTACAAAAAATAAAAATGTTCAACTCCCACATTGACGATATGAATTAATTTAATTTCTGAAAATATATTACTTATATATATCATAAACAAGATTATCTTCCAACTACTTCCATCCTTTTCTTTGCTATAAGAAAAAGAAAACATAAAAAATCACCGAATATGTGTGTCCTTGTCTTTCGCTATAGTCTGTTTACCTGAACGTATATTTGTTTGCAATTTGACCACACTACATTAATAAACACTTAAAAGATTTTGTTTACAAATACACATTTAATGTTTGTTCCAATAAATTTAAATATTTTATCTTTAATTTTATTACCAGACAATTACTTTGACAAGCCGGTGACAACACAAAATTAAAGGTTTTTTAATCCACATATGTATTATCCCTGTTAGCGCTTTTTTGTATGAAAACAGATACAAAAATCTTCCATGTTCGATTTTTTTATATGTCTTATAAGAGTTGTACTTTTTAGTATAATTTTCTTCGTCTCTATTCAATCTTGACATGCAGCGACATCTACTTGATTCTACGTATATCTTTCAATCTGGTCGTCGTTCACACTATTAATGTGCATTAGTAAACTATTAGTAAACCATTAGTTCAAAACAGTTAAGTGCTGAATAAGTACAACTGAAATATTAGCTGAAAACACAATTTCAGCAAAAAATTTGCTGTGAAATAGTATACTTGATTTACAAGAATTTTTACTAACTTTTCTACTAACTTTTTTTTTGAGTGTATAAAAAAGTCTAGAATCTGAAAACTTGTCAATAGAAAAAGTGTTATTTTTGGGCTTTAAAATAAAATTATGAGAAGTTGCACAGATTTTAATAATTCTGGTTTTGCGATCCTATAGAACAAATTACACAATCATTGAACTTTTATTGTAAAAAATTTTCTCACTCTGAAAACTTTTCCTACAAAAAAACCCTCCAGTTCTTAGGAATTGTTTCTACAGGAACATCCTTAGATTCCGAGCATTGCTCGTATAGAAAAATCCACAAGTTCCAACGAGTTTTTTTAAAAAAAAAAGAAAAAAATCTGAGGTTTTTTTTCGGAAATACCTTTAAATTCTGAGGACTTTTTCTATAGGAAACCCTTATGCGGACTAAAACCTTTTCTACATAAAAATGTTCCTCTTATCAGAGACTTTCTATAGAAAAGTACCACAAATTTAGATTTTTTTTTATGGAAAAATATAAGACACTGATTATTTTTCTGATTATATATTTCTGATTTTTTGATATCTTTTCGGAAAATTGGTAAGAAGCATTATTTGGGAAGAAAAAAACCATACACATTATTTATGTAATGTTACACATTTTGTGTTTAATTAAATTACACATAATGTATGTAGTTTATTTCGATTTATGCACTAAAGTGGTCAGAATCTAAGGTCCTTTCAAAAGGAAATTTCCTCAGCATATGAATCTTTTATTCGGCTTAAAAATTATAACATTTTTGTTATTAATAAAATATATTGAAAATTATTTTATTCTTTTATATTTTGACAGTATATCTGATTTTTTGATAACTTTTCGGGAAATTGGTAAAAAGCATTATTTGGGTAAAAAAAAAACCTTACATATTATTTATTTAAAATTACACATTTTGTATGTAATTAAATAACGCACAATATATGTAGTTTATTTCGATTTACGCACTTATAGAAAATTTATAGTAGTAGTTCTATATCCTACTATATGTTGGCTAAATTTAAACAACAATTTAAAACTAGCGAGAAAAATGTGCTGTGTAATTGTATGAGTGCTTAATTTCTACTTATACAAACAAAAGTAGCTTTGATTATTTAGAACTGCAAACTCAACTTAAACCCCATTCATAGTTAGGATTGACATTTATATTTCCGTTTTTATGCAAAAGGAAATATCAAAATCAGTTAAACGAAGGTTATCTTAACATTTTTAAAATGAAATGAATTGAATTGATATTTTAATTTCCTATTAAAAATAATGAAAACAAAACTTTTTTTTTTTTTTATAAAATGAAAAACAAACTGTTGCTATTATAACAAGGAAAAATTATTGACAATAACAAAAAGAGCAAAAAAAAGTACCATATTAAACCAAAGCGTTCATACATCATTAGCAATTACGTAGAAAACTTTTATATATAAAAAAAAAAAATCAAAACAAATGAAATATTCACATATTTATACCTACGTACAATTGAAAACCAATTTATTGAGCATATATTTATAGAGAAAAACACTATTATATATAGAAGCAGAAGAAGAAAAAGAAGAAAAAAGAGCAAACAATAGAAAAAAAAGAGTGAAAACAGTAAAATTATTATACCCAGCAACACATGGTATAGTACTTGTAAACGGATCGTTTTTTTCAAAACATAAAAACAAACAACTTTCAAAACAACTTATTTGAACAGCACAACCATAAACTGGTTCATACTTTCAAAAATGCTTTTTCTACTAAAAAAAGTTGTTTAAGTGTAGTTAAACAATTGGCTAAAGGGCCTAGCTGCCAGATTTGACGACTTAGGTAGCGTGCTGGCTTAACAGAGCGGGGGTCATGGGTTCGATTCCCACTGGTATGTTTTCGCTACAACACGCGTAAAGCCAAAGAAGCTAGTGCTCGGTTAGAGTAATAGGATATAATTTGTAATTATATGATTATTAATTAATAATAATAATAAAAAAAAAAAATTAACGATTTTTTTTTTATTAACAATTTTAAACAATATTTGCTTTTGGTTAAGTCAGCTGTTGACTATCGTTAAGGTGTACTTAGTGAATCACTTAATCGTTAGTGCAAACAACAAAAGTTGTCGATATATTTTGCGATTGTCGCATCGCTAAAAATTACTGAATAGCACTGCAGTACATGGGACATCCAGTGTAAAATAAATCAGTGTTTGAGCTGACTTGTAACTACTTCACACAAGCCGACATCAGTGTAAGTCATCAGGGACTTGAATAGGATTAGGGAAGCATTTCCCTTCTCCGAATCCTCTTTTCGACCTAACCTAAGCTTATTTACAGAGTTAAATCAAATTTATTGAATATTTAAAATTGTATAAAATAAAACTGGGCATAAACTATACAAAAGTTATACACTACATAATACACATAAATAAAGGTGGCATTTATTTTTAAAATATTATTATTTTGAGCAATTCCATTTAACCTTCGCTTTACCAATACCCACCCGGGTGACCATTTTGGTTTTATTTCTTTAAAACTTTGTTAATTTGTCTCCGATTTAGGGGAAATTTCTACTCACTGAACAAAATGTTGAGTTCTTTTGAACTTTTCAAAAACATTTTAACATTTTCATTTTTTTAAAAGATTTTTCTACTATTTGTCAATTTTACTTCGTGGATTACCAATACCCACCCGGGTGACCCTTTTAATGAAATACAAGAAAATTGAACATACCGAAGAATTTTATAACAGTTATTTCATTTGTAATTTATTCACATTAGTAATTATAATATTTATTTTATTTAATTATGTTGATGAGCACTAGTGGCATTTTTTCACATTTAGTTTGACTGACGCTGTGCTCTGAACAAATGGGCTTCTTACACCTAATGCAAACTTGTCGTGTATTTCTTCTTTGTTTAGAAGAGTAGTACATTTGCCTTTTATTTTGATGCGACCAGTTGCATCCCTTTCCGGAGTTTCATCGGCTTCGAAATCATCAGCTTTGTTATCAATTCTTTTGATTTTTAAATTTGTTTATATTTATGATCTGATTGAAAATCTTCCTATGATTTGTGATATTTTCGACCTTGTCAATAGAAGAGGTCGGCAGGTCTTCACCAAGGCTCTCAAGAAACTGCTTTCGTTGCGATTGCTTTACAAACTTTTTCCAATATTTTCTTTATATATTATAAATGAAGCAAGGGCCGCCGTATCCAAAATATTTAAAAACAATGCTAATGGCCAGCGGAACGTTGCTCGTTTTGTGGAATGCTGTGATAACATTTTGACCATGGTGTCCACACAACATTTAGTCTTGTTGTAATGTAGAATTATTTCTGGTTTATTTTGTGGACCAGAAATAGTTTTGTCATTGTGCATCGTGGACAACAAAACAACTGATTTGTTTTTGGCTGGGACATGGGAGACCAATGTCAGCATGCCAGTCAAAGCAAAGGAATCGTAAAATTTCCGCAAATCTGTTACACGACATGGTTGCACGATACAGTGCATATGAATTTTTCTTCCAAAGTTTTGAGAGGGGCACCTGATAAGAATTTTGGCAGCCCATTATCAGCAAAAGGCCCAAAACTGTTGATAGTTCCTCATTAGTAATTGGTGTCCAATTACGTTGTTGCCTATCGGTGTTTTCAGAATTCCATTTGTTGTAAATAGCTTCGCGTTTTTTGTTTCAAAATCTTCGAATTAAATCTGTTACAACATCACTTAAAATTGCAGTTGAATGCATCTACCCTGGACATGTTTTTAGTGATTGGATTAGGGCCCATATAAAGTTTATCGCGAATAATATTGACTGATCCTCGACGATCATTCGCACACGACGACGCTTCTCCACTTGGCATTTAATCATCATCTTCATCACCATCTCCAAACAAATTCTCAGTTTCATCTAAATCTGATTCAGCATCAATCAATTATAACGAAAATCTGCATTGCTATACATGCATCTAACATATATTTTAATTACCGTTAGAAAAAAATATATCACAAAAGAGTAAGTAAGACATTAGGGCAATAACTATATATGGCACTAGCACAACGCGATTGTGAATGTTGTGTTATTTACGAAAAATAAATGTTCGGGTCATTTTGGAATAAAAACCTCACCCACAAAAACGATTTTTTAAAATTTCCAAATCTCAAATTTTTATTACTTTTTTTTTAAAGTGTGAAAAAGTTATATATTGTTGTTATTGTAACAAATCTACTTATCATAAGTTTAACAACAATAAAATTCTTCAATTTATAAGACAATCCAGGCTTCATCGCCCATAAGCATTTAAATAGAAGTGCATGGTCACCCCGGTGGGTATTGGTAAACGACATACATAAAAACCTTTGGTAAAGCGAAGGTTAATATCACCGTGAAATGAATCGATGTTTTCCGATATTGTTAAAATTTTTGAGTGTGTGCGGTAGTGAACGCAAGTATTAAAAAAATGTTTTTTTTTTTTTGTGGCTTCACTTAAAAGGTCATAACTTTTGATGTGTAAAAAATATCGACAAATTTATTTTTGAATAAGAACGGCTAGGTTTTAGGGTTATAAATAAAAAAAAATTTACTCATTTTAAAAAAAAAAAAATTTTTGAAAGAAAAAACTTTAAAACAAATTATTGGAAAAAATCGTTTTATTTAAATTTTTAAAATTTTTATACAAATAGCTACACATGTGTTCTAAATACCCTGAGAATTTCAGAGTGGAAAGCTCCTTACTTAGAAAAAATGTAGAAGTATGTACACCAGAAAATGTATTTTTTTTTTGTTGCTATTGAAAAACTTTTTTTATTACTATTTACTTATTACTTACTATTACTTATTACTATTACTAGTGTCCGACCGAACAGTTCGGCCAGAAAATGCATTTGGTCTGTATTCGGTATTTTAAAGCATTATGGACAAATGTTTATTGTTCTGATTAGATGCTATTTTGAGAGTCAAATTTGAAGAAAAGTCTGTAGTTAAGCAATGAATTCACTGTTCAGCCTCAGAAAGTTCGACCAAATTGAAAATAGTTCGGCGGCCAAACTTTTAACTTTATAGCTAAACTTCTCTTAAATTTTATACACAAAATCGAAATAAATCGGCTCAACAAACATGTTACCAATACCAAAATTTGTCATCATTGCCTCTAGATATCAAAAAACCGACAAAATATAGTTTTTTGGCCGAACTGTTCGGTCGGACACTAACTATTACTATTGTATTAAATGGAATTGCTCTTTTTTAAATCAAATTTTAGTACTACTTATTAACTGTTTCACTACCGACTTTTTGTTTGTGTTTCTTCGACTTCAGATTCTTGTAAGGGATCCTTAAATAATAAAAAAGTAGTTAACATACATACCACCTCCCACTCCTACCCACCAAAAAAATGGATCCGAAAACTGAAATTTTGGAAACTTCTAAGCCAATTTTTACCACTACAACATTCGAATAACCCACAACTGCTTGGTTTGATTTTGTTCTGGTCATTAAATGAAGATGTTAGATACACTAAACGCAGAAAAAAGCTGATTAAAAATATCAAACTTTGTTAACGATATCGCGTCTATATTCCCCTGATGACCAGTTTTAGCATATAATGAATTTTTTTCAATGAACAAAATCGTGTTTTGAAATTAAAAAAAATAAAAAAAAAAAAAATAGAAAACATCGTTCATATATTTTTATGGGTTAAAGCTAGGTGATTCATTGATATCTCATTTTAAAGCTACCTCATTTAAAACTACTATCGTGTTTTAAATAAAATTGGAAAGAAAAAATAATTTTTTGAAGGCAAATTAATTTCCAAAAATTTTAAAATTTGTAAACAAAGGGTGTTAATTATAAATTGTTTCCCTATGCCGTTGCCAAATCCCTTTATGTAACTCTTGCGGGATCCAAAGTTATGGAGAAAAATCTGAAAAAGATACTAAATAAATACAGCAGAAAAATTGATTTTATAAAAAAATCAAAGTTTTACAAAAGTACCCAGCGAAATTGTTTAGAACAGATTATCTTTGAACCTGTTCTAGGACTACTTCTTTTACCACCGGTTACATGGAACCGGTTCTAGAACAGGTTCCTGGGAGTCGAAATGTAAGGTGTCACTGTCCCAGAACCAGTTCTATAACTGATTCTACAACCGGTTCTAAAGCAACCTGTTCTTGTTTGGAGGTAAAGAACCTATTGGAAATAGGACAAACTTCATATAAAAAAAACCAGTTGCAGAACAGAAATTAGAACAGGTATAAGCTGTTCTGCAACCAGTTATTTGGATTTTACTATTTTACTGGGTAATTTCAGATAGTGGTTTTACTGGTACAAAAAAAGTTATTCACTTTTTGAAGGCAAAATTAATTTTTTTCAAAATCCGTTGTTCAAACCAGTGTATTACATAAATCTGGCTTGCTTAATTTTTTAAAAAATATATGTTAGTTATAAATTATTCTTCTACACCGTTGCAAAATTTTAAAAATAAACACCCAGAAAAAGGATTGGTTGTAATTCGGTCAAAACCACTAAAATTTTTTTGATAGCACGTTATTATATTTGGAACTACCAATAATCGATAATCAAGAAAAAATACTGTACGGGAAATTAAAAAAAAAGGAAAATTAACCTAAAAGCAATCATTATCCAAATTTTGATATTTTCAATCAACTTTATAAATAAAATTCGGTTAGTTATTGTGTACGGTTGAAGCAACTATTTATTTAGTGATAATACTAGAAGTTGATATCTATCTATCAAATTTTTAAAGAAATTGTTGTCTATCTAAAGTGGTTACTGCAAATACGGGTTTTCTAATCAAATATACCACTTAATTAGGGTTTCAGTATTACCAACCGAATTGGGGATTGCGTTGATTGTAGACTCAACTAATGATGGATATTGGCAAACGAATTTCATACTATGTTTGGTTTTCTAACAAAATATTTAAATTCAAATTTACCACTCAATAAGTGTTTGTGTTGTAGTGGGTAGAGAGTGGGCCTTGTACTCCAAACTTCCGAGTTCAAATCCCAAAAAAAAGGCACACATTTTTTTTTTTAAATTAAAATAAAATATTCAAATGTTTAAATATCAAATAAGGCAAATAAATTTAAAGTGATTGTGGTGCAATCAGTAGGACAGAGGACTATTAATCTAAAGGCCATTTTTGAATACCAGATAAATCAAAAAACTTTTTAAATTTCAATAAAATTTAGTGCAACGTAATAATATCTATGTGGAATGTAATATTGGGTTGGACATCTGAATATTAGTTTTCAAAACTAAAAATATAATTTAATATAACGAAAGTTGTCGTAACCTCCAAAATTCGATTGACAACACAACTGAGACTGTTTTCTGGATGATGAGATATATCAGTTTTCACCGTTACAAAAATATTTACGTTTTTGAACGTCTACCTTTGTTAAATTTTCAAATATTTTTCATATTTTGAAACGCGATATTTCAAGATCCGCTGGGACTAGCTATACTGGGGTTCTAAAGTTGCAACAAAAAGTCGACTTTTAGACTTTTCGGCTTTTGTAAAAAATTTATAAGTCGACTTTTCCATTATTCGTCTTTGTGGATTTTTCAAAAGTCGACGTTTCGTCTTGTTTTCAATGAAAGTGGACGACGGTTTGTATGAAAATTTCTAATTCGTGAAAAAATTTTTTGTAGTTTGTTTTGGTTACAATTAATTTGCATCTTAACTAAGAATTTAGGCTTTATTTGTAATGATTACGAACTTGAATCTTATTAACATTAAAAAATTCTTTAAAAAAACAAAATGTCAAAAATTTTCTCAACTTTTAAGTCAAATATCGAAGATATACTTTTTGTTATTATTTCATATTTCACTATTAAAAATTTACGTTTTCAAAAACCCAAAAAATCAAAAAGTCATTCCCAAAAATTAAAACTTTAATATCAGCGAACATTTAATATTTGGGCTATAAGACAAAAGTCTAAAATCATTTAAATATGCCCATACTTTATTTTAAAAAAGCCTTACTCCTCGTTTACAATTGAGCATATTAAATCCAAATCGGAACTTTTTGTAGGATTTGACCTTATTTTGCGCTTATTTTACGATTTTTTTTGCAACAATGGCTTTATGTTTGTCTATTTTGTTATAGACTAAAACTTAATTTACTTTTAAACCATATATCGTCACCTGAAATGTAAAAGGGTGTAACTAACAAAGTTTCCGAAACTGGTTTTATTGATAATCATGATACATTTGGCTAAGCTACATGAATACACAAAATTTTGGACTTCTACAATAAAAAATAGCGGTTTTTTAAATAAAGTTCGAAATTTGTATGTTTATGTTATCGCCCATTTTTTGCTTGACCTGTAAAATATTAAAGTAGGATTGAGTGATTATGATGCACTGTGTCGAGCTACATTTCTACACAAAAATGTTTGGTTCTATGATGAAAACTATCAGTTTTATTAGCGATACTGTTAAAACATCTGTGGCCGTTTTTTGCTTCTCCTGTAAAAAAGTAAATATATTAGTTACGTCCTTTTTGCATTTTAGGTGACGGTATATGATAAATAAAAAAGTCGAAAAGTCGACTATTTTTTAGTAGAAGAAAGTCGATTTAAAAAAAGTCGAAAAAATTCGAAAAAGTCGATTAGTCGAAAGTCAATTTATAGAACCCTAAGCTATACTTAACTTAGGCGATGTTATATTTATATGAATTACAACGTCTATACTAAGTTTTGTTGAAATCGGAAAGGGTGTGGGAAATCGAATGGTTGATTTTATATGTTTTCAGTCTTATTGTAAAGGTTATCAATAAAAAAAAACTTGGTTAAAAAATCCAAATTTAACTCTTGAGTTATTCTGTATGAAATCACCAAATCGGCAAAGCTGGCATATCTTAGATTTTACTCAAACTAACTGGAAATGATATTTAGGGTCTGAAAACTCAAAATCTAAGAGGATTTAATTTTTGCACACGGCACTACCGGTTCACGCAAAATAAAAAAACTAAAAAGTCTTGTTTTTGTGCGTAGTGTTTGAGCTGTTAAAATTTTTCTGCTAGAGATATCTACATGATGAACACATTGTTTTAAAGCTGAAGGATTATAGTTTCTATCAAAAATATAAAATTTGACTTAATTCATACACCCGAAAAATAACGTGGTATTGAAAATAAGCATATTTCATTGGTTTTTTGTGTTTTTCAATGAACTCCAGTGTCGGCGCAAATGAATATAAAAGCATAATAATTCTCAGATACAAATTAGACATGTCGGAGAAAAATACAAAATTAAAATTGGCTCAATCTGGCAACTCGTTATGAAAAAATCGTTACTTGAAATTTGGAAATTTTGAAAATTTGCATATTTCAGGCTACAATTTGGTCATGTTTGTTAGCAGATACAAACTTGAAAATTACAGAGTATTTACTCCCTACTTCTAACTTTATAACACTTTAAGACCCGTTTAGTTATTTTCACTCCTCTCGGATTTACAGGGTTTAAAAGAAAAGCCTTTTTGATTTTTTGTATGTATTTTTATACTTCCCTCAATTGTTATATACAGAGAAATTAAAATAAAAACAAGTAGTATTATGAAGTAACAAAGAATAATTATGGACTAAAAAATTTATTTAATAAATTCAGTAGATTTTTTATGTTTACAAAAATTTTACAAAAATTTTACAAAAATAAAAAAATTTTTATCAACATTTGTCATCACAAAGACGATTTCGGCTTAGAAGCTGATGTGCACTTTTTTGCCACTTCTCATGGCAAAAGTCCTTGTGACGGAGCAGGAGGTACAATTAAGCAGACTGTAAGGAAAGCAAGTCTACAGCGAATTCGGACCATCATATCCTAACACCTACAGCAATGTTTGATTTTTGTTCCACCCAAATTCCTGGAATAAATTTTTTTTTGTATCCATTCCTGATGTTGATGCTATCGAAAACTTTTTGTCAAAAAGATTTATTGATGTTTGCACAATTAAAAATACAAGAAACTATCACAGTTTCTCTCCGATTTCTCACAGTCAGTTAAACGTACGAAAGTTTTCAGCTTCTGATAACTTTGAAACTCCGAATATTATAAGAACAAATACTTTATAAAAATAATATAAAACTTATTCCACGATTCTTAATTACCCACATTTAAACTATAACTTTTCTACTTTAAATGATAAAAATATACCATTTGCCTATTTTTTGCCACCACTGTAAATTTTTTAACATCAAAAATCTACTGAATTTATTAAATATATTTCTTAGTCCATAATTATTCTTTGTTACCTCATAATACTACTTGTTTTTATTTTAATTTCTCTGTATATAACAATTGAGGGAAGTATAAAAATACATACAAAAAATCAAAAAGGCTTTTCTTTAAAACCCTGTAAATCCGAGAGGAGTGAAAATAACTAAACGGGTCTTGAAGTGTTATAAAGTTAGAAGTAGGGAGTAAATACTCTGTAATTTTCAAGTTTGTATCTGCTAACAAACATGACCAAATTGTAGCCTGAAATATGCAAATTTTCAAAATTTCCAAATTTCAAGTAACGATTTTTTCATAACGAGTTGCCAGATTGAGCCAATTTTAATTTTGTATTTTTCTCCGACATGTCTAATTTGTAGCTGAGAATTATTATGCTTTTATATTCATTAGCGCCGACACTGGAGTTCATTGAAAAACACAAAAAACCAATGAAATATGCTTATTTTCAATACCACGTTATTTTTCGGGTGTATGAATTAAGTCAAATTTTATATTTTTGATAAAAACTATAATCCTTCAGTTTTAAAACAATGTATTCATCATGTAGATATCTCTAGCAGAAAATTTTTAACAGCTCAAACCACTACGCACAAAAACAAGACTTTTTAGTTTTTTTTATTTTGCGTGAACCGGTAGTGCCGTGTGCAAAAATTAAATCCTCTTGGATTTTGGTTCTTGGAACCCTTAAGAACATTTCCACAAAATTTTAACAAAATCCAAAATGGTCCAGCAACAATTTTTCATTTTTTTCGGTGTTTTCACAGAGAATGACTCTCTTGTAACCTCTCTAACTTTTACCCTCACCACGTATGAGTTATATTAAATACATATAACTCATACGCTCACGTGTTTGCTTTCACAATTCGTTAATTGTTGTTAATACATTCTACGATTAGAAACGTGTAAAACGGTTATTAAAAGCGGTCGACTAGCCTTAACGGTCTATCCGGTCGCTATACAAGTGTTGCCAAGTATTTTTTTTCAAATACCTCGAAGTTGTCCTAGATTTACTGTACTAGCAAAAAAATCCCCATACGAATTGTCCTAAAATCTGCTAATTTTTAAAATTTTTATTTCAAATTCGCATAATGAATATGTATGTTAAAATAAACTAGCTCCACTTTTCTAGTAAAAAATGTGAAATTTTAAAAGTTGTATTTATTCGACCTTTCAGTTTTAATTAAAGAACACAAAAATTCTTGAGCTCGAGGCCAGTTGTAGTTAATATAAAAATTAATTTATTTCTCAATATTTCGACATTCGTCGAATGTCATCCTCAGGAGAAGTATCTTCATTTCTGCATCGTATCAAAAAGGTTAAAGCAGCCTTCAATCTTAAGATTTTGTCTCTTGTTGTTCTATATTTCCCGATGTTTGTCTTGATGTTATTGTTCTTCCTAAATCTGTTGTATACCATTTTTTGATAATCTTTACGGCGTGCTCTCCGTTTAAGTAATTAAAAGTTGTATTTATTCGACCTTTCAGTTTTAATTTAAAAAAAAAAATATAAATGCTCGAGCTCGAGGCCAGTTGTAGTTAATATAAAAATTAATTTATTTATCAATATTTCGAGATTCGTCCAATGTGATCCTCAGGAGAAGTAACTTCATTTCAGCATCGTATCAAAAAGGTTATAGCAGCCTTCAATCTTAAGATTTTGGCTCTTGTTGTTCTATATTTTCAGATGTTTGTCTTGATGTTATTGTTCTTCTTAAATCTGTTGTATACCATTTTTGATAATCTTTACGGCGTGCTCTCCGTTAAAGTAATTAAAAGTTGTATTTATTCGACCTTCAGTTTTACTTAAACAAAATAAAAATGCTCTCCTGAGGATGACATTCGACGAATGTCGAAATATTGAGAAATAAATTAATTTTTATATTAACTACAACTGGCCTCGGGCTTTTTTAATTTGTTTAATGTAAAATTTTATTTTAACACAGCAGAAAAGCGATTATTTGTTTTTATATAAAAAAAAAAATACCCATTTAGTCAGTTTTAATACCCAAAATTTCCCTATAACAAATTGTTACCTTCTAAAATCAAAACAAACGTCTGAAAACCCCAATAAATCTAGGGAGTTTCCCCTAACTTAACAAAACCGTTCTAGACCCGTCCATACCGGGTTTTAGTTCTTTTAACAAAAAGTAATGTTTTGTTACTTTTTTTGGAAATTATGTAAAAAATAGAAATCAATATAAAAGAATTTATATTTTTGGTACTTTATGTAAATTATAATAAAAAATAGAAATCAATTGTAAAAGAATTTATATTTTTGAAAAGAAGAACTAAATTTTTTATTGCAATCGAAAGTTCGTTTACAAGTCAAATGAATGATAAATCATAAACAAATCGATAAACAATAAGCAAATGTTCCCTAGTGTGTCCATATACCTTTTATTTGGGCTATATAAAAAAAACTAACTATCATATCTTAATGAACTTCGGATATGTTGCAGAGAAAGCAAATTTAAGGGACCAGAGTTTTTTGTAGCTGTATAATCTCATGTTTAGGTGTTACTAAGTGGGGACAAAAATTACCCCTTTTTACGTTTTTTTCGGTTTATTATTTTGTTCCTTTTAAAGTAACTATAGACAAATTTGGTGTCAAATGAAATTACTTTAGAAGATATGGATTGTTAAATATTCAACACCATTTAATATACGTATGCTATTAGCAAAAACGTATCTTATCCCCGTTCTGTTATATGGCTGTGAAATTTATGCAAACGGTGACACTGCGGACTTTGGAAAACTTAAAGTTGCTTACAACAATATTGCAAGATATGTCTTCAACAAAGGGCGTCGTGAATCTATATCTAATTTTTCATATCAAATTAATAAGATGAGTTTTGAAAACCTTCTTAAATTTAGGAGTCTTATTTTATTCCATAAAATAATCACGTCAATGCAACCTGTCTACCTATACAGAAGAACACAGTTTGCTAGATCAAATCGTGGGAATAATATTATCCAGAAAAAATTTAAAAGCCTATTATCACAACGCCAATTTTTCATTTACACCACTAGTCATTGGAACCTTCTTCCTAATCGAATTCAAGTCATAAACAACGCAAACAAATTTAAAAATGAGCTTAAAATATACTTTGGTTAAATATTCAATTTGCCAGTTATTTGTCTAACCCTTGATGCCTTACTTATTTCAAACACTTCCCAGCAAAAAATTTCCAAAGAGGTAAGCGGGTTTGTAGTCAAGCATTTTGGGCAGAACGCATTCCTTACTAGATTACCTACTCGATTCTTTTAACAGGGCGTGAGACTAAAATAATTGATTCTTTAGAATTGATTATTTTTTTTACCGAAGAACCATTTACTTTATATTTTTAAGAACTACATACATTTTTTAATAAAGAAATAGTTCTATTGTAAAACTACGAAGTACTTACATTTGAAAAAAAAGAAGTAGTTCCATAAGTAAATTCAACTTTTACTTACACGTGATTCTTCTAGGTCACTCAAATATAACGATCTAAACTCATACGGAAATAAAATCCTAAAAAGTGAAACATCGAATTGTTATGATAACATGGGTTTGTCATAATTTTGGAGCTATAAACCACGAAAATATAAATTTTTCAAATAAAAAAGAACAATTCAAAATTGAAAAACAAATATGACTCACGCACAATCACCCTCGAAAATTTTTTTTTAGACTCACTCACGATAACGTCAGTAATTTCATTTTCCACTCACAATTTTCTGCTCACGTGCGCTTCCCTAATTTATACCTAACCACAGTTTAACAAAATTTAGGCAACATGCAATTTCTGTTTTTAGTATTATTTTCCTGCAAATAAAAATGTGTTTGAAAAAATATATGAGATAAATTCTTTACAATTGTATAACTACTTTTTTCAAAATTAGGAACTACTTCCAATAACGACCTTTTATTAAGAAAAAGTATATGATTACTTCTTGAGTACAAAAAGTTATACATATAAATTAATAACATTGTTATTTTCTTTAAGTATAAAATTACTTTGTTATTGAGTTCATGCTTTCTGGTTTAAATTTAAAGAATTGATTACAATACTACTTGCTTTTTTGACTCTATCGTTGGAATGAGTTTGGTATTGCAGTTACTAAATTTGGCAATGAGATATGTAAGCAAGTGTGGGCATCACCTTCTTTTTGCAATGTGTAATTTTTTCCTGGGTTGTTACTTTTAATTTTGTATTTTTATCTTTGCATCTTAAATATCAAATTTTAGCTTTGTTCTTTAATTTTATTTAATATGTGTAATGTTTTTTATACTCACTAGCACTATAATTTATAAGATTTGCATCTTGTTGTGCTAGATTATCTAATAAATAAATAAATAAATAAATAAATAAATAAATAAATAAATAAATAAATAAATAAATAAATAAATAAATAAATAAATAAATAAATAAATAAATAAATAAAATAAATACATGAAATGGTATGCAACATAACTCTTAAGACATTCAACTATTTTTGGTATTCAAAAAAATGTGTTACGAGTAAATAAATTATTTATTAATAAATTATTTATTAAGGTATTGTAGTTGTAAATATTTACTTAATTGGTAGGGTCGACTTTGGAAATATGAAATCGCATATACGACCATATATGAGTACCGTTTGCATAATAGAACATAAATGTCCATAGATGCCTATATATGCAAACATATAGACATAAAGAGAAGCAACACTCAGGAAATTCTTCCTATTCATTTATGTGTTACTTTCTTTGGAAAGGGGATAGTGGAGAGATGAAAGGTGGTGAAAGATGAAGGGCTTCAAACATTGCAACACTGTAATTGCGCGAGATGATAAATCTTAGACCAGTTGTTGCTCGCCACCTGATATAGATTTAGCGAATTTATTGAAGCTTCTTGTTTCATATCCCTGATTTATTATTTTACTTCGGTGGGGTTAAGTGCTATGGGAACACCGAAGGTGGGCGCAGCGATACATATAAGTGATAGAAAACTCATACATATTATTTTTCTAAATTGATGTTGTCGTCACCGGGAATCGAACCAGGGTCCATCTGTGTAACAGTCTGACGCGCTACACCACAACGCCCACTAAACATTAGCCACACCACAACGCCCACTAAACATTAGCAGTTGGACTGGCAATCCAACCAAATAAAAAGCTGTAATATTTAAAACTGTTGACTTGTAAGAAAAGACGAAAATAACGCATGTTTTTCGGGTAATAAATTAACATCACTGATTTTCTGTGGTTGGTTGATATATATAGCAGATCAAACCTTGAGTTTATTGTGGGTTTTGGATTAGAATGCGGCTGAAGATGACCTAGTCGCTTAGGTCGTAAGTGCGGCACTCCCTCTAGCGCTGATCACCACAAATTTTTTTTTAACTTCTCTTACATTTCTTTAAGAATTACTGTTTTCTATTTGTAATACGAGGGCGGATCAATAAGTCTGTGTCTTTTCGAAATTCTCTCGTAGTCATATGAAATACAACACTGCTCCAATCAAGTAGCACCTGTTAATAGACTAGAATTTTGAGCAAGTTCCGCCATTTACTTTGCGTTTAGCAGCTGTTCAAAACATACGACCTCGTGGATTGTTTTTTAAAATGGAAAAAATTGAATGTCAAGTGGTCATTAAATATTATTTTTTGCGAAAAAAAAACCGTCAATCAAACCAAGGAAAAGCTTGATAAATACTATGGGGACTCTGCACGATCGATTTCAATGGTACAAATGTGGTTTCTTGATTTTCGTTGTGGTTGCACAAGTACAAATGACGCTGAACGTTCTGGACGGCCAATTGAGGTCAATACACCCGAAAATGTCGCGAAAAATCCACGATATGGTGTTGGCCGATCGAAGAGTAAAAGTGCGTGAGATTGTTGATGCCATAGGCATTTCATATGTCAGTGTGGTTTCGATTTAAAATGATCAGTTGGGTTTAAGAAAGCTGGCTGCAAGATGGGTGCCGCGTTTGCTCTCAATTGATCATAAACGTAATCGTGGGCAATAAGGTGATGGCGACAGTTTTTTGGGATGCAAGCGGGATAATCCACATCGATTAACGAGGATTTAAAAAAAACGACCCCATATGGCAAAGAAATACCTATTTTATGGACCTCGAAAAATTCTATTTTTTTTGAAGGGATTCAAAAATTGGACAATCGTTGAACTAAGTTTATTGAGCTAAAAGGAGATTATGTAGAAAAATAATTTTTTTTTTGCAAAAAAACTGTATTTCATTCAAAAAGTCACGGACTTTTTGATCCGCCCTCGTGGTAACATTTTAATTATGATTTTAAACCTGACAATTCAAAATGAAATGCAAAATACCCTTTATTTTAAAAGTATCTTTTAAAGGGTCTGCCAAATAACTTTTTTTTTTGAACTCCTGAGCCAATTGGACTTTGTATGGCGCCATACCAAGGTCTTTATGCAAACTTCGTCTCAATGATGTCTCCGAAAAGTTCAATTGTTGAGAACGACGGTGAATTAATGTTGATGGCGCTTCACGCACACTTTCTGCCACAGCAGCAATATTCTCGGGTGTACGCACAGATTTTGGCTTTTCACGCTTTGGTTTATCGATGAGGATGCCAGTTTCTTTCACTTTTTTCACAAGATAACGAACATACGGACCATATTCGTTCAGCGGAAGGATAAAACTAATTATCTGTCAAATCAGACATGAGCTAAGTGTTACCATTCACGAAATAAGCACTAGTTGAAAAAAAAAACGTTAGATGGCGGACCCTTTATATAAGAAATACCTTTTAGTGAAATAATACCTTTTATTAAAAAGTACAATTTATTAAAAAAGTACCTTTCATCTAAAAAGTAACTTTTATTAAATAATACCTCTTGTTTAAAAAGTACATTTTATTAAAAGAAAGTACCTTTTTTCAAATAAAAAGTTTCGTTAAAATCTATTTGCCCATGCAACTTCGATCATCATTATTTAAATTATGATTATGACTATAAACTTGTGAAATGTATGTCATTATAAGTATTAACTGAAAATGGGGGGTTTCAATAATTCCTGTTGCTTTGTAAATGCATTAAGCCCTTATTGTTACTATTAACTATGTAGTTATTGGTGGGTTTTCAATAAATCTATCGACTTTTTTAATTAAGGTCTCTCCCCCTTTGGTTATCAGTTTTCGATAATTATGTTTCCACTTTGTTGCTATGTTGGCTAATCAAACGTGTGGTAGTTAAAGTGTTATTGGCCATAAACAAGCTAAACACAAATATTTTTAAAGTGGTTGAGAAGAGCAATAACAGCAATATTATTAATTTTTATTAAGTGTCATGAACACAATTTACTTTCTAATAAACTGTATTAAACTAGTAAATGAAATTTTTTTAAATACTGGAAAAAGTTTAAAGAAAAAAAATGCATATTTTAAAACCTTAAATTCTGTCTGAAAAAATGTTCTTGAATTACTGAAATATGTCCCCTGAGAGAATTATCTGCATGAAATCATTAAATTTTTGCATTCGATCTATGAAGTGTCATTGGAATTCGTCCATTGAGAATTTTCATTAAATTAAATCAGTTTTTCATAAAATTTTATGAAAAATTTAATTTAATTTTTTAAATATTTTATACATCTAAAGAAAAAGTTTCATTGAAAATTGTTTCATAAAAATTAAGAAGATTTTTCATTATTCTGAAAAAATTTGTCATTAACTTTGTGAAAAAGCCTTTATCAGTTAAATGTAAAATTTCATTAAATCTTGGCCAAATAATATTTCCCTGTGTCCTTAAAAGTTATTACATTTTAAAAACTAACTTAAACCTAAGTTTTTTTATAAAAAAAAAGAAGTCCTTGTAGTAACTTATTTAAAGGTAACTTTAGAAAGACACATTTAAAATTTATTAAAATAAAATGAAAATTTAACAAATAAAAATAACAAGGATCAAAGACCTTGACTTTTAAAAGCATCAACACAAGTGAAAAGTACACAATTATTACTACAATCAGAAAAAAATAACAAGTCCGTACATGTAAATCACTACAACAAAACATGTTCGTTTATTGTCCATGAGAATACAAAAAATGTCAAAAACAACATTGCCCTCTTAAAAAAGAAAGACAAAAAAAAAAGAATTTAACCCTCTAACGGGCAAAATCTGTTTCGACGTAAAATAAATAATAAGCTGTTCTATAAAAATTGTTATCGTTGGCCACTCGATATCAGCCAAAAATAGGTTATTGGTGCACCTCGAAAGCAAACGCATGAAAAAGAAAAGTTTCCACGAAAATTATTGCTCTTACCAAGATATAACCACCAAGATATGGCTATTTTCGCTTTTTGGAAAAAGCGAAATTGGGCGAAAAGTATCTAAACTTCAATATATAGTGACAAAACTTTAACACATTGCTACTAATGCTTAATGCCATCTTTTTGACAAATTTTATAAAAATCCGTCTATTAGTTCAAAAGGTATTCTGATATAATCCTACTTTAAGGTATTCTGATATAATCCTACGTTTTCTTTGACCAAAGGACTTATTATTAAAGATAAAACTTCAATCTTACTTAGACTTCATTATCAAGAGTTTTTAGTCAACTTAAATTAGTTTTTTTGATTTTTCAAAATTATGATCGCTTAATATTGTTTTTTAAATTTTACGAAATTTGTATTTTGAAGCTTCTAAACCGTGCACTGCATACGAATATTCCTTCGCAAGGCATTTAGTAAATTGTTTTTGCTATCGAACCCAGTGTAGAAACGGTGATGGCGTACCATTACTTTTCTCACTACCAGTAACGACAACATCTTACTCTCTGCATTATTTTAAAACAAATAATAAGGGCTTACTAATAACTACTTAACTTTCTCATTATTTTAATACAAAAAATAATGCGTTACCCATAACTACTCATTTTTATCATTATTTTAAATATAAATTAATGACCTCAAAATTATTTAAAATCTATTTTTGGACTCATTATTTTTTCAACTATAGTAAGTACATTTTGTGCAAGCATGTTATTTATGTTTTTATCTATTAAGTATAACATGTCGAGATATTTTATTTTTATGAATTTAGCTTTTTTTGAAAATCTATTTTATTTCATTACTTTTGTCCATACTAGTAAGCACATATGTAACGACATATTTTTTTATTATTCGTAAGGTATTTAGTAATGATATGGCATTATTCTGCGCAACATCCCCACATATATATATATGAGGGGATATTGCGTCCTCATTTATATACTTATATAACCACTTATGTGGTGATGCTTTTCTACTCTGGGTAACATATACAAGTATAAAACACTCAAGTATAAAACACTCAATCGATGCATTTGTGGTATATTTTATTTAGTCTTACCTGTTTGAGGGTTAAACAAAACACAACCTTAGAGGCAATACAATAAGTATATGTTAAAAACAAAAATTCTGAATATAAAATTGAAAATAATAATGTCAAAACAACAAATGTACTACTAACTGCAACACTAATAAAAATTGGTCGGTAAAATAGACTAAACAGCGCTACAAAATTGGCCCTTAAAATCGAAAAGAAGTGTATCGATTATTGCACAGAAGAAAATATTGTAAATCAAATTTCAATTAAAATTTTATGTGATTTCAACCTCAATTTTTTTAAATGTAGAAATTGCAGGTTTACTCATCAGCCCAGTATATAAAAGTATTACCAAATAAGTGGTTATAGAAGTACATATTTGGTAATGGCAAGTACTTACAATTGGCATTACAAATATCATTACTTTTATATGGGTATGTCGCTCAAAAAAATTACATATTAGTAATGATAAAAATATGTGGTTACATATATGCTTACCAGTATGGACAAAAATATTGAGTTTATAAATAAATTTGTGAAAGGGGCTTTCAGGTTGTCAGTCAAGCGCTTTACCATCTGAGCTATCTCGACATGTATACATGATAGATAAAAACATAAATGAGTTGCTTGCACAAAATGTCATGACTTTCGAGCTTAAAAAAATATAAAATATGTAATTATATATGTCGTTACTAGAGTTGGAAAAATAATGTGTCTAAAAATTGTATATTATATAACCCATAACAAATTATATATAAATATATACGGAAATTGGTGGATATAATTATATATAATTCTATAAAATCTGATGTAACCAGATATAATTATATCCGAAAAATGGGATATATAATTGCATACAAGTATATAAAATTAGATCTAATTATATAAGGCAGATATAATTATATATTGGACCATATATAAATATATATCATTTCATATAACACAATATAAACAAATTTTTGAATAATCAACAGCACATTTAATTATATATAAATATATATATGTAAATATAAATGTTTTTACTGGAGTTAATACTTTTCTATTTAAAATAATGAAAAAATAAGGACTTATGGGTAACGCCTTATTTTTTATATTAAAATAATAGAAAAATTAACTTGTTATTAGTAAGTCCTTAGTAATGCATATAATAAGCTGGTGTCATTACTGCTAGTGAGAAAAGTGAAGACATATCATTACCGTTTCTACAGTGGAAAGTCAATCAAATATTTACATTACACACAGTGATTTTTTTTCTTCAAATTTAACAGCAGTTTCAAAAATTATTTGTTTGTTTCAGTTTTTACTAACTTCTTTTTTGTGAGTGTACATTATATGAAAATAAGTACCTTTACATGAGTATACTTTATGTATGCACATTTGTTTCACCATACAACCCACTTGTTGATGTTATTTTAACATCAAAATCATACACCAACCCATTCACACACACACACACACACATTCATTACAAACACACATATAACATACATTTCATACACACACGCCCATTGCACATGGACGTTCTTATGCCACATGGAAAGGTTTTATTTTAAATATAAAATAATATGCAAGCATGTATGTTTTATGCATATGATAACATTCTATAGTGATGGGTATTAGTTTAAGAGCACTATGTGTTTGTGTTATACTTAGTTTCAACGCGCAAAATTACTGGTACACGATGACAGTCAGGACACAGTGGAATATATCTCAGAATTTCTAGAAATAATTCGGACATTTCTAACTGACTGCATAAGTGACATAATACCTAACATAAGTGACATAATACCTATCTTAAGTTTTGATGTTAAAGCTCCCAAAGCCCCCAGAGCCTACAATATTACCCCCCAAAATACAGCACTTTTTGCATAAACAATTTTAGTTGCTCGCCATTTGTTTGTTTCTAATTAAATTTTCCAAAAATGAACATATTTTTAATCTGTTAGGTGAGACTAACAAAAAACATGCTTACTGTTGGGGGTTATCTACTATATCTCCCGATATATTCCCATTGAAAATGTAAAATTCCAAATTTTTTACGACTAATGTCCAGTTTTTGCTAATATTGGGACGAAATCGAGAGACCATTTTTTTTGTTTAACATATTAACTTTGTGACAATTTTTTGTTGTTGTTTTTGTTTTTTCTTTGATATTTTAAATTTTGAATCTCGCTCCTAGACGAGGACAAGAAATTCTCATTGAGTTTGTGATTTAACATAACAAATATCTCTAGAAATTATAATAACAAAGTCCCCTGAAGATTTCCTTGGGCAAGAATGAAATCCGGATAGGGACACGCCTACATCAGATTGCTTTTCACAATTTGTTAAATAAGTTTTGGGACTTTAGCACATTTAATTACTATAAATGCAATTAATGTTTATCCCGATGAAAATAAATTTAAATAACAAATATGCAGGTGCTTGTGCAAATTTAAATGTAACTGACACTAATAGAAAACATATGATTTTCTATTGTTGATTTACTTGAATAAACGTCACTACATTGCTAGGTCTGTCAAAAAAACAGAGTAGTATTTGGAAGATGACAAAGCCAATTGTGACAATTTTTTGTTGTTGTTTTTGTTTTTTCTTTGATATTTTAAATTTTGAATCTCGCTCCTAGACGAGGACAAGAAATTCTCATTGAGTTTGTGATGTAACATAACAAATATCTCTAGAAATTATAATAACAAAGTCCCCTGAAGATTTCCTTGGGCAAGAATGAAATCCGGATAGGGACACGCCTACATCAGATTGCTTTTCACAATTTGTTAAATAAGTTTTGGGACTTTAGCACATTTAATTACTATAAATGCAATTAATGTTTATCCCGATGAAAATAAATTTAAATAACAAATATGCAGGTGCTTGTGCAAATTTAAATGTAACTGACACCAATAGAAAACATATGATTTTCTATTGTTGATTTACTTGAATAAACGTCACTACATTGCTAGGTCTGTCAAAAAAACAGAGTAGTATTTGGAAGATGACAAAGCCAATTGTGACAATTTTTTGTTGTTGTTTTTGTTTTTTCTTTGATATTTTAAATTTTGAATCTCGCTCCTAGACGAGGACAAGAAATTCTCATTGAGTTTGTGATTTAACATAACAAATATCTCTAGAAATTATAATAACAAAGTCCCCTGAACATTTCCTTGGGCAAGAATGAAATCCGGATAGGGACACGCCTACATCAGATTGCTTTTCACAATTTGTTAAATAAGTTTTGGGACTTTAGCACATTTAATTACTATAAATGCAATTAATGTTTATCCCGATGAAAATAAATTTAAATAACAAATATGCAGGTGCTTGTGCAAATTTAAATGTAACTGACACCAATAGAAAACATATGATTTTCTATTGTTGATTTACTTGAATAAACGTCACTACATTGCTAGGTCTGTCAAAAAAACAGAGTAGTATTTGGAAGATGACAAAGCCAATTGTGACAATTTTTTGTTGTTGTTTTTGTTTTTTCTTTGATATTTTAAATTTTGAATCTCGCTCCTAGACGAGGACAAGAAATTCTCATTGAGTTTGTGATTTAACATAACAAATATCTCTAGAAATTATAATAACAAAGTCCCCTGAAGATTTCCTTGGGCAAGAATGAAATCCGGATAGGGACACGCCTACATCAGATTGCTTTTCACAATTTGTTAAATAAGTTTTGGGACTTTAGCACATTTAATTACTATAAATGCAATTAATGTTTATCCCGATGAAAATAAATTTAAATAACAAATATGCAGGTGCTTGTGCAAATTTAAATGTAACTGACACTAATAGAAAACATATGATTTTCTATTGTTGATTTACTTGAATAAACGTCACTACATTGCTAGGTCTGTCAAAAAAACAGAGTAGTATTTGGAAGATGACAAAGCCAATTGTGACAATTTTTTGTTGTTGTTTTTGTTTTTTCTTTGATATTTTAAATTTTGAATCTCGCTCCTAGACGAGGACAAGAAATTCTCATTGAGTTTGTGATTTAACATAACAAATATCTCTAGAAATTATAATAACAAAGTCCCCTGAAGATTTCCTTGGGCAAGAATGAAATCCGGATAGGGACACGCCTACATCAGATTGCTTTTCACAATTTGTTAAATAAGTTTTGGGACTTTAGCACATTTAATTACTATAAATGCAATTAATGTTTATCCCGATGAAAATAAATTTAAATAACAAATATGCAGGTGCTTGTGCAAATTTAAATGTAACTGACACTAATAGAAAACATATGATTTTCTATTGTTGATTTACTTGAATAAACGTCACTACATTGCTAGGTCTGTCAAAAAAACAGAGTAGTATTTGGAAGATGACAAAGCCAATTGTGACAATTTTTTGTTGTTGTTTTTGTTTTTTCTTTGATATTTTAAATTTTGAATCTCGCTCCTAGACGAGGACAAGAAATTCTCATTGAGTTTGTGATTTAACATAACAAATATCTCTAGAAATTATAATAACAAAGTCCCCTGAAGATTTCCTTGGGCAAGAATGAAATCCGGATAGGGACACGCCTACATCAGATTGCTTTTCACAATTTGTTAAATAAGTTTTGGGACTTTAGCACATTTAATTACTATAAATGATATTAACTTTTAACCAAATAAATTCTTGGTTAAATAAAAAAAAATTTATGCAATATCTTGTTGCACTCAAAAACTATAATAAAACAATTATTAAAAAAAATATATAGATATTAGTTAACTCGGTCTCTTCTGGTTAAAGCAATTGTGAATGCTGTGATTGACGAAATTCCACTTATCTACACGACCGTGGCTCAACTCGCTAAGATTAGATGCTACGAGTCATAGCCTGTGTTATGGCTGTGGGTTTTAAACGCACTACGACACAAAGTAAAAAGTTTTTCATATACAGCAATTTAACAATTTAAAATACTTTGTTCAATTGACACATAAAGTCCTTGAAAGGGACGAAACTGCGGCAACTCTGACATATCCATTGTGTCCCCTAAATTTTTCAATAAAAATATTTTCTTCTTCATCTTTCTGTAAAAATCTAAAAAAAAGTTTTTCAGTAATTAATTGTAATAAGATTAGTTGTGATTGTCATTATATGACGGTTACCAACACTTTAACCGCAAAATATGTTTGTGATTTTTTTTTTCCCAAAAAGCACTAAAATTCTTTTGCCTTCAGATAAAGGTTTGCTTTCAAAACATACAAAGCATGCATACTATTCTGGATTGCTTTTTCATGTAAGTGGGAGTTATGTTAAAAAATCTTTGATTTTTATATAATTCCCCCCCCCTCCCCCAAAAGTTTCGATATTTTTAATTAGCCACTGCTCCAAAATTTGCACGCCTCCAATTGGGTAGTGGAAGCGTTTGTAGATACTCAAACATATACCTTATTTATTTGGCAACTCTCATTCAAATTTTTTTGTAGTTTCTTTTGTTATTTAAAAAAATAAAACGAATAAATCTTTGTTTATTTTTTAAAACAACATTTTTACTGCAATTGTGGTTCATTTTTTGAAAAGTGATTAGATAATAAAATCAGATTAACAATATTTCCAAAAAAGTTTTTTTTTATATTTTTTTTCCAAATGCTTTTAGTGTTATTTTAACTGCATTTATAGTTGCTTTACTGCATTCGAGCGTTAATTTTTAACAATTAATAATAACTACGAATTGCATTTGACTTAAATGCAAATGCACACCTTATCAAGTGCAAATATAGTTATTGCCATTTGCAGTTGATTCTACCAACATAATTTCATTAGTGTATAAACGAAAGTCGACAAATCGCTTCTTAAGGGACATCCTAATATGTATATTTAAATTACGATAAATTCATATTATCGTGCATTTAAACAATTACTCAAGACTGTATAATGTTAGCATTTATAATGCACTTCTAAAGAACAACAAAAATGTTATTGTATATATATGGCGCTTTTCAAGTCATCTGCCCCGGTACAGAAAAAAAAAATAGGTATATCGCAGCCCTTTGTGGCCCTTTGTTCCCAATAGGAACGGCATTACATAATATATACCACAGCAATGCCAATATAACAGTATTTGTTCTCTTATAGACGACAATAAAATGGAACAACTTTTTAAATCTCTCCAGAAGTGGGCGTTTTAAAAAAATTAAAAAAATACCAAACCTTGTTCTGAATTTTTTGTGTAATAGAAAACTCAATGTATCGAAAAATCAGCCAAAATATTTTTGTAGTATATGTTTTTTTCTGTTTTTGAAAAGTGGATTGATGTGCTTGTATCGATCCAGTAAGTTTCATAGTACGTATAAATTTGGATCAAATTTGGAGAACTATTTTCATTGAATATTGTTCTTCATACATATTTTAATATTTATTTGATAAAAAAATACGTGGCGTATGAGCAATACATACTATATATAACAAAATTCCACAAATGCCATGTGTTTTTAACATAGAAGTATTGAACTGTTAGTGAATGACAGTGACAAAGGAATAATTTCACCAAAACTTATCTTAGTTGAATAATACACAATGAAACCCTTTGGAACTTGGCTAATTTTTAGATACATCGAATTTTACATTACACATACAATTTCAGAACTCGATCTGCATTGTTTAATTTTTTTTTCAAATTATCTACAAAAGAATCAAATTTAGTTAAATGGTTATAAATAAAAATTTGTCAATATTTAACCACACCCAGTTTGCCACTTTTTGGAAAAATTTAAAAAGTTGTTCCATTTTTTTGTCAGCTCATGTAGGAGCACAAACACTATTAGTTAGACATTGCTACGATACACTTTTACCTGTAGGGCGGCAGTTGACTTGAAAAGCTCCATATATACACACATGAGAGTATGTACGATAATAATATTATTGTATTATAAGTTAGTTGGTTGTTTGGTTCGTTAATTGTTCTGAATATTATTTGTCAAGGTTCCTTTAAGTTATTTAACATTTATTTGCTTAAGTAAGTGTGACCCTGTTATTTTGTTGTCTATTTATTTTGCGAAATGAAAGTTAAGGTTAAATAATAACGACAGTTTCCGTTAACAAAAATTTGTGGTAATTTGAAAATTTTTTTATAGAATTTTTTAAGAAAAGAAAGATATGAAAACTATTTACTACTAACAGAATTTCTTAACAATTTAGTCGGAAAATATGCTAGAATTTATAGAAAATACTACTGGATAAAAAAAATATTTATAAACATCAGGTACAGGAACTTCATGTACTTAGAATGTTCGTTTTAGGCGCCTATAATGTGCATGAAAAATCTTAGAATATGTATTTAAAACATAAAAAATTGAGTCTCATTTTTCTCTTAAAATACAAAGAATATTGAGATTAAATAAACTTAAAAAAAATCTTTATCTTAATGAAGATGAAAATTATTCAAGTTCGAGGCTATACTCTATATTTCTATATTAGGATATTGTCCTAACAAATAATCTATAGAGGTTTTGTTTTCAAATTTATTATTTGACCCTTTCAGGAATGTGTTGATTAGATTAGATTAGATTATATGGCACTATGCAGCGCGACCAACTTAGGTCTTTTGTGCTGCCTAAAGTTACCCTAAAGATTCAAGCTACCTATAAAGCCAATAATCCTATTAGGCAAAATCTTCATAATGTCCGAAGGGGAGACAAAGCGATTGCCAAGAAATTTGGCACGCCTTTCACATAGCCTCGGACATTCGCAAAGAACATGCTCTGATGTCTCAGGTACCAGTTCGCAAAACCTACACTCATCCGTGTCCGAAAGACCCCTTTTGAGCAGATGGTATCTGAGATTGCAGTGTCCAGTCAGGTAAGACACCAGGGTTCTCAAGTCACCCCTCCCGAGGGACAAGAGTCTCCTCGATCCTGCACTGGAAAAAGAAATTAATCTCTTAGCCTGTCGTTGGCCAAGAGAGTTTTCCCAATAGAGAGAGAATTCTGACTCCCTCCACGACCCGAGCTTCTCCCTAACATACCCCAAAGGTATACCACAGAATGTGTTGATAGATCTATATCGGGAATTTTCTAGGTTCCCATCATTGGAACACGTTTTGAAAGAGGTAACAATCCCATGCAAAACATCAAACATTTATATAAACTAGTTTACTAACTACATGAGAACTTATATATGAGCTCGAAGTTAAAGAATATCACCATTGATCAAAAAATAAATTGAAACTTGTTGTACACAAATGTACAAATAAAAAGGAAAAGAAACAAAAACGTGTATTGAATATTTACCAAAGGTAGACATTCACACAACAAACAAGTTTTCAATTTATTTTTGGTCAATGGTGATAATCTTTAACTTAGTTCTCATGTAGTGAGTAAACTAGTTTATATAAATGTTTGATGTTTAGCATGGGATTGTCACTTCTTTTAAAACGTATTCTGGTGATGGGAACCTAGAAAATTCCCGAAATATATCCATCAACACATTCCTGAAAGGGTTAAATAACAAATTTGAAAACATCAAACTCTATAGATTATTTGTTAAGACTATATCCTAATAAAGAAATATGGAAATATGGAACTTGAATATTTTTCATTTTCATTGGACAATTTTTTTTTTTTTTTGTGTTCTCATTTCTATTTATTGGATCTTCACAAAATTTTAGTGAACTTACAATAATTATTCAAATCTTAAAACTAAATATTGACGTTAAATCCTGTGCCAGACAAAACTTCAAGGGCTCAGGGACTTAATATGTTCAGGAGCATTTGTAACACTTTTATTGTACCAAGTCTGGTGTGTCCAATCTTCTAAGGCGTAGATGTCCACGATTATTTAATACATTTCGAGCTAGTATATTCGGGTGTGTTTCCAATCTTTTCCTATATCTTTCACTGTATTTCTTGATCTCATTTTTGATAAGTGGGATATTCAGATCCTTATGTATGTTAGAATTTCTCACGTACCAGGGTGAATTTGTGATGAGTCTTAATAGCCTGTTTTCACTTCTTTGTAATTTTTCAACATTGGATGCCGAGGCAGTTCCCCATAGCTGAATACCATAGCACCATATGGGTTTTATAATCGAGTTGTAAATCAATAATTTACAGTCTAAGATGAGTTTAGAGCTTCTACCTATAAGCCATGTTAGTTGTACAGTTTTTAATTTTATTTGGGTAATTAAAGCATCTATATGATCTTTCCATGTAAGTCGACGGTCAAGATGAATGCCCAGATATTTAACATGTGTGTTCTGGGGTATATTATGATTATTAATTCGCACTGGTGGACAAGATTCTCTTCGTAAGGTAAACGTAATGTGAATGCACTTTTGTTCATTTACTCTAATTCTTCATCTCGCTAACCAAGCTTCTAACTGAGAGATGTGGGTTTGTAATCTTTGAGCCGCTACTGTTGGGTTCTCATTTACACTTATGATTGCCGTGTCATCAGCAAACGTTGAGGTGTGGGTATAAATATTTGTTGGTAAATCTGAAGTGTAGAGTAAGTATAATAATGGTCCCAAAATACTGCCTTGTGGAACTCCGGCCAACTGTTTTCTTTAACTGTAAACTGTCGGCCTGTGATAAAGCTTTCTAATAGCTTGTGTGTGTTGGGTGGTAGCAAGTGCTTAAATTTAAAGAGTAAACCCTCATGCCAAACTTTGTCAAATGCTTGTGAAACATCAATAAAAAGAGCAGAGCAGTATTTCTTTTCTTCAAAAGCCATTCTGATAACAGTAACTAGCCTGTTGTCTAGCTCAATGGTGCTGTGTTGTTTTCTAAACCCGAACTGTTGATCTGGGATTAAATTGTTTCGTAAAACGGCTAGGATTAATTTGTTCACAAACAATTTTTCAAACAGCTTTGACATTTACGACAAAAGACTGATTGGTCTATACGACTCGACTTTTGTATTATTTTTGTCTATCTTGGGTATCATTGTAACAGGAGAAACTTTCCATTCTGGGGGATAGTATTCAAGACGTAAAATAGCATTGAAAATATAAAGAATTATTTTCAAAGCTTCACGGGGTAACTCTAAAAGCATATTATTACTAATTTTATCGATCCCTTATGCTTTTTTTTTGGGTTTGCACAATTAAAGGTCGACAAAAACATAATTTTTATTTTTAATAAAAATTATACCTAACTTGTATAAAATCTTTATTTATATAAATAAAGAAGTTTATATATACTTTCAAACGTTTTTGAATATAGAAAATGTTGAAGTTTGTACCCTCAACGTCGAAATTTGTGATCGATGTATTTCAATGTATAGTTAGTTAGTTAAATGTTCTTTATTTAATTAATTTCTTTGTGATAACAATAATTTGAAATTTTAAATAAAAAAAAAAAAAAAAAATATAATAAGAACGTACGACTATAACTTAATGTCGTCAGTCGGAACGTTCAATGTGTATTGATTTTGGGAGTTTATATCAAATCTGTCTTCCAAAATGCTAATGTGTAATTTCGAGAGTTTCAAAGGAAAAAAAAAACAATCGGGAAATCGTGGCAGTTTATTTATATTATTTTTCACATTTTAAGCAATTTTTTAAAAATTTTTTTTTTTTTAATTTTATAACTTTTTTTATTTAATACATATTCTGAATACATCTTGCAGAACCAAAAAAAAAAAAATAGTTATTTATATTGAAAAATACGTATTTAAATATCGACTTAAAACTGTTTCTCTTAATCCCAGTTTGTATATAACATTTTAATATAAAATTGAGATATTTTTGAAAAACTACGAAAAATGCAATAAGAAAATGTATTTAAAGCAAAATTAGTAAAAATATGCAATAAAAATATGCATTTAAAGCAAAATAAGTAAAAACATGCATTTAAAGCGAAATGTGCAAATATATATTTTTATAGCAAAATATACAAAAATATGCGTTAACGAACCGATGCCATTTGAATGCCAATTCTTTGATTATAAAAGTTATTTCATTTATCCTATTATTAGACTTAAGCGAAAAACATGCATTTGTATGAACTTCCGGTCTCTGATTACACAGTGCAACAAATGAAGACTTTTGAAAAAATGCACGGACTCGACAGTATACGTTCGATTGTACTACCAAAGTTTTGTAAAACTCTGTACTCGGTTTGGCCAGTTTGACTACCAATTTTTTTTTATGGACCTCAAAAGATTTTGAAAATCAGTGCACTACTCACAAAAAGGTGTCCTCAGTTTTTGGCCAACAGCCAATTCAGGCTTGATGATATTACTTTACTATCTTTGGAAATAATGTAGTGAAGAGTCTACTGAACAAATTTTAAAAACATTTTATGTGCCAAAAATCATATTTTCCTGCACTTTTTTGAAGAAATACAGGAGAATTTTTTTTTTTTTTGCTCTTTTCAGCATAACTTACAGGGACTCATAATTTTCACTAACAATATATGACAAAACTGTAGCCATTGTAAATCTGAACAACTTCTGTGAACATATCAATACAATCTGAATGTGTCTAGGCATCCGAAATAGCTTACAAAGCTTACACTTTGTACCTTATAAATAGTCGTTTTTGACTAGACTACACTTTTATTGCTTTTTGTTTACTTTTTTCAATAACAGAAAAAGTAAATAAGCAAATAGGAAAAAAAAAAATAATTTTCTCTTATATTTTTTCAAAAAAAAAAAAAATGATTTTATGCACATAAAATGTTAATAACTTTTGTTCAGTAGACTCTTCACTACATTATTGCTAAATATAGTTAAGCAATATCATCAAGTCTGAATTAGTTGTTGGCCAAAAACTGAGGACGCCTTTTTTTAGTGGTGCACTGATTTTTGAAATCTTTTGAGGTCCATAAAAAAAAAAATTGGTGGTCAAACTGGCCAAACCGAGTACAGGGTTTTACTAACCTTTGGTAGTATAATCGAACCTATACTGTCGAGTCCGTGCATTTTTTTCACTGTTGCACTGTGTTATCATTAACTAATGAAGTTAATGGCTATATAATCATGACATTATCGACCCACTTACACATGAGTAGGCAAAAATAATTATTATGTTACTAAATAAACTGGTACAGGCACATACGTTGTACATTATCGGTAAATCCATCAGATATGTGAAGAGTAATGAGACTAAAAATACTGGCTAGAATTTGAAAGTATTTATAAAAATCTCTAGAAAAGAGGTTACAATTTTTAGCACTAGAGGAATTTAAAAAAAAATTCAAACCGTTAACACATTTTCCAAAATATTTTTGTATGACATGAATAATATATTGTGTGTGAGTTAGCCGAGCTAAATTTTATGGCGGTTTTCCATTTAAATCAAATTAAAAATATTAAAACTATAATTTTTCCTGGACTTAACTAAAGCTATTACAATTTAAAAATCTCATTGTATATATCGCATATCAAAACTATTACACCACCAAAAAAATAACAAAAAAAAAACTTAAACAAATTTTGTTATCATATATTAGAACAATTTTGAAAAACACCCATTTTTACCGATTTAATTACATAAAATTGTGTTTAGGGTTACTTATTTGCAGGAAATCATTATCAATACTTTACAATTCGTAAAATTTAATTATTTTGTATAAGGATGCTTTTGGAGGTAATGCAAATTTTGTTTGATCCAGAAAATATAAAGTCTTTAAAAATTGTTGATGCCTTTTCGATATTAGCAGTAAATTGATTTAAATCGGTTATTTGATGGTCGATTTTGGGGAATTGATAAAGCGCTTCAGTGGTCCCAAAGCGAAATGTGGTTGGAAAAAACTGCTGCTGTACTCGCTAGGACTTAGAGTTTTAATAGTTCATTTCATTAATTTTGCATTTATTGAACTATTTCGTTCTTTAGTTCGACATTTTTTTTCAATTACTCAGATTGTTATATTGGTCAATTGTTTGAATGAACTAGTTCAATAAATGCAAATGAGCTAAATGCACTATGAACTAGAATGTCGAACTCTACTAGGAATAAAAAAAAAAATATTTCTTTGCATTTTTGAAATATAGTCCATCGTAAAGATTTACTCTTGATACCTTATTATGTTCTCAAGTCATGTTTTTCATAAAAATGTACAAAAAAAAAAAAAAAAAAAAAATTGCAACAAATTTTTAAAGTTTATAAAATGTTTGCGTTTGAAACTTAAAAAAATTCCTTTTTCACTCTGCGGTAATATTTACTAAGATACTCAGGTCACGCTTGCCAATTTCAAATATAATTCTAAATGTCAAAAGAAAAACTACATTTTCAACAATTTTACGCTAATACCTTATAATTTTGTGACTTTCATATCCGGTTGTTGGTGCGGTTATATCAACTTGGTATACCTCAAACTGTATAAAAATACACCGTTTTTCAAAAACTTAAAATTTTCGAAAAACTGAATTTTTTTTTATTATTAAAGTTCGGTTTTTTCTTTTAATTTCTAACGAGCTTTCCACCTTCGAATATATTTTAATTTTTTTTTTTAAATGAGAAGCAACACTCAGGAAATTCTTTCTATTAATTAATGTGTTGATTTCTTTGGAAAGCGGATAGTAGAGAGGTGAAAGATGGGTAATGATGAAGGGCTTCAAACATGGCAACACTGTAATTGCGCGAGATGATAAGTCTTAGATCAGATGTTGTTCGCCACCTGATGGAGAGCTGACGAACTTATTGAAGCTTTTTGCTTCATATCCCTGATTCATTATTTTACTTCGGTGGGGTTAAGTGCTATGGGAACACCGAAGTCGGGCGCTGCGATACATATGAGGGATAGAAATCTAATATATATTTTTTTAGTAAATAGTTGTTGTCGTCACCGGGAATCGAACCCGGGACTATCTGTGTAACAGTCCTACGCGCTAACCATTACACCACACGCCCACAAAAAAAAGCAAAACAAACATATTAGCTAAGTTGATACTAGTATTTCGATCTGGCTAAATATCTCATCAGAACCCAAAGTTTTAGAAAAGCTAGCGCCTATAGAATAGGCAGAGTTTTAACAAAAAACCTATTAATCATCAATTTTACTTCATTCTTGTCTTCTTAGTAATTTTTTATTTATTTATTTATTTATTTATTTATTCAGTCTACAGATATAAAATCCTTACAGACTATAAATTTAAACTATTAAAAATATTACAGGTTTTACAAAAAATTTTTAAATTTGATTAAGATAAATAATTAATTCTCGCTTCACATTGTCAAGACTTGTGTTAAAATCAATGACATGATATAATTGGTTAAAATCAGAACAAATACGGCGAAAAGGATCTGCATTAGCATAGTTTGTTCGTACAGTTTTTAGGTGAAGGAATTCGAAATTTCTTGTTACGTAAAAAGGCGTATTAAGATCGAGTTTACTTAGTAGGTATTCAGAATTTATTGTTCCATTTATTAGTTTTAATAGAAATGTCACATTTAGCATTAGTCTTCGACTTTTTAGTGTAGGCAGTCTAATAAGAAGTAAACGATTTTCATAAGAAGGAAGATTCACGAGTGGATTCCAGCAGAGATTTCGGAGAGAAAATAGCAAAAATTGTTTTTGTACCGACTCGATGGATTTGGAATGTGTTTCATAGAATGGATCCCAAACAACAGATCCGTATTCCAGAATTGGCCTCACTAACGTTGTGAAAAGTTGTTTTGTTGTATAAGGATCTGAAAACTCCTTAGCCCAGCGTTTTATAAAACCAAGAACTCCGGTTGCTTTATTTACAGTTGTAGTAATATGCTTTTTGAAATCAAGTTGCGTATCAAGTAATATTCCAAGATCGTTAAATGTATCAACCAGATCCAGCAGCTCATTGTTCATCAAGTATAACCCTTTAAAAGGGGTTAACCTTGAAAAAATCATGTATTTACATTTTTTTGTATTAAGTTCCATTAAGTTTTCATCACACCATGTAGTAAAGTTAACAATATCATATTGAAGTAAAGCTTGATCATCAGGATTGTCGAAAGAAATGAATAATTTAACATCGTCAGCATACATTAAGGCGTTGGCATGTTGAATAGCGGATGGAAGATCATTGATGAATAGTGTGAACAACAGAGGACCAAGGTGACTACCTTGAGGTACGCCTGATAAGACATTTATAAAACTTGACTTATGGCGTTTTCTTTTCTGACAAAAAAATGTTGCATTTTTATAAGTGACATTTAAATAATGTTGTCATAACCCTCTTAATATGTTGCCATATTCATAGTCACAATAAAACATGAATTTATACAAAAAATGCTGCCCTGCTTTAGAACAGCTGATTTGTGTATAAAAGAAAACAAGTTGAAAAATAAAAAAGCGGCAAATTGCAAATTGGCATTCAAATTGTTTTTAATTAATTATTTTTTTTTATTTAAAATGGATTCAGGAATTGATGCAAGCACAATATTTCGCTCCTGCAGAACATACATTTCCTCTTCATCTGATGATGAGGAAGAATCCATTAGTACCCCAACAACATTGTTTACGCATATCACTACAGCAGCTTTTTCCATTTTTAGCAATTTAAATGTATATTTTTTAAAATTATTATAATTTATAAAACAAAATTTGTTAATTTTCGTCTTTAAATATTTTTTTTTTTTTTTCAAAACAAAACTATAAAATCAGCTGTTTTATAGTGCAACATTTTCACCCCATCATTTTATAAAGGGTGAAAATGGCAACATTTTTGCATGTTAATAGGGCGACATATTTTTAAAAGAACATGATTCCTATTTAAAGTGCTGTCAATTTTTTAGAAAAGAACACAAAAAGTGCAATTTTTTAGAAAGGGCAAACAAAATGTTACATTTTTTGCCAGAAAAGAAAACGCCATTAGTGTTACGGAAAACAACATGTTGTTTTCTATTTTTTAAGTAAGAATTTATCCATTTTAGAAGCGAAACACTGAAGCCCATGCGATCTAATTTGTAAAGAAGAAGATCATGGTTAACCTTATCAAATGCTTTACTAAAATCAGTGTATATAGCATCCGTTTGTTTTCTCTTAGCAAAGCCATCGTTTACGAAGGTAGTAAGTTCTAACAAGTTGGTGATCGTGGAGCGAGATCTGCGGAAGCCATGTTGAATTGGTGAAAGAATGCAAGATACTTGGTGAGATAACATATCAGTAACCAGTTTCTCGAACAATTTTGGGATAACACTAAGCTTAGCAATGCCCCTATAATTAGACACAGTATTTTTGCTACCAGACTTGTATAAAGGTAAAATGATGGAATCTTTCCACACTCCTGGAAAGTACCCGAGCTGAAGTGATTTATTGTAAAGATGAGTCAAAGGTACATAAAGTGAATTGGAACATCGCTTTAGGATACAGCTAGGAACACCATCCGGACCTCCCAAATATGAATTTTTAAATTTAGTAAATTTTTTAAAACAGTTTGTTCGTTAATTGGCGGTATGTTTATATAAGAATATTCCGGAATTGTGTACGGGTAATTTGTAGTTTTATTAAACACTGTAGATGAATACGTGGATGCAAAGAAGTCAGCGAACATGTTACTTATCGAAAGATCGTCTGATGACTCTAAATCGTTGTACTTCATAGTTGGAGGAAAATCAACTGTTCGTCTTTTAGAGTTAACAAATTTATAAAAGGATTTAGGATCATGTTTCGGATTGTTTTTTATTTTATTTAAGTAGTTTTTATACGCAGAATTATTTGCTATGTTAAATTCCGATCTGGCAACTGAATAGTTCCTATAATTAACAGACGTTCCTTTCTCACTGTATTTTTTGAACATTTTGTTTTTTCGATTTTTAAGACGTGTAAGGTGTTTTGTGCTCCATGGGGGACCAGTAGACTTCGGAGGAAGCATTTTAGGTACAGATTTTAAAAAACATTCAAATAAAATATCATAAAACGTGCTTATTGAAAGATTTAGATTATAATTGTGTCGAGAAAACTCATCGTTCCAATTAATTTGAGATAGTAAAGATTCCAGCGTAACATAGTTGGTTTTCTTAAAGCAAAATTGTTTTTTATTAGGTATGATTGCTTTTGAGGCAGAATCTATATACGTATACGTTATTTCAATTGTTGGATGATGTTGATCTTCAGGAATTCTGATTGGAAACGTGCGTCTAAGAGCGAAATCAATTGGTTCACTCACAAACAAAAGATCTAATAATTTACCATTAAAATTCGGTACATTATTTATCTGGTAAAGGCAGCTTTCACTTATTTTATTTATGAATTCACAAGGAGACTCAGAAGAAAAATGTGGATTAAGATGTCCAGCATCATCATCGAGTTGCCAGGATATAGACGGAATGTTAAAATCACCAACTAACATTATTGAATCACATGACTTTATTTTGTTTGCAACAAGATTAACAGCTTTACTATGCATTTCGTACACATCAACTTTGGAATTAGGCGGAATATAGGAACATATAACATATAAAAGTTTTTTGTCCAGTTTTATCAAAACACAAATTATTTCAATTGTTGGAAATTGATTTAAACTTATTTGCTCAGATGGAAAAGTATTAGAAACAGCAACAGTATTAGAAACAATTGAACACGTGGATAGGATATTTTTCCTTACAATCATCATGATGCTACTAAGCTTTGAAGACCAAAAATGTTCTATTGATATAAAAAAAATTTAGTTTTTACTCTGGTTCAAGTAATATTTTTTCAGTGTTATTAGTTTTTTATTTTTATATGCATCGAGCTTATTTTTACGTTATTTTTAATTTATAATGAGCTTTCAACCTCCGTATATTTACAAAAGAAAATCAAATCAAACATATTAGCTAAGTTGATACTAGTATTTCGATCTGGCTAAATATCTCATCAGAACCCAAAGTTTTAGAAAAGCTAGCGCCTATAGAATGGGCAGAGTTTTAACAAAAAACCTATTAATCATCAATTTTACTTCATTCTTGTCTTCTTAGTAATCGAACACGTGGATAGGATATTTTCCTTACAAGCATCATGATGCTACTAAACTTTGAACACCAAAAATGTTCTATTGATATAAAAAAAATTTAGTTTTTACTCTGGTTCAAGTAATATTTTTTACAGTGCTATTAGTTTTTTATTTTTATATGCATCGAGCTTATTTTTACGTTATTTTTAATTTATAATGAGCTTTCAACCTCCGTATATTTACAAAAGAAAATCAAATCAAACACATTAGCTAGGTTGATGCTAGTATTTCGATCTGGCTGAATATCTCATCAGTACCCGAAGTTTTAGAAAAGCTAGAGCTTAGGTTTCAATTATAAATCACCAAAGAACTTTTCACTAAACAGCGATATGGAAGTTAGTTTTTTAGTGAATGTCTCTTCCCAATCTTTTGATCCCTTTTTGTATTAGTTTTGATCAGAAAGTTAAAAACTATGAGCAGAAAAAATTAAGTTAATACATAAACTCATGTAAGTTTCAAGTAATTTTTTCATTATTCGTCTTTTAAATGGCTAGCAATTCTTAAGGCGAAGATGTTTCAATGTGAAACTTTGCAGATCATAGCTTGTAAGTGTATTCACGTAACAAAGTTTTAATACCGCTATGTAATATTTTACATAATGCTACATTGCAAAATATATATGGGCTCTCATAAATATTTAAAATTGGGGTCAAATAGTTTTTTTTTTTTAAACTTAATGACAAGATAATAGGATTTTACATGATCACGCTCATAGGTTTTTACGCTCAAATCCATGTGCGGGCACAACTTTCTGCAAGGGGTCAAAAGTTATGGCGGTTTAAAGCTTAAAAAATAAAAAAATTCTCAAAATGAAATTTATTAATTGAATTCATAAAATTTCGCACATGTATTTAAGGAAATTTAATCTCGTATTTTGGCCTTTCCAAAAAATCTTTGTCAAATTCTGTGGTGTATCAAAGAATTTAATATCGCGATTTTCGCGATATTTAAAAATGACAATTTTTTTTGGATAATATATTTAGATTTAACGCAATCAGTTAAAGTGAAAACGTATTTTACGCAAGTTAATTACAAACTGCCTTACCAGATACTTTCTTTTTCCATATCTCAAAACAAATCAAAAAATGTCCACAAAAAATCCCCAATTAAAAAAAAATGTCGAATAAATTAATTTTTTTAATGAAAATGAAAATTATTCAAGTTCGAGGCCATACTCTATATTTCTTCATTAGGATATTGTCCTAACAAATAATCTATAGAGTTTTTTGTTTTCAAATTTATTATTTGACCCTTTTAGGAATGTGTTGATAGATCTATTTCGGGAATTTTCTAGGTTCCCATCATCAGAACACGTTTTGAAAGCGGTAACAATCCTATGCCAAAAATCAAACATTCATATGAACTAGTTTACTCACTACATGAGAACTAATATACATATGAGTTTGAAGTTAAAGATTATAACCATTGATCAAAAAATAAATTGAAAACTTGTTTGATGTGCAAGATCCACCTCTGGTGGATATTCAATACACGTTTTTTGTTTTTCTCTCCTTTTTATATTTTGTTTAGTTTGTAAACAAAGCAGGGGAAGTAAACTAAGCGGTACTTTGCCTTTTTTACAAGTTTGTTATAATTTTTATTAAAAATAAAAATTATGTTTTTTTCGACCTTTAATTGTGCAATGAAAATTATTCAAAATTATTATTATTGAAAACAAAAAACTCTATAGATTATTTGTTAGGACAATATCCTAATGAAGAAATATAGAGTATGGCCTCGAACTTGAATAATTTTCATTTTCATTGCACAATTAAAGGTAGAAAAAAACATAATTTCCCTTCGGTTTTCATTATTTCTATCAAAAAACATTAAATTCAAAAGAGTTTCCAATTTAAAATATCGATAGCCTTAGAAGTTTTTCATTTAAAAAAATGTTAGATTCATGGAAATTTTATGTTTTTATTCACTTCTCCTTTTAGTTATTAAAATCTTCAGATTAACAGAATTTGTCTCTACAAATAATACGATGATTATAAAATATAAGCCTTATATTAATTTAATACAGATAAAACTTGACTAAACTGAATTGATGAATGAAAAGCCAGCAAATTTGGGAAACATTTTGTAGGAGTCGTAAACGATTTTTCAAAAAAGGCACAAAAATAAAGTTATTAAATCAATGTAATTGTTCAGACATGACTTAGAAAAGTGAATAGATTTGAGAATTATATGAGCAATTGTGAAACAGGCTTAAAAAAGATACATTTTAAAACCTTAGTTTTTTTTTTTAATTTTTTAGCTAAGAAAATTTTTTTTTTGTTGAACCACCCACGAATTAAATAAATTTTTAGCTTGTTTGCTGGCTCTTTAACTTTGTGCCTATCTTAAAAGTTATATGGCACCTTCTTTTTTCAAGAACTATACAATATTTTAAGAAAATTGCATTATTTTTTATATAAAAACCATGGTAAAGTTGCTTGAAACTATTAGGTGTCATATATGTTTCAACTTGATTGGTTTGATTGTAAGTCTATGCTAATTAAAAGCATTTATCAAAAACTTGCTATGTCCAAAAATAATCGCCAATATATTTTCGAAATCCCCAAGAAATCCCATGTCCCCAATACCAATAAAAAAACCCCTAATAGAAGTTTAGTTTTTTAACATGAATTTTATAACTAATTAAATTTTATTTCTTAAAGTTTTTAATGCACCTAGGGCTTTGTATATAAATTTTGACAATTCTTATAAATAGTATTAATTTTGATGAATTTCGCGCAGCATTGTTAATGTGTCGGAGCAAAACTTCTTAATACAAAACAGTAATTTTTTTTAGCACACATTAGGTTTTTAAACAAATTTGTGATGACGACCAATTATATACATTGTCACTATTTTTTATAGTCTCAATACCATTATTTACTATATAAATAGCAAAAACAAATTATGGCATATTTGCGCAATTTTCGAAAAGTCCATATAATATTAGCATACAAAATATTTTTTATGCTCCTCTGACTTTATGTTGTTAAATAACAAAAAAAAAAAACTCAGTTCATGCAACGACCTGGTCTATTTGGAACTAAACAGCGCATGTGCTATGCGGAAAACTGATTTTTTAATAAAATTCACGTTCATATTTTTCAATTTTCTTTATCTGATAAGGGCACATCAACGAAACATATCTAAAATTGTGCATAATTACAACAGTTACGAACTGTTCCATGAAGAGGAGTCGTATCAAATGAAGGGGAGTCGTCTCAAAAAATGTCTATTTGCATCAGATTGAATATATTATGATAATATATGAGACTCATTGAAATAAACCTTTAAATATAGCACAGAAAGCTACTAAAAATAAGTTAAAAATGATGTTGCTGCTAAAGATGCTAAACTTATCTGATAAATATTAATAACATGGGAACAGCAAAAATAAAATTGTTAACCTTACAAAATTTTATTTATTTTCGAGTTGAATTTTGGTTAATTTAAAATAGCAGTTTTAAGTTAGTAGCGAAAACTTTTACTGAATATTTGTAGACTAAAATCAGTAAACAAAAACTGTACAATCAACAAAATTCTGTCTTTATTTACCTTTTAGTTAGTACAATGTTGAAAGCAGTATATATTGCTAAAATCAACAGAAATTTTTGCTAAAAGATGTAGATTGCTGATTTTAGAAGGGCAGATTTTTTGCGTGGGTAATCTACCTAACCCTGCCCTTCGTTCCTCTCAATTCAAAAACCTTGAGAAATAATTGGAATCTAAAGTCAGTTTCAGTCACTGTTGCCAGGTTTGACGATTTATCGTCATTTTGACGATTTTTAGTACCTAAATTACTAAATGACAATTTGACGATTTTTGCTTCCAAAATGACGATTTTTTGACAAACGTTTAATATGTCAGCAAAACATGTTTATTTGCTATTATTAAAAAATCACCGGATCTATTTTTGGATTTTTATTATTTCGTTAAAATTAAAAACAATCTTTTTTGAAAGTTTAGCAAAAAAGTTATTTTGTGGATTCATGTTGGGTTTATTTTAATTTATTTTCTGCACTTAATAAAGGTAAAGACCACTGCAAATGTAGCTAAAAACAAATGAAATTGAAAATTATTCAAGTTCGAGGCCATACTCTATATTTCTTCATTAGGATATTGTCCTAACAAATAATCTATAGAGTTTTTTGTTTTCAAATTTATTATTTGACCCTTTCAGGAATGTGTTGATAGATCTATTTCGGGAATTTTCTTGGTTCCCATCATCAGAACACGTTTTGAAAGCGATAACAATCCCATGCCAAACATCAAACATTCATATGAACTAGTTTACTCACTACATGAGAACTAATATACATATGAGTTTGAAGTTAAAGATTATAACCATTGATCAAAAACTAAATTGAAAATAATAATAAAAACCAACCCAAAATGAAAAATATGAAATAATCAGAAATTTTACAATTTATTGTATTAAACTGTATCATCACATGTAATGCAATTTGAAACTTTAACTCGTTAATGGAAGTCCAAATTTAATAATTAAAGAAAATAACATTGTTAAAGAATGTCTAAACTATGTAAAAGAATTTAGGATTTAAAAATTGTGCTACTGAAGTGGTGTTTACAGAATTATGTAGAAGGAATTAACAGTTTAAGTGGTAAAGTGCTATCGTTATAAAATTTCATGATTTTCGAAGTTTAAATTACAGAAAAGTGTAAAAAATCGTATTATATTACACCGATAGTACATGAGCATTTGAAATGTGAATTACATTATTATTCTTTTTTTTTTATTAAAACTTTATCCCACTTGTAACAAATATTTTTTGTTTTGACGATTTTTTGACGATTTTTGAAAATAAAATGACGATTTTGACGATTTTTATTGGAAAATTTGACGATTTTATGCTCAACATACCTGGCAACACTGGTTTCAGTAGGTGTTGAAAAGTTTAGAAATTACTCACTTATTCAAATAACTCTCTCAGTTACACTCTCTCCTCTTTCTTCCTATTATTGCTCTTTGTTTTGATTTGACTTTTTTTCAATCAGCATAAACAAAATATAATAAAGAGTGTAATTTAACAAATAAATTTGGTAAATCAACTAAAAATTTAGTTATTTTGTTTTAACAAATTCCCCTCTTCTTTTAAAAAGAGCTCATCAAAGAAACAATGCTGTTAAATAATTTATAAATATTAAAAGAAAAAACTTCAATCATTAACCATAAGAAATCAAAATATTTTAATGAAATCTAACTCATAAAATTACAATAAATGAAAATTCAAATCTCAGTGAAAAATACATAAATTAAATCAATCATTTTAATTCATACAAACAACAACAAAATTAAATTCAAATAAAACAATTCAACTCTCAATTCCATATAAACTTAAATACCAAAATGACACATAATCGTGAAAATTTACGCTTAAGTTTGCACGATTTGCAACAGACCACCACAGCACCCATAAATACATCATCCAGTACATCTAGTGTATCACAGTCAATGTCAGTGATAGCAAATCAGGCCATAACCACAGTGGCCAATAAATTTTCCAAAGGTGGTGGTGTTAGTAGTGGTGGAGCATATCAAAATGATAAATGTGAACGATTGAAAAAAATGACATCGATAACATGTTCAGATTCTGAAGATGATTCCGAAAGGCGAATACATATAGATGGTGGTATTACAAAATGGAATATAGGGGGCTATGAAGGAGTAAGTTTGTTATAGATTGAAATGTTCAAAATTGTTACTATTGATTTAAATTTTAAGTTTTAATACATTTTTTGGGTCGAAAATAATAGTCAAGCACTAAAATGGTTTTTCTGTTTACAAAATTTTGACTTTAGTTAAAAATATAACTTTTAAAATTTTAGTAATAAATTCTACTTAGTGCTCACTTTAGAATCGGTCCTTATTTCGTTAGCGTTGCAATTTAATAACTTATAATTTGTTTAATATTTTTTTTAGGACACCCGAACTCACATTGTTCAAGAAATATTCCGTAATGAACAATCTTATGTGGAGTCTCTACAAACTATGGTGAATCGTTATCTGAAGGTCTTAAAATCACCCGAACATACTGGCATTATTGAGGCCCGCACTGTTGATGAAATCTTCTTTATGGTTCCCGATATATTGGCTATACATGAGAAGTTTTTGACAGAACTTCGCAATCGTTTAGATAATTGGGATACTCAACAGCGGGTGGGTGATGCTTTTATGGAAGTGGTAAGTTATAAAATCAAAATTGCGATACCCAGAAAGACGCGGTTGTAGCAACAGTATTTTTAGCAAATCAAATGATTCGTCTGCAGTTATCGAATTTTTGCTAGTTATCACCGTATTGCTGTTGAAACAATCGAAACTTCATTGCCGTGTCGGAATTTTTGTTGTAGCAGTCGAATTATTAATTGTTATCACAACTGAAAATCTCGGTCGCATCAAGCGATAAGTTCGATTGGCAACAAATACTGTATCCACGATCGAGTCTCTTTACTGGGTAGATGTGTACATTTTTCTAATGTTTTTAATTTTTCTTTTAGTTTTCCAAACTTGAAGTTTTAGAAGTTTATACCTCGTTTGTAAATAATTGTAATCGTGCAAAAAATGCCATACGCAATACAAAACATCAGAGGCCTTCATTTGCCAAATTTTTGGAAACAACAGCTCGAGAACATAAGGGAAAATTAACGTTGGATTATTTATTGATTAAACCAGTACAAAAGTTTCCAAAGTAAGTTTTAATAAAACCACACAGAAAAAGTTATTCTCAAAAATTTGCAATTAAACTTTTCTTTAATTTCAAACTCATTTTAAACTAAAAATAACATCCATTAAATGAATGCCTCGCCCAAATAAGGGTATAAGCGACAAATTTTCGAGAAGCGTTTTTTGCATAATATTTAGTTTCAGCCATAAATACATCATCGTGTAAAGAAATCTTGCGCATATTTAATATGTGTGCAGTTTAAATTTTCTACACGGACACTATTCGACTTGAATTATCGAACTGTAATCAAAAACAATAAAAATGTGATTTTATAAGAGTTTACCACGTTTTGTCCTTCTCCTGTAAACTTCTGAAAATTTTCAAATGTTTAATTCAAAATAAATTTTGCTCTCTACCAGGCTTGCCGTACTTGAGGTCTTGTCTCCAAATTTAGGTATTTTTTGTTCGTCTTGATAACAAAAGTTTGCACTTGTGGACTTGTGATTTCAAAAATATTTTGGGGTTTTTTTGGGGATATTACAAGTTTTTGATAAAGGTTTTTAATGAGCACAGACTTACAATCAAAGCAATCAAGTTAAAGCATATATGACACCTAAAAGTTTCAAGCAATTTTCGTAAAACATATTATAGTTCTTGAAAAAAGAAGGTGTCATATAACTTTTAAGATAGGCACAACGTTAAAGAGCCAAAAAACTAGCTAAAAAAATAAATTAAAAACTACCTCAATACATAATCGTTCAACCAAAAAAATTTTTTCTTGCTTAAAAAATTTAAAAAAAAACTATAGTTTTAAAAATTTATCTTTTTGTAATCCACTTTTGAAATTGTTCTAATTATTTTCAAATCTATTCACTTTTCTAAGTCATGTTTAAACAATTACTTTGATTTAATAACTTTATTTTTGTGCCTTTTGTAAAGAATCCTTTACGACTCCTAAAAACATGTTTCCAACATTTGCTGACTTTTCATTTATCAATTCAGTTTAGTCAGGTTTAGCATGTGAAACACAGTTTTTTTGCAAAAAAAAAAAATATTTTTCAACATAATCTCCTTTTAGCTCAATACACTTAGTCCAACGTTTCTCCAATTTTTGTATCCCTTTCAAACAAAAGGATTTTTCTAGGTCCATAAAATAGGCATTTGTTTGATCAATAATTTCATCGTTGGAGTTAAATCTCTTTCCACCGAGACATTTCTTTAGGTTTAGAAATAGGAAATAGTCACTGGGGCTAAATCTGGAGAATATGGCGGACGAGGTACCAATTCGTAGCCCTATTCATGGAATTTTGCCATTGAGACTGCACACGTGTGCACCCAGGCATTATCTTGATGAAAAATAACTTTTTTTTTGCCATATGGGGTAGTTGTTTTTTAAATCCTCTTTAAATCGGTCCAATAAGTTGGCATAAAAATCGCCGTTTATTGTTTTTTCCCTTTTGAAGGTAATCGATGTGCATCCCAAAATAGTGTTGCCATCACATTATTGGCCGACAAACTTACCTTGGCCTTCTTCGGAGCCGGTTGACCCGGAGAAACCCATCGTTTAGACTGCTGCTTGGTCTCCGAAGTGTTGTAATGGATCCATGTTTCATCCAAAGTTACAAAACGCCGCAAAAACTCATTTAAAATCGACCACACTGCCGTATTACATGCCTATAACATCTACAATCTCACGCACTTTGACTCTTCGATCGGCCAACACCATTTCCATTTTTAAAAAATCCACAAGGTTGTATGTTTTCAACAGCTGTTAAACGCAAAGTAAATGACGGGACTTGCTCAAAATTTGACAGTAGTCTATTAACAGGTGGTACTTGATGGGAAGTTCGAAGAGTCACTGACTCATTGATCCGGCCTCGTAAGACTTATATTTTAATCGTTGCATTATTTGTAGGGAAAAATACTTTTAATCTTCTTGATAGTCAAAACCAAGAATTAAAAACAAAAACATAAAATTTCTAATAATCTAAAATTGTTTTAAATTAAAAGTTTCTAATTCTCTCTGTATTTTAAATTGAAATGTCCTTTGAATTTAATATTTTTTGAGGGAAATATGAAGTTATGGGAATTAAGAAATACTAGTTGGTAGTAAACTTTTTTTAATTACCTGTAATTTTGGCGCAGTTAAATATAATTTGAATAATCACATTGTTATGTTTGTCGATTTTTTTGGGATAGTTTTTATTCTTTTTTTTTGGAAATATGTGGATAAAAAGAGTTTCGAATGTTGTTAATTTGGGCAAATTAAATAAAGAATATAAACTCCAGCAATTTATTCGACATATTTTATAATTGGGGATTTTTTGGGGACATGTTTTGTTTTATTTGGGGATGTCGAAAAAAGTATATGGCAAGCCTGGTCACACAAATTTTAAAAAATCGACAAAATTAAAAAAAAACAAACAATTCAATTTAAAAAAGCACTGGTTTTATAAAATCGCCAAAATTGCAAAAAACTAAACTAAACTAAAACTGAAAAATAAACAAACTTTTTTGTTTAATTTTGTAGTTTTTTATTTTTAATTTAGGCGAAATGTTTTTAATTTTGTGATCTGTTTTATTTTTTATTTTAGCGATTTTTTTTTAATTTGGCCAACGTCTTTCCCATTTTTTTTGCGATTTTTTTAATTTTGACGATTTCTTGAATTTGGAGTTATGTTTTTAATTCTTGTAATTTGCCAAATTTTCTCGATTTTTTCAAATACGAGCGATTTTTCGAAGTTCTAAATATTTGGCCAAATTTGTTAAGTGATTAGGCCCTGACGATCGTATCGATCTTAAAAAGCACAAAAGCTATTAGTTTTGAAAGTTTTTGCCTAGTTTGCGAAAAATAAATTATAGCGTTTTTTCGCGAATGGGCGTAAAAAATTTTCGGAACCGAAGAACATTGTGTAAAAGATATTTTTGAAAAATTTCAGTTTATGCCGGAGGTTTTTGTTACACACAGAGAAATAAAGTGTCAACCGAATTTAAAAGTGTATTTTAACGGTATCAACTTATAAATTCAGTTAGTGCAACGATATTTAGATTGGATATCTGAATATTTTAAGTGTCGCAACTAAAATTCAACTAATGTAATAGAACTTTTTTGTGGAAACTAATATTGAGTTGTACCAACCGACTGAAATTCGTAATAACCGAATTTAATCGGTAGTAACAGAATTTCAGTTGGCCCGAAAAGCTATTTTAATAATTAATATAGTATTGCCTATCATGTGATGGTAGGTAAATATTTCGCAAAACAAAGTTTTAACCCTAATGTACATACTTTAAACAAAAAAAAAAAAAAAAATCGGAAAAACCAAAAAAAGCACATGGGGAAAAAATCTATTTCATCTTCTCAGGACCTATTTTTATTTAATTCTGAGAAGAACCCTTGCAAATTATTCCAAATTTTTTATTTCTCTAAAAGTTTCAGGTTCAAAAATATTCGAAAACAACGAAATATTCGAGAAGAAAAACTGGTTTCTCGAATACCTCAAAAACCGCCTTTGAAACCCGGAAAAATAGAAGCACCCGGTTTATCAAATAATTTGGAAACCGGTTTTGACAACTCCAAACAGAAAATGTATAAAAATCTATTAAAGTTCTTATTTTTTAACATAACTTCTGTATGCATGGACCGAATTTAATAATTTTCGAATATTTATTAATAGTTTGCCCAAATACCAGAACAATTAAATGTTTTAAGTGCGTTTTCAAAACAGCCCAGGTAGAAATTGGCCGATGGTACAAAAACAAAGCACTGGTTGAGTGTTGGTTAACGGTAAAAGCAAAGAAAAAGCATTGTGAAAGCATTCATTTGGAACGCTTTGCCATCGTTTGCTAAAACGGCTTAGCCTATACCTGCTTTACAAAATTTACAACTGTTTTTGAAAAACAACCACTGGTAAAACATCAGTTAAAACTGATTTGCCAATGTTTTCAAAGAGGACTTTGCCAGTACTTGTACTACAAAATTTACAAACGTATGTGGAAAAATACTGCTGGGAAAACATCAAAAAACTTTTAAAAAATTCAGAAATAAATCAATTAAATAAAAATAAAATTGTAAAACCGAATCGCATTTATAATGAAAAAGAACAAATTTCAGTAACATTAAATATTTTATCTTATAATATACATGGCTTGGAAAACAAAGTCATATATAATGATTTTTTTTAAATTTATAAAAACTTATGATGTATTTATATTATTAGAAACTCATATATCTGAGGAGAAGGTAGAAAGATTTAAAAAGTTTTTCGAAGGCTATGAAACGTTTTGGAAGCCAGCATTAAAAAATAGTAGGTTTGGAAGGGGAATCTCTGGATATGTTTATGGTATAAAAAAAGATCTACGAAAAAAGAATATCTCATGCGAGTTAAGCATAAAGGAAGAAATTGAATTAATAAAAATTAAAACTTCCAATAAATCGATTAACATAATGCCTTTATATCTTAGAGCTGCTACTTGGAATGAAGATTTTGAAGATGTGAGAAGATTTTTAATAAATGAAGATGTAGAAAATTTGATTTTAATGGGAGATCTAAATATCCGAATAGGTAATCTTCAGCAACCAATGGATGAATTTACTTTTAGATCCGGATTTGATGAAAGTCAAACAATTCCTCGAGTTATGTCAAGATTTCGGTCTGCATATATTGAATGGATGTACAAAAGGTGATGAACTTGGCAATTTGACTTTTATAAGTGGTGTTGGTGAATCGGTCAATGACATTTGTGCTGCAGCTCATGACAATTTGGATAGCATTGAAAGTTTTAAAGTAGAAAATAAAATATGGTCTGATCATATGCCAATAACTTTAACTATAAATGTTAATGGAAGGAATCTAGAACAGTCAATGAATTTGCTACCAAAACTAAAATGGGATGAGAGGAAAAATGATAATTACAAAGGAAAGCTTAATCAACAATTAACTTTATATAAGCAACGGTTAGATGTACTGAAATTGCAAGATCTTGTAGAAGTTATAAGTCTGTCAAACCCAACCACGTATAATAACAAAATACTTTTTACGAAAGAAAATAAATGGTTTAATTTCAAATGCTACAACGCTAGAGAAAAATCATTCAACGCTTTACAACTATTTCGTCAAACCCCATCAAAAACTAATAAAGAAAAGTATGTAGCTGAAAACAAAAAGTACAAATTGATATGCGAAAAATCCAAAATCGAATATTACAAAAGAATAGAAACACAAATCAATTCGGTGAAAAATAACAAAGATTGGTGGAATTTGATAAAAGAAATTAAAAATAAACAATTACAGCCCAAATCCGGAATTACAACACAAGATTTCAAGCAATACTTTTCCGAGTTATTAAATCCGCCCCTAAATTCAAATGATGTTATGTATGCAGCAATGTTTAATAGTGACAATGATTTAGATAGGCCTATAACCCGAACAGAAATTAAAGATGTTCTAGCAAAAACAAAGTACAACAAGGCCCCAGGAGAGGACCGTGTCAGTTACGAATTCTTCAAGAATGCAACGGAAATGTTTATTGAAGAATTAGCCAAATCATACAACATTATATTTGAATCCGCAAAATTAGACGAGAAATTCACGACAAGCATAATTTTCCCAATTTATAAAAAAGGCGACAAAGAAATTGTAAATAATTATAGAGGAATATCTTTTATGAACACAATTGCAAAAATATTCATGGGTATACTAAATAAAAGGCTTACTTTATGGTTAAACAAACATAACATCCTTACAGAGTATCAAGCAGGATTCAGAGAGAGATATTCAACTGTAGATAATCTGTATACTTTAGCAGCAATTGCTCACCTAAAGTTTAAAGAAAAGAAAAAACTATATGCTTTTTTTGTAGACTTCAGAGCAGCTTTTGATAAAGTTTCAAGAAAAGCACTAATTTACAAACTTTATAATACTGGAGTCTCAACAAAAATGATTAAAATGATTGAAACTATATATAGTCATACCAAATTTAGAGTCTGGAACGGTGAAGATGTGTCTGATGAATTTAGTACCGAATCTGGCGTAAAACAAGGCTGTTTGCTTTCGCCAACTCTTTTCTCTATATATCTTAATGATTTGCATTCATTTATAGAAGGAGGAGTAAACGTTGGTTCTACGAACATCCGGTTATTAATGTATGCGGACGATATTGTAATTCTAGCTGATGATATTGTAACAATGCAAAATATGATTAAACAACTTGAGAGATACTGTGTAATGTGGAACCTTGAAGTTAATCTGAGAAAATCACAAATGATGATATTTAGAAGTGGAGGTAAAACATCTAAATATGAAAAATGGGTTTTCAATGGGGAGCCTATAATAGTCACAAATGAATACACGTATTTGGGTGTTACATTGTCACCAAAAATGTCTTTCAGAAAACACTTAGAAAAGAGAACCTTGACAGCAAAAAATTGCATTAACTCAACGTGGAAAGACTTTTTGGCCAAAAAGCATATAGGCCTTAATGCAAAATGGAATTTATTCAAATCAGTATGCCGTGCTATACAATCATATGGTGCACAAATGTGGGGATTTTCCTTATTCGAAGATGTAGATAAGCTACAGAGATATTTTATTAAAACAAATTTAAAATTACCACCTTTTACACCCACATATGCAGTGATGTTAGAAACTGGCATGGAAAATAGCTATATTTACACACTTGATCTACATCTCCGCTATATTATAAAGACCATTTATGAATATGATAGCAATCGACTGCCAAACCAGCTAACAAAACTTATAATGCAGCAAGGAACGTATTGGTATAAAAGCATTGACTCGTTGGGTAGAGATGTTTGTTCAACTAGAATTTCAGAATGCTCAACAAGACAGAGTTGGGAACTTTTACGAACCAATATTATATCCGGTTTAAAAATCAAAGAAAGAGAGTTTTACGTTGAAAAGGCAAATAATTCAAGCCGTTTTTATTCCAAACTCAATTACAGGGAACCACAAACCTATTTTGATATCACTAATATGACAACAATAAGTTATATATTCAAAGCTAGATGTGATTTATTTGAGCTTAATGGAACAAGGTTTCAACAAAACAGATCTCGCTTATGTTCGTTATGTAATCTAAACGAAATTGAAAATATTCTTCATTTTATAGCAAAATGTCCTATATTAAAACAAATAAGATACCAACATTTAAAAAAAACTTCCCTATCTGAAAATGAGTTAATAAATATATTAAATACGAAAGATAATTTTAAAGATTTATCCCGATATATTATAAATGCGATAAGGTACAGGAAGATGTTAATAAATGAATTTAATTATTAATTTGTATGTAACATTAAACACTGTTTGTTAAAATTTATTAAATAATATCTTTTTCCGACTGACGACGTTAAGTCATAGTCGTATGTTCTGTTTTATTAAACTTATAAAACATTGTACTACAGAAAATTGAATTTGAAATAAAGAACAATTAACTAACTAACTAACATCGTTTGAATTTGCCCTGCCAGCGTTTACAGAAAGAGTTTTGTCAGTACTTATTTTACAAAATTTATGACTGTATAGTAGGTTGTCCCAAAAAAAATAAAAATTTGGATTTTCTCGGAAGATCTTTCCTAATTTGGATACTCATAAGGTAAAGTATTTTTGAGAATTTTATCAGATTTTTCGGAAGTGGTTTAGAGGTCGCGCAAACCGATTTTGTACCAAAAATCGAGCTTTTTGGCTTTTATTGAATTATTCTTGAAAATTGCTAAAAAATCGATAATTTTTCGGCTTCTGAGTAAATATTCTTAAAGAAAATTTTCCGATCTTTAATTTTATGTGCATAAGTAATAAGTTTCGTCAGGGGTTTTGCACATTTTGATACATTATATAACAGTTTTTGTAAATTTCCAACAAATATGAAAAAGAATGCTTTATAACTTTTAAAATTTATGTGAAGACTAAAAAAACTAATGATGCAGTTTAAGAGATTATAAAGTTTTAAATAAATTAGCAGAAAAAACAATATAGTTTTCTCTCACCGTTCTCGAGTTATACCCTTTTAAAGCTTTGCACCCATTGTATGAAATTTTTAGTACTATAAGATTTGGGCATCCGATTTGTTGTAAACTTTTGATTATGAGATTTGAAAATTTATTTATTGTATGTCAAAGCTTAGTTTTAAGTGTTGTCAAGTTGTGGACAGCAAAAACAGTAGCCAAAAAGCCGTTATCACTAGGTGGCACTGATATGGCTCGAACTAAAATTCATGATTTATTGGATTTGGGGTCTAATCAGCTGATAAGCTTTTGTGATCACCTGGCAGAGAAATACAAAAAAAAAACGTTTTGTGAAAAAACAGTCGTTTTCTTTCAAAAAATTTGTAATTATTACAAGAAGTCTCGTCTTTTTAATAAAAATATTTTGTTAATCTGAAGTTTTATTGCTCCGGTAAGTTGAAATTATCATAAAGTAGTCCAAAAAATATTGGGTAATATTTTTTTAAAATAGATATGCCTTTGTCGAATACAAGGAATGTGTGGTGTGTGGGCAAAATGATTGATGACCTTGATACTGCCAAACCGCCGACAAAAATGCAAATACTGCAAAGATTTTTTAAATTGCATTTAGTGGAAAAGTGCACTATTTCCAAAAGCGCCAGAATAATAGCAAAGAGTTTCAGAGATTTGTGGAATCCAAATCAGGAACTGTGCAATATTTCTCGCAAAATAATAATATTGCAATCGAAGTGGGCAAAGTTATGTAAGGGTAAGTCTTGAAAAACCAAGCTCGAAATTAAGAAAAGAAAGGACTTCGTGAACGACTTGAAGAGCGCGTTCTGCAATATAGGTCAACCTTGTAAGTTGTAAATAATGTCGCAGAACGTGGTGTGGCCTTGGCTAATAGTTATATCAATATCACAACTTCTGAAATAGACTTTTAGAGTTTACTGCAGGGGGTAAAGCAGCATCGCAAGAACTCTAATAAATGATTTATAACAAATCTATTTTTCTTTGTTTTTAATATAATTGTTATGTATGAGTGGTAAGTAACTATTATTTTATTTGTAAAAACATTTTCTAAATCCAATTATTTAAAGTTTAAACCATTGCAAACCTAGTTCACACCTTATAGTATTATACATTTCATACAATGTGTACAAAGCTTTAAAAGGGTATATCTCGAGAACGGTGAGAAAAAATTCATTTTTTTCTGCTAATTAATTTAAAACTTAAAAATCTATTAAACTGCATCATTAGTTTTTTTAGTCTTTATACAAATTTTAAAAGTTATAAAGCATTATTTTCCATATTTGTTGAAAATTTACGAAAAACCGTTATTAAATTGTCAAAATGTGCAAAATCGTTGCCGAAACTTATTATTTATGCACATAAAATTAAAGATCGGAAAATTTTCTTTAAGAATATTGACTCAGAAGCTGAAAAAATATCAATTTTTTACCAATTTTCAAGCAAAATTCAAAAAAAAGCCCAAAAAGCTCGATTTTTGGTAAAAAATTGATTTGCGCGACCTCTAAACCACCTCCGAAAAATCTGAAAAAATTCTCAAAAATTCTTAGCCTTATGAGTATTCAAATTAAGAATGATCCCTAAAATTTTTTTTTGAATGGGACACCCTACTGTATAGTAGTAGTAGTAATTTCCTTATTTACAATTAATTAAGTTTACAAATTCATTTATAAATTCTATATTAAATATTTATTGCAAATAAGAAAAACAAAAGAAGTAATGTTCGACTATGTATGTTTTTAACGTCTTTCCGGTGAGTTTAAAATTAATTTATCAAGGAAGTTAATTATATTCTTGTATACAAAATTTTCTATAATATAAGGCTGTGTACCGATGTATTGTACCAATTTTTCCCAATCTGTTTCTGTAGCACCGTTCAGTATTTCTATTATTTCTTCATCAAGTAAGTTGGTGTTTCCGAAGCTAGCGATTCTAAACTCCTTAAGAACAGGGCAAGCACATAAAAAGTGTTGGAATGTTTCAATTGTACCCATATTGCAAAGTTTACATAGTTTTTTATCATTTGTCGCACCGAAGGTGTTGTAATTAAGTTTAATCAACCCACATCTTGCTTTAAATATCCAGGTTATATTTGACTGATTCATATTGTCGATAAAATAATTTAGACCACGGGTATGATCTAAACTTTTGTATATCCTTGAGCTGGCTGCTTTATTTTGTAAGCACTGATTATGTTGATGTTGTTGTATTATGTATAAAAGTTGATTATTTTGAGCAATCCATTGGTGTTTATTGGATTGTGTACTGGACCATGGTGTATTAAGTTTTTCTGCAAGCATTTTCAATTCTTTGAAACAAAACAAGTTTTTTTGAATAAGTATTTGCGTTATTTGAAACGGTAGCCTATTATCCTAGTATTGAAAAATAACTCGAGTCAAGTACTGCATATGTAGTTCTAAGGTGTATAAATGATTGTTTACTGCAGAAGTCTCCAGCGTGAGAGCATAATTTGGAGTAAAATCTGGCAGCTTCAGATTTGAAGTATATATATTATGACTGTATATAAATAAAAATTCTGCTGTCAAAATATTGGGTTTCAGCGCTTTACCAACACCCGCTAAAAGGACTTCGCCAGTACATATTTCACAAAATTTACTACTGCTGGCAAAGCATTGGCTTAAAGTGCTCTACCAACTTTTGAGAAAGTGCTTTACCAGCACCTGGTTTAACTAATTTGCTACTGTTTATGAAAAAAACTAATTGAAAAAATATCTTTCAAATCTAATATGACTTCAATATTTTATAATTTAATTTTGATTGGAATTTGACAATTTGACAGACAATCAGAAGAAAAAAATCATTTTTTATTATTGGTTTTTTTTTATAAAAACATATTTTAAACAAAATTTTGGTGGAAAAACTTTTTTTTATTTCTACTATTTATTCATATTTAACTGAATTTTTTTCCGGGTATTAAACAGAAAAACTCATTTTTTGACCCACTATTATAGAACTTTTCATGTTGTATTCGTCAACCTTTCGAAATATAAACGGCCAACCGAAAATTTGCGTTATCACTTCAATGTTGGCCCAACACTTTAATTTTTGAAAAGCTGATGTTCTGCTTTGACCATCATATACAGTACTTTGCCAACGCTTTACAGTCTGCATTTTTCTACCTGGGATGTAAGATGTCCATGCTAACTTGGCCTACCTATATACATATTTATTGCACCTAAAATTTTGGTGACAGATAAGAAAGTATATTCTTTATTCATGAACCAAATTAATAAACAAAGAAGTTATAGATTTATGACCGTATTTTTCCACTGTGCACTGGTTAATCGCTTTTCGGCAAAACTAAAAACTCAATTGAAATTGTCAAATTTTTAGCATTTGCAAAATTCAATTAAGTTATAATAATATAATACATTGAAAGAGTTAATAAATTGCTCATGCTTAAACCACGTCAACTGTGCCGACTTTTAAAAATATTGAAAAAGATGCAGTTGCATTAGAAAACCTTTTATATAAAAAGTTTCAATCAGAAAAATTGAAATAAGTGGAATTAATATAACAATATTTTATATAATTTTCATATATTCCATTAATTTCAGCTACGAGTTACTATTTCAAAGACTTATCAAACACACCGATCACGATCATCCCGACCAGAAACATTTACAAGAAGTTCTTAAACTAGTCCACGACATACTGGTACACATCAACTGCAAAGAACGTGAAATATTGGAGAATGGCCAACGAGAGGCTACACTTAGAGAATTGGAGGGTGTAATTGAAGGTATAACAGATCTCACAGCACCAGATCGACAATTTTTACTATTCGATTTGGTAACAATGCCTTCGGGCCAGGGGGCACGAAAAGAACGAGGTTTCTTCCTCTTCAATGACCTATTAGTATTGACGAGTATTAAGAAACGTAGTGGTACCATACGAAAACCTAACACGTAAGTATAAGTTAATACCAAGGACATTTTGACAGACATTAAATGTTATTTTTTGTTTTAGAACCACCTGCCCGGGAACTGTGGCCTCAACATTAGATACCAATAAGTACAAGTTTCTAACCAAGATATCTTTGGATTGTTTAGAAATTGTTAAGAGTAAGTTAAATCAAAAGACTTTCTATAAATACATCCTGTTTTATTCTTCTAATTGCAGCAAAAGATGAAAATCTCAAACGCATAATGACTGAAATCGAAAATTTGGCCGATGACTGTAATAAATTACAACAAATCACAGATATAACCGCCTCTCTTAAATATCCACATCAGTATTTGGAAGATGTTATCAGAGAATTACATCGTGATGTACAGAGACAATTGTCAGAGAGACAAACAAATGATGCTCAATTAAATATGCTCGAATTAGCTGTGAACTCACCGTAAGTCATCATATGGGATGTATTCACCATCTAACTGGGACAAATATGATGTCATTAATTTCATAGCGCATTACTCTCTTCATTAATCATTAACCCATTTGTACACACACTTTTTCTCAGAGAATCTAACTTTCGGTTTACCGTTTTTTTCTAAATCTTATACAAAAATGTATTTATTTTGATATTCCAGAAGTGGTACTCAAAAATTATCCATAGTATTTAGTAAGTCTGAAAAGAGAACCCAGTGGGAGGAAACATTTAATGAAGCCAAACAAAAATTAGGTACGATCTTTAATAAATCCAGTTTTTATCACTTAAAGCAATTTTTTACCTTATAACTTATTTCCAGCCGCCACTTTAGAAAAACATCCCATACCTGAATTTTTAACTTCCATACCCATACGCAAAACTAGAGCTGGTCTCCAATTCACTTGTGCTGCTGCTACACTAAGTGAAAAACGTGACGTTTGGGTTTGCAACAGTGATGGCTATGTGGGTCAAGTTTGTATTATGTCGCTACATCCCGAACCAAATGTTACGAGTTGTAATGGTGTTTGTAATGCTCGTATCTTATGCGTTGCTTCTGTACCTGCTTATAGTGCTCATTCTGCTTCCATTAAATCCACCTCCTCCAATGAAGATCAATCATTATCGTTATCATCACTACAACAGCAACGCTCATCATTACCCCCCAATAGTTATACTCAACAATTGTTAGATTATCGTAAGAGCATTTCACCCAATTATTCCAATCCCAATTCGGCAATTGGCACACCCGAAAAGAAGAGAAGTGATAAAACTCAACATGCTGCTATTGCCGCCTCATTGGCGAATACGCAAGCAGTAGCAGCGGCAGCAGCAGCAGCAGCTGGCAATAGTAGTGATATTCAATTAGATTTAAATTTAAGTTCCAGTGATGAAGAGGCTGATCCGAATGCTATTGTTGGTCCTACTATTGGCGGTGGCTGCTCAATTGCTCCAAGTGAACGTGTACCAAGTCCTGCGCCATCAACACATACTACTGGGTCAACATCTACTGCATCCACGGCTATTGTTGGCAGTAGTGGTACTTTATATCATGGTCATCAGGTGAGTTATTTTATACAAAAACACTTCATATTATAAGTAGGTCCTAAGAAAATTCTTATTTTTATAAATTTTGGTTTACTAAATCCAAATCTGGTTTTTTCTAAATTTTCCTAAAACGTCTCATTAAAAAAAAAAAAATGTAAAAGCGGTAAATTCGGCTTACAATTGATATATCCCAACCCGAACCAGCAGATCTTAATGAACTTTCAATATGTTATAGAGAATAAAAATTCAAGGGACACGGATTTTGTTTGAGAGTCCCAATCCCATGTTCAGGGGTTAGTAGGTGGGGTCAAAAGTACCCTATTTTTTGTTTTTCAGATTGCTATAAACAAATTTGGTAACAGATAAAAGCTTTTTTTAATGACTTACAAATTGGCACATAAAATATGCCAATTTTTTTTTATTTATTTTTTTTAAAAGAGAAGCAACACTCAGGAAATTCTTCCTATTAATTAATGTGTTGCTTTCTTTGGAAAAGGTATAGTGGAGAGATAAAAGGTGGTGAAAAATGAAGGACTTCAAACATGGCAACACTGTAATTACGCGAGTAGATAAGTCTAAGAACAGTTGTTGCTCGCCACCTGATGTAGAGTTGGCGAATTTATTGAAGCTTTTTGTTTCATAGCCCTGATTTATTATTTTACTTCGGTGGGGTTAAGTGCTATGGGAACACCGAAGGTGGGCGCAGCGATATATATAAGTGATAGAAAACTCATACATATTATTTTTATAAATTGATGTTGTCGTCACCGGGAATCGAACCCGTGACCATCGATCGGTTTTTATGCGAGACCTGTTTTCCATTATATTTCAAATAATTTAAAAATGTGGTCACTCTAGGTCCGAATAAAAAAAAAAATTTGAATACCATTCAATCGATGCGTATTATAGATCTAAATATGCGAAAAATTAATCAGAATATTTTTAAGTGGATCTTAAGTTCTCTACCAGCGACTGAAAAAAAGTAACAACTTCTTGCGAAATAGGGTTCAAAAGTTTCGTAATTTTTTGGCTTATTACTGGAAAACTATATTAAAATTTTCGGTAGAGTAATTTTGGTCCACCTGAGTATTTTTTTTTTTGTTTTTGTTTCGCCTTTTTAAGGTTAATAAAACGCAACCAATATAACTTGTGCATGATCTTTATACTCTAGGTACTTGCAATAAGCAGTTCAGCAAGACTTCTATCAAATATTAGTCAAGGTTTGGTTAGAAAACAGCGAAATCCATAAAACAGTATCAAGTTTTCACAATAAGCTCTTTAAATATTTTATGTACAAATTAAAAAAAAACATATTAAATAAAAACAAAAAACTGATATAATGAATGTAAATTCAAAGTACAGTAAATTGATGTGTTTTATTTCTTTTTTTTGAAATGAACTACAAATGTAGTCAAAACTGAATTTTCTTCTACAAATTACTGTTTTTTCACTTAAAAATAAAGATACTGTATTACTACTAAAACAACTACAAATATTTATATCACAAATTCCCAGAGTATATAAATTGCATATGCACTAAATAAAAAAATCGTCTAGTGGACCAAAATTACTCTACAGAAAATTTAAAAATATTTTTCCAGTATTAAGTCAAAAATTACGACTCTTTTAAGCTCCATTTCGAAAACAAATCTAAACGTATTGTTAGTTCAAAATGCACTAAAATTGGTAACTTTAATCACTGGTAAGGCACTGTAGATCCTCTTCAAAAGTTTTTATTTATTCTTTCCATATTCAGCTCAATAACCCAGTATACAAGCGGTATTGACATGTCATTACTTTTCTCACTAGCAGTAATGACACCAGCTTACTATCTGCATTACTTTAACTCAAATAATATGGATTTACTAATAACTAGTTAATTTTTTCATTACTTTAATAAAAAAATATAACTTTACCTATAAGCACTTATTTTTATCATTATTTTAAATATAAAGTAATGATCTAAAATTTTTTTTGAAAATCTATTTTTAGACTCGTTATTTTTTAACTCTAGTAAGTGCATATGTAACTATTTATAACGTTATAACTCACATTTTAAATATTTGAAATAAGTGGCAACCCTGGACCCACAGCATAGGCAATGTGGGTATCAACATTTTTGTTTACTTGAGTTGTTGTTTTTACACAAAAAGTTTGTTATTTTTGTCGCCGCTTTCTAACCCTTAAACATACGATTGCACACCTATAAAAATATACCTGTCGAATATTTTTTCTTGTCCTCAACAACATATCCAAATTTCATTAACATATGCGGGTTTACCTCTGTCTACACTAGGTTATTTCAAAAGTTTATTCAATTTTTTCTATTTTGTAACTCCGTATTACACACTGCAGCAAATTTCAACTTTTTTTGCTTACACATGTAAAAATCAATATGTATTGGAAACTAGAGACCACATATAGTTAAACTGCGTTTTCAGTTTTTCACCATCACATCAAAACTTACTTTAAAAGGACTTTAAGGCTTTCCTGTTTTAAAAAAAATTATTGGTTATAAGTTTTCAGGATTGAACATTTTTCAAATGTCCTAGTTAAAAATTTAATCCTTCAATATCTTTGATGATTCGAAATTCGCCGCGAACACACAATCAGTGTTGCTTACATTGATTAATGGACATTTTTCAGAGTAGTTTGATATTAAAAATTACCAAAATCGATTTAGCGGTTAAAAAGTTATGAGCAAAAATGTTGAGTGCAAATTGGTGTATTTCAGTACAAATTCATCTCTATGCGCCTGGTGTTCAATAATTTAATACTTACTTATTAAATAAAACATCCCAGCAAAATTTTTTGGAACAACTTACCTCTGAACCTGTTCTAGAACAACTTCTTTTACCACCGGTTACATGGAACCGGTTCTAGAACAGGTTCCTGGGAGTGGAAATGTAATGTGTCACTGTCCCAGAACCAGTTCTATAACTGGTTCTATAACCGTTTCTAACGCAACCTGTTGTTACTCCATATAAAAAGAACCAGTTGCAGAACAGAAATTAGAACCTGTTATAATACAGTGTAAGTTGTTCTGCAATTAGCTATTTGGGTTTTACTATTTTATTGGGATTTCTCTTTTGTAGTGTTAGGTCAGAACTGCCTAAGGAAAATATTTGATTTTTATTTCTATACGAAGATTTTTAAATTTGGTTAAACTAAGAAAGAGAAGTTAAATATATAAAATTTAGATATATTTTTTAGTATAACAAGCCTTAGAGAAATATTTTATTTTGTGCATAAATAAAATAAAAGATTGAATTTGTTTAATTACATTATTGAAATTATTGATTTTGGAAAATTATAATCAATATTTTTTTGAAGCATAGAATTCCACCTTTTATTTGATACCAATATCAAATCATATTATGAGTACAAGTTTTTTAATATTCTGTTTAAAAAAATAAAATTTTAAAGTCCTTTTAAATTAATTTTGACGTGATGGCGTAATACTGAAAACGCAGTTTAACTATACATCGCCTCTAGTTTCATGTATATAATGATTTGTCCATGTGTTAAACCCACTGTTGCACGGTGTTATTGAGTGTATTGATACTCCAACGGCCCAAAAACATTTTCCTATTTGAAGAGTCTGGATTCACATAAAAGTTTATATAATAAAATGATCATTTAAAATAGTCAAATTTAAGTCGATTTGGCTCTATATATTTTCGAAATGATGAAACAGTGAAAGTTGTTTCATAAAATATTTTTGCTCTCAAACTATCCCGATGGGTTCTTTTTGATCTTAAGAAAATTCGGTAAATATTGGGCAGAACTACCAATATAGTTTTCTTGTGAGTGTGTTATGCTAAATGAAATTGAATGAGAAGTGTCAATACGAAGGGTTGGGAATATATCTGATAACGAGTTGAATTCGGCCAATAAGCCCTGGCAACAAAAAACATTGGTATGGTGAACAATTGAAATAGGCACCACACGGAAATTAAAAAAAACATAAAAATGGCAAAAAGTAGCTGAAATCGGAAAAAATTGTAAAATCGGATGAAAAAGAGGCTAAAAAGAAGAGTTGGCTAAAAAGGAGAGTCTCCAATCATAATAAAATTTTGATATGTGATAGGGCAGAACAAATAGGGGACAGGGGATTTTTAGCTGCCCAATTTCCTGTTCAGAGATTACAAAATGGGGTTACAATTATCAAATATTTTGTTCTTTCGATTTATTTCGCATTATTCCAAAGAAATTTCAGACAAATGGGGTACTAAATAAAAGAGTTTTTGAAGACGCATTAACTGGTATATATAACATGTCCGATTACTTTCAAGTAATTTTGTTATAAAAAAATGTGTTTTAAGTGACATTAAAACTGTCGCTTTGTTATGAATTTATATTTGGTTTAAGCTAAAAATTATGTATATTAACAATAGAATGGCAGGAATTTTGTTATACCTACTCTGCCCAAAACCAGTAAAAATTACTGGTATTTTTTAAAAATTCGTCAAAAAAACTTTTTCTGAAGATCATAATGAGTTAGGCTGCAATATAATCTAGAAGTCTAGCACTTTGCAACTGCATTTAAAGCATTTTGAAATGTCGTGCTGTTTAAGCGATATTTGAAAGAGAACGTAAATAACTGCAATTTTTGAAGAATTTTTAATTAGTCATTTTATTGCGACTTCCTCTAAAGGTGTACGACATTAAATTTATTATTTTAAATCTAGAATTCCAAAACTATAAAATGTTTTTGATATAAGATTATTTATCTCTGATATTAACTACCGGCATTTGTAAGTCTCAGGTGCACTAAAACAGTATATTTAGAAGCTTAAAATGTTATACGGTTTTATGAAAAAATGATTGCGGAGATTTTGGGTTCAAAGGTAAATTTAATATAAAACGAAGTGTGCATAAGTAAAAAATGCTGTAGCATCAGCTATTTTTTCAAAAACATTTTTTTTTTTGCAGATAAATAAAAACTTATTTCGAGTTCTTGATTTAAAATATATTAATTAATTAAAAATCGTAAAATTATAGAAGAAGTTACACTAAAAAGCTTATTAAAATTTCATCAAATGTAGCATATATCCCCAGCAAAAAATAACCTGGATTTGGTAAGCAGTAACTACATTTGTATGCTTCCAAAATATCGCTTCACCGCCTTGCATACTATAAAGCAATTAGGAAAGGCATTGTGTCGTGCTTCACAGAATGCCTTCTGTGAAGCAGTAAATAATGCTTACAATGAAGCAATAAAGTATGCATACCACAAAGCACTAATGTTGTCTACATACAAAAAAGCGCTTCTTAGTGCCTAAGAAGCGCTTTAAAAGAGACATACCGAGTGGGACATCGCGAACAAAAATCATATCTTCTTTATTTGCTTTGGAAGCGCTTCGTTATCAAATAATGCTTTCCGGAAGCGCTTCTGGGTAAGCACTATTTTCTGCTGGGTCTACTTAATTTTCTAAATATCGTCCACACCACTCAATATTTCGAAATGCTGTAAATGCAGTTTTGAAAGTGAAACTAAAAAAAAAAAATTATATCGCTAATTTTACGCTACTTAAGGTCGACTACTGAATGGCCCTTTAAAATTTAACAAACACTTAAATTTAAAATTTATATGGGATTCAACAACAAATGTGACATTTAAGTAGCTAACAGGACTTTGTGAAAATGAGCCTTAATCCTACAAAATTAATCTATAAATAAGGAATAAGTTGGAACAAAAATTTGTAGCTTTTAATCAAAGATGTCAAATCAGTCTAAATTACTGTTGCGGTCATTCTAGTGTTAATGTCTATTTAATTTAATCGAGGGGGTCTCTGAGCTGTTTTCGACATTCGTAACTGTTCGCCTTTCGGCCACTTTTCCCGAACCCTAAGCAACCCTAAGTTACTATATAGGCAACCCTAAGTTACTATATATGCAATATGGATAACAAAATTTTTATTTTTTGGAATTCTTTACGCTGCATACAAATAAATCAGAATTATGTAAATTTCAGAAAAGTAACCATTTTGATTCCACTTTTAATCATTAAAGGTATGATTGGACCGCTAAAAATACGCGACTCTCATTTTTTCTCCTCTATCACATATCCGAATTTCAGTAAGATCAGAGATATTGTAAGTCAATAAATACTACTCAAATCCAAGCTCGCTTCATTTCAATTTTCCCTGCATTAACTGTTCTAACTCCAGTTATTCCGCTTTCAATATCACTCGTTCCCCGTTCCATTCCATTTCGTTCCCCATGTTAAGTGTTCCAAGTTCAATTATTCCCGATTAAAATTTCCAGAGACAATGCTTCATTTCATGTATTCCAAGACAGTGTATTATACACTTGTTGTAAACAATGCTTTTTTAAGAACGGTTCAAATTCAAACCCGATTTGGTTGCCAACCTTGGAATAACTATTGTCTACTTAGCTTTAATATTGTTTTCTATATTTCCAAAGTTGTTGCTTTCTAAATAACATGTGTTTTTTATTTTTATTTTTATTTTTAGGACTCGAATCCAGAAGAAGGTGATGGCAATCAATCAACAATGTGGATTGGTACTGAAGATGGTTGCATACATGTCTACAATAGTACCGATAATATACGCATTAAAAAGAATCGTATTAAAATCGAACATCATTCAGCAGTCTATTCCATATTGTAAGTAAAATCACGAGATTATAAATAATCACGAGATTATAAATTCTAGCTAAAGATAAAAATAATTTAAAAGTATTCTAGATTATACTTGAAAATAATCTCAAGTCCTTTCACCATTTTACAAAATTGAATAATTTAAGCCACATTTACACTAGATAAAAACAAGTATTTAAGCTCTTTATTCTATTCCAACAGTTTTTTTTATTCTTTTCCATTCGTTTTGAAAAAACGCGTATTTTTGGAATCTAGTCTGAATGCCGTATTAAAAAAATTTTAAAATTCTTATTTTTTTTAGGTACCTAGACAATCGTGTATTTGTGGCTTTAGCTAATGGCGATGTATGTGTTTATCTACGTGAAGGATTAGCCTGGAATACAACATCATCCCATTGTTTATCAATTGGTACCGTAACAAGTCCGGTAACAAAATTGCTCAATGTTCACGGTAAATTATGGTGTTCAATACAGGGTATTATTAAAGTATTGGATATTGAAACATTAGCGGTGAGTTGGGGGAAAACTAAATAAATTTTCAAATCATTTTATTAACGGTATTTTTTCTCTTTTTAGGTGATCAATCAAATACAAATTTCTTCAGATTCCAAACCTATAACAAATATGTGTGTTTCCCATAATAATGTCTGGATATCAATACAAAATTCGGCGCATATTAAATGTTTTCATTCCAATACGTAAGTTTAAAAAAAAATGTATCTGTAATGTAAATGCATAGTACACACTTAACTCGTTAAGGACTCGTCAGACATCCAATGCTTCAGTAAGAAATGTTTGCATATTTTCTTTTTTTTCCTTAAAGCGTCCATTAGTTTAAATATTTGCAACCAATTCTAGACGATTGAGGATATTTTAAATATTTTAATTTTCTACGATTATCTAAACAAATCTTGTTTCAAAAAAATTAAAAATTTAAATTTTTTAAAGGCCTCATTAGTTGTTACTTTCTGTTGCCGTTCTGTGTCGTTCTGTTCTGTAGGTAATATTTTGTAATTACTTTTTCTGTGAAAGGAATCAGCTGTTTAAAAAGTAAAATAAACTCCAACCAAAAACATTCAAATCAGGGATGATAAATGCGATTTTATAATAGTACCAACCTGCATATAAAATAGTACTTTTTCGGCATCACAAGTATAAAAAAAATTTAAATATAAATTAACAAACAAATCTTTATACCCTCCAAAATAAACAATTGCAAATAAAACAACAAAAATATATTAAAAAAAAAATATGTTAAGAGGTGAAAACAAAATTTTGAGGTGAAAAACTTTTTGGATGTAAAAAAATAAATTGTGTCGTGAAAAACAGTTTTGAGGTAACAAAACTATTTTTGAGGCGAAAAAAAAAAATTTTTATGGAGAAAAAAGAATTTGCGGTGAATTTTAAATATTATTCACCTCTTAGCGTTTGGTGGAAAAATATGACGTTATATTTTATACACCAGACACTGCAATGAATTCTAATAATATACAGTGCATTATACACCAATTTGTATGGAAAATTTAGAGGTACTTTCACATTGTCACTCATTACTTTTGAACCGCTGGACCGATTTTGCTTATTTTCAATACCAAACTTTTCGGAAAAATTTACATAAAGCTATGTAAAAACGAGCAGTGCGTACTAAGAAAATTAGCCGATATTGATTTAAAAAATTTTTAAAATTTTTATATTTTTTCTTTAATTCACCAAATTTTTAATATTTTTTGAATGTGCTATTAATATCTTGCTGTATTGAATTACGTTTCTCACAGATTATTGCGAATTAAATCCTTGTGATTGGTAGCAAACAAATTTGTTGATAAACTCATTCGATTTTAAAAACACGCAGCTAATAGTTAATTTGACATTTTTATAAGATTTTTATTATTTACTTTTTTGAAAATCTAAATTAGTTAATAATAAAATAACCCTCAGTGATTGAATTCAATAATTGGTTTAATCGTTTAATAAAACTCTAATATAATCATCTGTAATCCGTCGCACTCAGTGAAATCATGTGATTGAATTCCCAGCGTTTGGTTAGAAATTAATGCATTGTTCATATGGGACTGCAAATCGAATTAATAATTATTGAATTTTAAAGGGACCAAGAAATTCATACATAGAAAAATTTGTATCATGGTACATCTGAGGTTCAAATAGTACCATAAAAAGTACTTTAGTACCAACTTTATCATCCCTGATTCAAATAATGAAAAAAAGATTTCACAACAAACCAATACATACGCACTTTAGGCTGTCACTTAACGTTGAATTCTATTTTCAATAGATTTGTCCGCAACAGAACAGAACGAAAAAGTGAAAACTAACTACACATACAGACTTTCAATTGAACAGAAACAAAACAGCTGATTCGTAACAGAACAGAACGTACAAACTAATTCTGCCTTAAGTAAAATGATTTTAAATTCTTTTTTCGAAAAATGTCGTGTTTTTGACTGCTTTTCAAAATTGTCATATGGCAGCCCTAACATTACATTGATTGTACTGCTATGGTCGGTAGGATTTTCAAAAATGATATGCAATCAGTTAACAAATTTTTAGCAGAGGAAACAATTTTTTAAGTTTTTAAATCAGCATAACAATAAAGACGGAGGAGATTAGAAAAATAAACAAAAATCTAAAAATATAATATTTGTGTTTGTTAGTGTTGTCACTTCTGAATATAATATTCAATAACAGAAAAGCTAATAGGAAAGAAAACTGCAATTTAGCTGCATTGCAATCGAGGCCATACTTGAGTGTGATCGTTAAGCGGTCATGTAATGTTAGAAGAAACGCAGGTTCGATTCTTACGACCGGCAGGCTGTTGAAAAATTTATAAATCTAAAAATTATCAGACACAAATAATAATACAATTTAAGTGGAAAATCACTGATGACGCCTGTCCATAAAAAGGCAGAAACTAGTCTAGTCTGATTCAAAAATTAATTTAAGAGAAAAAACGCTTATTCTTCTTCCTAACCTCAAGATTTCTAAAAAAAAAAAATCTTTTTTTAAGAAATATCGAAAAACTGATACAACTTATGTTTTGAAATACATATCTCTTCAATCTAGATAACAATTTTTTTTAATATGCTATTTACTATTCTTGACTCATATAAACAAAATTGTATAAATAGTTGAAAATTCTGCTACGATAGCTAAATTTTGGCTCTATGCAATAAGTCCCAGGTGCAAAAAGTCCCAGTGCAAAAGCTCCCAATGAAATAAGTTCTAAAAAAGTGAAATAAGTCCCGTCTCAAAAAAGTGAAATAAATTCTAAAAAAATGAAATAATTTTCAAAACAAAAATGAAATAAATCCTAGGTTTTGGTTGTTATTACATCATGAAATAATTTCCAAAGAATAAAACTTAAACTCCCTACAATAGTCCATGCAACACAAACGGTACGCCCTACCGTTATATTCCCCAAAGTCGTATTGCCCAAAAACCAAAATCACATATTGCCCAAGTGTCCGCATATCCCCCAAAATTGTGGATGTTAATATGTTATAACGACCAAATCAATGACACAAAATCCAAAACTTTGTTTTGGGTGCTATGGCATTTTATTTTGAAAAAACTTTTTTTTTGGGTGCTATGACGGTAAGAAAAAAAAAGTTATTGCCCAAAATCATAATTATTTTTTTAAATGACATAAGACATAATGTATTTTGTGTCGCACGCAGAAAAAGCTTTATTTCGTGAAGCCGCCTGCCGCGTTCTACGGAGAAAAAAAAAACCCCCAAGAGCGGCCGATGGCCACCACCCAGAAGAACTTGTTTTTCAAATCAGATGTCGAATCCGTTGAAATATTATATTTTTAAGACATAAAGTAACATTTATTTGACCTGTCATAACTTTTTATGTCCCAAACTACCAACCCACACCAAGATTTACTGTTTTTTAATAATTATTTTTTTAAAAGTCTATTTTATTAAAAATTTTACGTATATATTAGTATTTAAACGTTAAATAAACAGAAGGCCGATGCTTTACTCTTTTATTTAAGATAAAAAACAATCAATTAGCTGTTTAAATGACAAAGCTATGACTGATCAAATTAAATTACTTATTGTCTTAAAAATAAGATTTCAACGGATTCGACATTGGATTTGTAAAAACAAGTTTTTCTGTGTGGGTTAGGGTTTTTTTCCTCCGTAGAACGCGGCAGGCGGCTACGCGAAATAAAGTTTTTTCTGCGTGCGACACAAAAAAATAAAATTGAAGCAATTTTTTTAAGTTTCCTTAAAACTCTTTTGTTCGATTTCCTGAATCAGCCTTGACATTTAAGGTCTTATGACATTTAAAAAACAAATAAATTATGATTTTGGGCAATAACATCTTTTTTTACCGTCGTAGCGCTCAAATTTATTTTGGCCAAACAAAAAACCGTCATAGCGCCCAACAAAAAATGTTATTTCGTCCGAATCAATGTCGTATTGCCCAAAAACAAGAATATTTGTACAACAACAATTTACATACAATTTTTTTTGGGCGCTATGTCCCACGCTTAGTTCTGTTGGAACTTATTTCATTTCGGAATTACTGCCCAGCCAGAAATTGCCAATGGTCTGAAACATCAAGCACTGGCAGAGCACTATTTGCCAATGATCCAACAAATAAAGTGCTGGCAAAGCACTGATTTACCACGCTCTGCCAACGTTATTAAAAAGTGCTTTGCCAGTACTTGATTTACAAAATTTACAACTGTAAAAATAAAAAAGCACTGGCACAGTACTGACTTAGAACGCTTTCCCAACATTGGCAAAAAGTGCATTGCCAGTACGTATTAACAAAATTTACAACCGTTAACTTAATAAAAACAGTGCCACATCCCTTGTTCACAACAAGAGTGGAAAATTCAAACTAAATTGCAATTTATGATTTGAAGTTAAGAATATTAAGGTCTACTACAGTAAGGTCTCCAAAGCATAGTTTTTGTACTAAAATTTTACTTAAGAAATTTATTTTCAAATTACTTTCATTGGTAAAATTGTAGTAAAAAAACTAGTAAAAAACTAACTTATCACAAAAATAATTTGATAAAAAAAATATTCAGTTATTTTGTAATTAACTTAGCTGAAGCAAGCCTATTGTTATTTCTGTTCAAATTACCAAAATCATTCAATAAGAAATAATAAAACTCTTTACTGATATGAATTACTAAGTAGGACTTTATTGGTTGTTTTTGGTTTTGATACTAGCAAAGCGCTTATTGCCAGTGCTTTGCCAATGTTTTAAAAAAAGAAACGGCCAAGCCCTGCCCGGTGTTATCATTTTGGGGTTGGCAAAGCACTTATTATATTATTTGGTTGTTCTACCAAAGCTTTGCCAACGTTTTAGAATTATGGTTTTGGTACTGGCAAAGCGTTCATTGCCAGTGCTTTGCCAACGTTTTAAAAAAGCAACGGCCAAGCCCTGCCCGGTGTTATCATTTTGGGGTTGGCAAAGCACATAAATCTTCAGATATCCAACGCTCTGCCAACGCTCATACCACCGTTGAAAGCACTGGGCCAATGCTTTGCCGTTCGTATTTTTCTGGCTGGGTGCTTTATGAAATAACACCTAATAACAAAAATGAAATAACTTCTAAAAACATGAAATAACTGCAAAAGAAATGGGTATTATTTGATTTGAAATTACTCCCAAATTTGTATGAAAAATTTTTGGGACTTATTTTATTTTTTTTCTTTTGGGATTTTTTTTTCACCTGGGAGTTATTGCACAGATCCCTAAATTTGCGCCAGAAGAATTTTAATGAAGTTGTGAAAAGAGTCAGTTAAAAATTATAAATAAAATTTATCTTAAAATTTGGCTTGTACTTTTGGATCTGATGAGAGACAGGCCCATATTTATTACTAGATGTGTAGGTATGGAGAAAATAATTTAGTGTATTTGGCTCTATTTCGCTTAGTTTGACAGAGATAGAGTATTTTATAATTTTAAAATAAAAATGCTAGAAAATAGAACAAACAAATATCCCTGCGGGAAAAAGGGGGTTACTTGGAAATTGGGATATGTCCCGTGATACGCGAAAAAAATACCAGTTCCTAAAATGCCTATCACGTGATATGCGAAAAAGGATTGGTTTCTAAATTACCTATCACGTGGCCGACTTAAAAGTCTCTAACACTTGATGGGCCTGAAAGTACCAGTCCTGTGCTGGGGGATGACAGAATTGGTTCCTAAGGTGCCTATCAAGTGGTCGGTATAAAATTCTCTCTCATGTAATGGGTCAGAAAGTACTACACTCATTGAATTTAGAAGGCAGAAAAGACTGAAAATTAGAGTTAAAACAACTGCAAATGTAATTAAAAAGGCGATGACTATATTTGTCATAAAAATTACTAAAAATTGTAGTTATTATCAACTACGCATGTATCAACTATAGTTGTATTAGAGGGGCTTAAGTTGATTCCTAGAATATACTATTTGGAAACGGTTGCATGTTTTATATATTGGAAATTAGACTCTCTGTGTTGTGTATGAGTCAAATTTGTAAATTTGAAAATCATTAATTACTAAATACTAGCTTGAAAAATTAATTCAAATACGGATGAAACTTTATATTTTGGTGACCAGAAGAAAATAAGTGAATTTTTATATAAATTCTAATTTATTTGAAGCGTTTAAATCTGCATAAGGGGTCACCATAGGCAATGTACATCGAAAAATGTTTTAAAATAGAAATATCGGAAATTAAACTTGATGACAGTATTGACATATTCATGCAACGAATGGTCCACTTTAGCGAACAGGCCACATTAGCGACCATTACTTTACTATAATAAAGTATAATATAAGTTTTTAATAATGTAACTTTAATATTACCTTATAAAAATCTTAGGTAATTCGTGCGCCCCGGTAGGCTAGTTGGTAGCGTGCTGACTTATCAGTGCGGGGGTCGTGGGGTCGATTCCCACCAGATGCACTGGTCTGTTTTCACTACAACGTGCCGAAGGCCATAGTAGCTAGTGCTCGGTTAGGGTAATAGTATATAATTTGTAATTATATGATTATTAATTAATAAAAAAAAAAAAAAAACTTAGTTAATTAAATATTGTGTGTTTTTATAAATTTAAAAACTAAAATAAACATGGTATAAAATAAGTTTGTTATAATTTTTATTAAAAATAAAAATTATGTTTTTTCGACCTTTAATTGTGCAATGAAAATGAAAATTATTCAAGTTCGAGGCCATATACTCTATATTTCTTCATTAGGATATTGTCCTAACAAATAATCTATAGAGTTTTTGTTTTCAAATTTATTATTTGACCCTTTCAGGAAGGTGTTGATAGATCTATTTCAGGAATTTTCTAGGTTCCCATCATCAGAACACGTTTTGAAAGCGGTAACAATCCCATGCCAAACCTCAAGCATTCATATGAACTAGTTTACTCACTACATGAGAACTAATATACATATGAGTTTGAAATTTATTTTTTGATCAATGGTTATAATCTTTAATTTCAAACTCATATGTATATTAGTTCTCATGTAGTGAGTAAACTAGTTCATATGAATGCTTGAGGTTTGGCATGGGATTGTTACCGCTTTCAAAACGTGTTCTGATGATGGGAACCTAGAAAATTCCCGAAATAGATCTATCAACACATTCCTGAAAGGGTCAAATAATAAATTTGAAAACAAAAACTCTATAGATTATTTGTTAGGACAATATCCTAATGAAGAAATATAGAGTATATGGCCTCGAACTTGAATAATTTTCATTTTTGCACGGAACCTAAGCCTGTGCTGAATCGTTTTTCTATCGCGTTTCATTTAGAAGATATCGCCTTTTGAAAGTTATTGTTTGAAACATCACTTTGCTTCCATATGGGCTAAATTGCCCTTGTTTTAGGTCAAAGTTCAAGTTTTAGAAAATTAAATTTTTTGTTAACAATATGTTAAAGAAATATCGGTTACAATAATATGTAACCGATATTTTTGGGTGGATAATAATGAAACTGCTCGACATTGTGTTGCTAGGTATGAACATAATGTTTGTAATTTAGTCTTGGAACATTAACACTTATGTGCTGTTTATGTCCATTAGGGCGGGTCGATTTGTAGGGAGGCAAAAAAATCGCTCGACGTACAAGGACAATCGTATTCTAGGGGTAAAAATAAGAAACTTTGCCGAAGGAACCATACCTCTAAAACGAATTCTGATGTCCCGACTTTTGGTATTTCAGAAAGTAGGAGGAATCTCACAAAGATTATGGGAGCTACTTCTTCTCCGGGAGACGCGCTAGCAGATTAATGCATACATCATCATTCTAGGTGACGGTTAAGGGGTTAAAATTTAAGTTGAAAGGGTGCCTTTTTAGCCGTGTTTTTATAGCAAAACGTACAAATCTCGGGATAGAGATATTTCAGAAAGTAGGAGGAGTCTTTCCAAGATTAGGGTCTCTATTTCTTCTCCGGAAGACGCTCTAGCAGATGAATTATAAATTATGTTCGATTGGGTTGGATTCGATTGGGGCACTCTAAATGGGTCAAAGTGGGAATTTTCAAAATTTGACCCTACGGGTCAAAAGTCGGGACATCAGAATTCGTTTTACAGGTATGGTTGCTTCGGCAAAGTTTCTTATTTTGATCCCTAAAATACGATTTTATTTGTACGTTGAGCATTTTTAAATCGACCCGCCCTAATGTCCATATGACCCTATGATAAAAAAAAAATATTTGCATCTAATGTTAAAATTTTTTAATTTCTAACTTTGTATTTTTTTTTTTTCTTTTTTTAGCCATCAATTAATAACTGAAGTCAATTTGGCTCAGGCTGTGAATAAAATGCTTTCAAATTGTGATGAGATAATACGTCAACATAAGGCGGCTTGCTTAAGAGTCACATCGTTGTTGTCATGTCGTGATCTAATATGGATTGGCACCAGTGCCGGTGTTCTTTTAACCATACCGGCACAGGGTTATGATAAGGGAGCCTCCAATGTGGTACCCACTGGTATACCACATGGTCATACCGGTCATGTACGTTTCTTAACCTTTGTCGAGACTACTGGCACCTCTACAACCAATTCAAGTACTGAATCTACATCAAGTGGTAAAACAGAGGCTGACTCATCATCTTCAGCTGGTTCCAAGTCACCTAAGCCACAAAAAGATAACGCAAATGCTCAACAAGCCGCAGCGGCAGCAGCAGCTGCTAGTGCTGCAAATCTTTTGATTATATCCGGTGGTGATGGTTATGAAGATTTTCGTAATTCTGGCGCCAACTCGCTCAGTGAAATTGCTGGCCGTGAAGACAGCACGAATCATCTACTGATATGGCAAATTTGAAGCCGAAAGCGTAAAAACCGTTGGCGGGTTTTACTCAAACGTTGGAAAAACAATAATTAACTAAAATTGATTTTAAGTATAATTAAGTTTCAAAACAGTGTTAAAAAGGATTAATGCATTTCTTTTCGATTTTTATTCAGAAAAAAAAACAAAACAAGTTTAACGAATAATAAATATATGAAATAATTTTCCTAAAAAAAACAAAGCCAAAATTTATTCAACATTTTTGCTAAAACTACTAAAAATTATTTAAAATTGACGATGCAGAAAAAATGCTAATATTAGCAGATTTGTTTTGCTAAATACTATTAAGATAAGAAGAGAAAAAATAAATCTGTGGAATCTACAAATATCTAGTTATTTTTGAGCTACAATTTAGTTAAATAAAAGTAACAATATAATTTGCTAAAATCAACAAATAAACTTGCTAAATATTAGTAGACAGAAAAACATAAACAAATGAGACATTTTTTTAAGTTTTTTTTTTCATGCAAATAAAAATCTGATCTTTTGAAAGCAGCAATTTACTATTTTTTGCACAAATTTCTGTTGTTTTTTCGGAAAATATACCGTTATTTGCGTTCTACTAAATTTTAGATAAATATAGCAAAATTTTTGTTGTTATTACAGTTTTTGTTTGCTGTTTTTAGTCTACAAATAAAAGTAAAAGTATTTGCTAATTTGAACAGAGTAAATTGTTATGTTCAATTAACTAAAATTCATCTAGAATATAACTAAAATTTTGTAAAGTTAACGGTTTTTTTTTGTACTGTTCCTACTTTATAAATATTTAGCAAAAAAAAAATCTGCTAATTTTAAAAATTTTTTCAGCAACTTAATTTTTAACTAATTTTTAGTAGATTTTTCTGCTATTTTTACAAGACTATTTCTAAAAACACTCATAGAAATAAAATAGCAGATAAAGCTACTAAAAATTAGTTATAAATGGCGTTGCAGGAACAAACTGCTAGAATAGCAGATTTTTTTTTTTTTTTTTGCTAAATTTAGTTGAGTTAATGTCCATTGGCAACTTAGGTTGCCAGCAGAGTTGTTACAATTTAGCATGCTCTGAAAAAAGTGAGAGTGTTAAAATATGTTGTCTCAAAATTAAAAAAAAATCGTCTGGGCATTAATGGGTTAATTAAAAATAGCAGTTCAATCTACTAAAATTAGCTACAACTTTTATTGAATATTTGTAGAATAAAAATAGCAAACAAAAACTGCAAAATCAACAAAAGTTTATCTATATTAACTATTAATTTAGTAGAATGCAAAAACAGTATACAGTGGGGAGCACTTGTGAGTATACATAAGTACTTTTTACACCTAAAGATTCAGGCTGAAAAATGTTTGATACTAGAAGTAAATTATACTAAAGGTACAAGGTATGCTGAATCCAAATCTGGCCTTAGATTCACTCTCCGACATCAGGCGTTCGAGCTATATTAACGAGAAAAGTGCATTTTTTGATCAAAATGCTTCGATTTTCACGTTCCTGGAAATGTATTTTTCATAATACTTGTAACGGCAACTGAACACACTACTCTTACAATTTTTTTCAGTTTTTCAATTTTTAAGATAACTTATTTCCTTACGACATTATTGTAAATTTAAATTAAGGTTGTAACAGCAATTTTAAAGTCCCGCAATGCAAAATTTTAAAAAATTCAAATTTATTATCAAGTTCAACCGACGACAATGTCGTAAGGAAATAAGTTATCTTAAAAATTGAAAAACGGAAAAAAATTGCAAGAGTAGTGTGTTCAGTTGCCGTTACAAGTATTATGAAAAATGTATTTCCAGGAAGGTCAAAAATCGGAGCATTTTGATCAAAAAATACACTTTTCTCGTTAATATAGCTCGAACGCCTGATGTCGAAGAGCGAATCTAAGGCCAGATTTGTATTTAGCGTACCTTGTACCTTTAGAAAGTTCTAGTGTCAAACATTTTTCGACCTGAATCTTTAGGTGTAAAAAGTACTTACATGTACTCACAAGTGCTTCCCACTGTATATTGCTAAGATCAACAAAAAAAATTGGCTAAAAAATTTTCGATTGCTGATTTGAAAAGGGCAGGTTTTTATTCGCCATAAAAAAATAAAAAAAAAACTAAAAATTTTAAATTTATTATAAGTTTTGTGGTTTACAAATATTTGGCAATTTTTTTTTGCTGATTTTAGCAGATTAGTTTGTTACTTTCAATTAACTATAATTTAGCTCAAATATAACTAAAAGTTTTGTAAATTCAACAAATTTATTTTTGGTATTCTTATCTAACTAATATCTAGCAAACAAATTTACTAACTTTAGCAGTTTTTTCTGCAACGTCATTTTTAACTAAGTTTTAGTAGTTTTAGCAAAAAAAAAAAATGTATTCTGTCAGTGTATAAACCTTAAAAACTGATATATGTGCCAAATTTATATTTTCCTTTTCCCCCCATTTCTTTAGTTCTAAACTGGTTTTCAAACCAAAAAAAAAAAACAAACTGTAGAATAATTTCTAGTAAAAATAATATAAAAACCATGGTTTCAAATCATGAATTTAAGGACAATGTAAGGAGAAAGTATACACAGACTACAATGTATTACAAAAAAAAAAATAATAATTATTCAAAATCTAATGACTTATGTGGCTTCTTAAAACTTATTCCAAGTACTTAAATGGTCTTAATTCTAGTAAAATCCAAAATATTTATCTGTGTTATACTTCCTCATTAATGTCTTTTTGAACCTTCTCCCCAAACGCCACTTTTGTAAAAATTGTATTCATTTTAACAAGAATTTGAACAAATATTTATATATTTTTGGTCTTTGAACAATAATTAAAAAAAATTAATTATAAGTTTATATATATATAAAAAAAAAACTTTGTAAATTCTGTTTATTATAAATTTATATAAAAATTAAAAATATATTTATAAAACAATTTATATTTAAATATCATTATATTTAAAAAAAAACAAGAACACATAATATTTATAATAAAAATAATTGTTTTACTTTATTTCTAATAAATTATTAAGTTATTATGTTTTAATTTTGTTAAGTTTAAGTAAATAATATTGTATATTTTATAGTTAAATTCCATTAAGTAAAAGAGAATTATATGTAAAAAAAAAAATAAAGTTAGGGTAAGAGCAGACTAGGCGATCTTTAACAATTTGTCTGAAAGAAAGAGGAATTTTGGTTAATTTAAACCAAATTAAAAAAAGCGACCCAAAATCAGCAAATTTTATTGTTTTTTTTAGCCATTAAAGGGGTCCTTTTAGCCCCTAGTCCCGTAGTGCTCGTTCCGACTTATGGTTTTAATACAAAAAAAGTTTTAAATACTTATAAAAAAAAAAAAAAAAATCAGAATATATTTAATTATTTGTAATTTGTATGTTTTTAATGTTGTTAGTAACAAATGTTGTTTTTGTTACCTGTTGTAAATATATTGATTAAAATAATTTAATAATAAAAACAAAATAAAATAGAAATTACACAAATTATTTAACATTTACAATTTGTTCGAATTTATTTATATAAAAAAAAAACAAACAAATAAAGTATATAAATATTATAAATAATAAAAATTGTTATTAAGAAATTTAAACAAAAGCTGAACTCAAATGTTAAACGAACTCAAGAAAAATTAAAAAATTAAACTGTTTAAATAGTCTACTCAATTTGCAACAAAAAGTGATTTCTTAAGGCTTTTTCCAAAAATCCTTTTATTTAAAATATTTCTAAATTCTTTTTATTTAATTGTTTACATCAGATAAAGACATAAATTTTGATCATGATCAGAAGGATGTGGGTACGATTCCCAGCGACGCAAAGATTAATATATAAAATTAATGCATAAAAGTTTTCTATCAATCATATGTATTGTAGCTGCCTACTTCGGTGTTTCCGAAGGTACTTATGCCCACCGTTGTCATATAATAAATCGGAGCTACCCAGCGGGAAATAGACCAGTCACTGGTATGGTCACGTGACTAAAACTTTGTGTGCATGAACCTGTCCTAGTTTCGATTCTGTTATATGAAAGTAACCGGTACTTTTAGCATGAGCTTGTCATAGGAGGTGACAATTTCCACCTTTTGAGCTAATTGAGATATATCGGAGAACTTGTCGAATATAACATATCAACGAACTGGTTTAAGTGAATCCGCAACAGAACGAGTTGAAAGTATCTAGTATGCAACTAGTCTCATATTAGGCATTATTTGATATGTAGGAGGACCAGTTCGAAATTAATTATTACGTTACTGGTTTAAGCGTACAAATCACAGTACTCAAGAAAACTATTTAGTAAAACACTAGTTAAGAATTAATCGCAATGATTTATGTTACGGACTTGTACAAAATTAATAATTTCGTGACATATTATTAAACTGCGATAAGCGAACAAGTTACAGGACAAAATAAAAGTAATTGGTATGTCTCCTGCTACTTTTTATTCCGCATGTGTCATATTATGTACGGGTTACAAAAAGAATCCGAACGGATCCAATCACTGAACTTTTCTAAAAAAATTATGTCACATTAACTGTTTTTTGAAGTATCCCAAAAAAATTATTTTTTATTAAATAACAGAAACATGAATGTTTCCAAATGCTGTTTTTAAACCGAACTCTTTGGTCGGACTTAATAATTTTATAATTTTGCAGACTCTATCCTGTGGGAAATTAAGACAAAGACAATAACTTTATATGGAACGGGCCTGTGACTTTAACAAGGCACTGTCATGGAAGAGAAAAATTGATACCATGTAACATGTCACTGACCTAACCTGGGACATGTCCCCGAAAGTTGTCTTTTAGAATAGTTTTGTGACATGGACTTTTGTTAGAATTATTTCTTTATTGATTTTCAAATAATATTTCCGCCAGTCGCACATGCAATTATGATATGTGATTTTTTTGAATCATTTCAATATTAGGTCCGATGTGTAACAGTCAATGGATTTGTTGTTTCTGCACCGATTGCCATTTTTTTATACACACCTAATTATTTTGCACCAGTTCAGAGTTACTTCACAATTTCTACTGTTACGGCCCTAGTTACTTTGGTCCGCTTTAGTGTTATGTTAGTTTTTTTCGAGTTACATGATATATCATGAATAAACCAGCCAAAGTTTTGCCACCATTTAAATAATCACGTGGTTGGATATTTTGATGAAATTGACACTCTTTGAAACACCGAAGTATTCGCTTATACCAGTTTTGCGACGTGTCTCCTTTTCACGTATCACAGATTTGTCACTTCGGATGAATCGACCCTTCATTTCCCGTAGGGTATGAACTAAAAACCTTTAATAAGTTCGCTAACTTTCCATCAGATGGTGCACAATTACATTGTTGACATATTTGAAGCGTCTCAACTTATATCACCTGTAATCTCTCCTCTATCCATTTTCCAAAGAACGTAACATATTAATTAATGGAAAAATTTCCTGAGTGTTGCTTCTCTTTAAAAAAAAAATACTCAAATTTACAAAAAGAAAATTTTTTTTGTACTGATTACTGATATTTTTTAAGTATTCCCGCATCTACTAATCGGAAGTCAAAACGTTTTTGCTAAAACTAGGGGAGTGTACCCTATTGTGGCCCGACACCTGCTATTTGGGTTATATAAAAAAAATTAAGTGAAGTATTTCAAATTTAAATACATCAACTTGTAGGCCGACTCCTTGGCCATTTCTTGTTTAAACTAAAGATCGTTTAAAGATGCTTCAAGAGTTACCATAAGTAATTTTAACTTTTTTAGTTGCGTTAAATAAACTGTATTTTTTTTTGAAGCATTTTAAAAAAAAATGGTCAAAAATAGACAAGAACAGTTGCGCAAACCATTTAAAACAAACTAAAACTTGGAAAAAAAATTACAAAATTAATATATCATACAGACAGAAAACAAATTCGTCGTAACAAGTGAATTTATCGATCTTTGTTAAATCTTTGACACTTTGAATATTATTTATGACTTTTATGGTTTTTCTGCACCCTTAAGAGGATATTTGTGGAATTTAAGTTCAATGTAGACATGCTAAGGGTTCCGAACTGGTTAATATTTTTGACAAAATATTATCTAATATTTTTTCTTTAATTGACCCTCTCACAACCGAACCAAAACTGCTGGAAAATATTAAATTTTTTTACGCATTCGTTGTAATTGACCCATTGTTTATATGGAAAAGTGTTGTCAAAGAAAAAAAGTTGCTGAAAAATTCGGATACTAGATTTGGAATCGGGATACAAAAGTAAAAAATATCACTTCTTAAAAATCAAATCGAACCAAAATTACTTAAATTTCAATGCGAACAAAACAAAAACAAAATTTTACTTCTCAATTTCTACAATGTGGGGTTTTAAAAATATTTTGGAAATTATTCAGACATTTCTTACTGGCTGATCGCCTTGGAACTGGCCATGAAACTTCACATAGCCATAGTCGACGTAATTTTAAGCTGAAGTTTTGAAGAAGTTTCCAATATATCCAACAGGGGCTAATCAATTACACTCCAAAGTAGGGCACCCCGGATATTCAACAATTTTGAGAGCTTGCCAATTTTATGAACAATGTGAACCAGTTTTAAAAACCTTAACCTTAACATGTTGTCGGCTTGAACTGGAATAAATATGCTTACTCAGTTGGGTTATCTCTTAAAGTGCATAAGTTATCCGTATTTGAAAATCCAAAATGTTGTATTTTGGCTATAACCTGGTCCGGTTTTTTTTACCAATGGAGACGGCAAATCAAGACAGAATGTTTTGAAAAGTGCTGTTGATATTGAAAATAAGTTATATAATTAAATCAAAGGTAGAAAATTATGCCTCTAAAGTTGAAATTATAAAAAAACGTAATTTTAGAAATTTTTTTAATAAAACCAATAGAGTGAAAACATGTCAACACAATCACCATTTGCGAAAAAAATATGCCGCCAAAAAGTCGTGGATTTTTTTTTTCTTTCTTTAGTCCTATTTTTATCCATACGTGATCTAGAAACTAAATCCGCTATCATATTAGAGTTACCACAAAATTGCATTTATATATATTCCATAGCACCGTGTAAAATGCATCTAATTTGCAAAAATCTAAATTATTTACATACAAAGATGGTGTACTTGGCAAAAACGAAGAGTTACCACCTAATTGCATTTTTGTTAAAACGCGAGCTAGCACGAATTTCAAAAAAAGCTGAGACCCGTATTTAATTAAATCGACTAATGATTAAAATATGTTAATTTGGCATTTTTATTTCAAAACAACCCCGAACAAAAAATTCAAAAACCGTTTTTTTTTTACAGAATATCCTTAAAAAAGGACATGGATAATCGTCTTGGAACAAACTGTATATACAGTTGGACGCGCCTTAAGACAACCTTTCTTATATGTTGGTAAGGAAACATATTCTTAAATTAACAAAACATGCAAAAATGGACCCTTTTTCAAAATGGTCCAGCTCACGAGAGGTCAAAGCTAGAGAAGAAATATTTTAGATGTCTTCATAAAAAATACCAATGTTCATTTTGAGGGGGGTACACCTTGCACAAATTTCGCTTCTATACAGCTTGAGTCGCTCTAATAAATATATGCTTATTATTGAACACTCCTCTACACTTGTGTGAAAAATTCAGGTTGGTTTCTTGATTGGTCTATTGGTTACCTTTTCTAAATAACTTTTTAGATAATTCACGATTTTTTTATTTTTAAAAACGTTTTCGAAAATAAAGAAGTCTGCTCCGCAGTTTTTCTCGATGTATCAAAGGCTTTTGATGCTATTTGGCACCCTGGCTTATTGTATAAACTAAATGAACACTTACCAAGAAATTATTACAATCTCTTAAAATCTTACCTGTCCGATAGATATTTTCGAGTCAAAATTGATAATAACTACTCAAACATATATCCAATAACTTCTGGAGTACCACAGGGTAGTGTTCTAGGTCCAATACTATATCTTATTTTTACCTGTGATCTCCCAGTCCACCCAGACTGCGTAGTAGGAACGTTTGCTGATGACACAGTAATAATGTGCTCCGGAAAAAGTAGCAGTATTGCCAATGAAAAGCTGCAATTATGCCTAAATGAAGTTGTCCAATGGACCAAAAAATGGAAAATAACCCTTAACAGTTTGAAATCAACTCACGTTTACTTTACAAATATATTAATAAACCAAACTCCAGTATATATAGATAACTTACAAGTACCCATATCAAACTCTGCCAAATACCTTGGTATGACGTTAGATGCTAAGCTACGTTGGAAAGAACATGTCAAAAAAAAACATGAAGAGTTAAAAATAAAATATCGCAAATTGACTTGGCTAATAGGAAGAAAATCAAATTTACCGCTGCATAATAAATTAATGGTTTACAACCAAATTCTCAAACCCGTTTGGACTTATGGTCTCCAATTATGGGGCTGCGCAAGTAATTCGACTATAGATATCATCCAACGATTTCAAAACAAAGTTTTAAAAGATATGGTGATAGCTCCATGGTATGTTCGCAATCATGATCTACACCGAGACCTTAAAGTAAAAACTGTCAGGGAGGAAATACAACACTTTGCTAATAAACACTCCCAAAAATTAGAGCAGCATTCAAACCAACTAATTCCGCTGCTTTTAGAGAACCATCAAATTCCTAGAAGACTAAATCGTTTCCAGCCCCATGAACTGATGAGGCGCTTTAACCAGCACGGAGATTTATAGCTTAATCTTTATTGCTGTACTTTACCTCATTAAACTACTAGAATCAAATTACTAGTTAGTCTTAGTAGACTAGTTGTAATTTAATTTAAACATATTGTAATAATTGTTTAAATAAAGAGAAAAAAAAAAAAAAAAAAAATATAGACAACGTTTTCTGGCAGAGTGGAAATTCTACGGAGTAAAAGTTGTATAATATAAGACGCCAAACTGCAAAAATGTTCAAAACAAACAAAATTTGTTCCGAATTATAGCGAAATCGCTATTTAATTTACAAATTTAACGCATAATTGTAATTATCGCTAAAATATTCCATATATTTTTTTATTAAAATTCAGTCGAAACTTTATCGCTAATTAGCAACCCTTAGATGAAAACATTTGTTTAAAGATTTTTGGTTATTAACACTTTTAATATGTAGTCACATATACTAGGCCTATAATAGGTGGAAAATTCCAACGTCTAGAATTTTAAAGACCCGAAAGATATCGTAAATATATATCGTATCTTTTACACATGTTTTGTATCTTTAATAACTTATATGATATTTTGCAGCTGTCATTTATTATCACTTATCCATTGAACGAAATAGTGTTAACAGCAAAGTTTATTTTCTTTTGGAAAGTCTGAGGTTCAGAAAAATAATAAACGATTTTCTCTTAAAATTATAAACACTATAAACACTCACAAATCAATCAGACTAGACTAGTTTCTGCCTAGTTTCTGTGATTTTCCATTTAAATTGTATTATTATTTGTGTCTTATAATTGTCATATTGTCTTTGTAATTGTCATATTGTCTTTATAGTTGTCATATTGTCCTGCCGGCAGTAAAAAGACCTGCCGGCAGTAAGAATCGAACCTTCGTTTCTTCTTAAATTACAAATCTTAACAATACCACGTCATGACCGCTTTACGATCACACCCAAGTATGGCCTCGAATGCAATGCAGCTAAATTGCAGTTTTCTTTCCTATTAGCTTTTCTGTTATTGGTTGATATACATATATACATATATGCATGATCAAACCATTAGTTCTTGTGGTTAGAATGAGGATGATGATGACCTAGTCGCTTAGATCGAAATTGCGTCACTCACTCTACACTCAAATATAAAGTATGTAAAGTCAGCCACATTTTTACTAGTAGTATCCGTGCAGAAAAGTTGTTAATATCAGCAAAACAGTTAGTAAATTTATCAAAAGTTTTGCTGAATTTTGCAAATTTTTCGCTGATATTAGCAATTTTTCTGAAAGCATCCTCGTAGCAAAACTTTTGTTGACTTTACTGACTTTTTTTTTTGAGTGTAGCGCTGATCCTCAGAATATTTTTTTCGTCTTTCTCTTACATTTATTGAAAATTAGTATTTTCTATTTATAATAGTCACATCTTAATTATAATCTCAAACCTGGCAATTCAAAATGAACTAATTTAAAGAAAAGTTTCCATGGAAGAGTTCCAGCGACAATTCATAGATATAATGCAAAAATTCATTGATATCATGCAGATAATTCTATCAATGTAGTTTTTAATTGAGTAGTACATATTAAGAGTATATTTGTTAAAATTTAGGATGTTCGCCTGGTCAAATTCGTTGCCTCAAAAATGCTGATAATATCAAAAATATTATATAATGTTCTTAAAACAATTAAAACCCAGAGTGACATGGAATCATTACGGTTCCGCAGATTTTCTCATATATTTATTAAATAGAAATATATAGAGTAGAGTTCGTAACGAAAATTAAATGTTGGGATATCATCACTGTTTACGGTGTTTGCATCAATAAAAATTTTGGTCACATGCGCTCGGTGACCAAAAGCGCAGATTTACGGTCCCTTTTACTACAGAGCAAACAGGGATGTATTTATATGAAATTTTAATCACAAAATTCTATTCTACGCCAAAAATTATTAAATTTTTTTAAAATTCACTTATCAGGCAATAGAGTGGGCAGAAAACTCAATTTTTTGCAATATTAAAAAAAAAAAAATATTTTTTAATCACATTCAATTAAAATGTATAACCAACTGAGAATAATGGTACAAAAATTTTTGACATATCACGAATCGCTTAAAAGTAATTGTGGTATCAATTTTGTAGAAAAATATTAAAAATATTTTTTTTTGAAACACACATAAGGAAAATGTAATTTGGGTTACGAAAAATGCTTCAAACATTTTCGATTTCCATGTATAAAAAATTGCATTTTAGTAAAGACAACATTTAGAAAACTTAGCCCTCCGATGACAGACAAGGTTCCTAAGGACCTTTTAGGTTTTTACAAATGCAGCATTTCGAAACGGGTAGACATAACAGGGTGAAACTCAATGACATTTATGTATGTGATGTACGTTCAAGTAATGTTGACACGATAACTGCAGTTTTTTATTTTAAAATTATCGACGTGATGCAGATATTCCCTACGGTGAAGGTCCTGCGTGGCCTTTTATTTGGTGTATGAAAATTATAGAGAGCGTGAGAAGAAAAAATATCTCTGAAAGTCAGTAGTAAGTGATAAATATACTTCATTTGGAATTATGAGTTACAACTCAAGGTAGGAACCAAGTAAATTTTTTCAGCTAATACAAACACCTGATTTATTACTAGGGATCAGTTGAAGACAAAAGGAAAGTGTAATCTCGTGATATAAAAAATTATTATAATAAAAAAACGTGTTGCTTTTAACAATTTTGTTTATTATTTTGGAAAAAAAATAGTGATTGGCATAATATTTGAATCGGCTTGGGACTCGTTTTCAAAAAAAGTCAGTAAAGTCAGCAACATTTTTGCTGGGACAATCCTTGAATAAAAATTGATAATATCAACAAAGAATTTGCTAAATTTTTACTGATATTTTTGCTGATATTAGCAATTTTTCTGCAAGTATCCTTCCAGCGAAAATGTTGCTTTCTGAACTGACTTTTTTTTGAGTGTAAGTGCAAATGAAAAAAATCTGCATTGGATAATTTGAGCAGATATTTAGAGCAGGATGACGTAACTGACCCATTTGAAGATGGGGCCGATAACGAAATACTAACTACTTTCCCGCCCAAGAGGAGTCCGATGCCGAAGGGTAATTAAAATTGGACTCCGATGACTATGATGAAGTTTATCTGGATGAAGTAATAATTGATTCCACAACAGGTCTTAAACATTTTGTTTTAAAAAGCGGCAATAAATGACATGTAGACCAAGCAATAATTCGTCATACATAAATACACACAGAGAAAAATTTAGCTACTTGCCAACTGAAATTCGGTTACTACGACTCAAATTCGGTTATTACGAATTTCAGTCGGTTGGCACAAATTAATATTAGTTTTCACTAATATTAAAAGTTCGGGTAATTCAACTAAATTTTAGTTACAACACCAAAAATACTCGGAAATCTAATGTTAATATCGTTGTACTATGGAATTTATAAGTTGTTTCCATTAAAATACACTATTCAATTCGGTTGGCACTTTATTTCTCTGTGTGTATGTAATAAAATACCTTAATGCTAAAAAAAAAAAAAAAAATCACAATTAAAATGAGCCACCAACTATGTTAATTGTTAAGGCCCTGGGGACCTTGTTAATGACTTTACCAAAAAGCGACAATTTTTGCAACATTTTTCTCAGCTAAAAGTGCATTTTGATTGTGTGTCATAAAAAATATTTTATAAGGTTTTTGAAAAAATTTGATTTTTTCCAACCATTCTATTTTCTAAATGGTGCACTATTTTTAAATAATTTTTGGTCTAGACTCGAAAGGTTTATTCAAAGTCATATAAATACAGCTCTTTTTGCTTTGTAGGATAAGGGAAACTAAATCAGTGTTTTTGGCGGCCTTGAAACACTGATGCAAAAACATTTTAAAAACAATGAAATTTTATACTTTTCTGACGAACTCTAATATAGAGTCAGCAAAATATAAATAGATGCATTCAAATTTCATGGAATATTTATTTAATATGTAAGTAAATCTTTATCTCTTCAAAGGTAAGTTTACAAAAAGCATATTTTGTCACAGTTATAAACCCTATTAAAACTAAAATGTGGCAGCTTTTTTGGCAAAACATCAAATTAACAGCGAAATTTCATTAGATTAGATCAAGATAGAAAATATCAAGTATAAACAAAAAAAAAAAAACGAAAACTGTTTTATTAGGTTTTTTAATCAAATCCTTAACTGAAACCGGGTTTTCAAAAATCTATTTTTTCGAACAAACCGAAAAGCGATTTTCGAAATTTGTCGGTTTTTGGACACTCTAGTTCTGAGCAATTAAGCAAATATATTTTGAAGAATTTTTTGCAAAAATTATACTTTTTTTTGCACATATTTTTTTTTCAAAGTCCATTTGTAAACAAACTAATACACCGATTTCGCTAATATTTTGTACAAAAAAAGTTTTATTTTAAACATAAAAAATATCCATCACCAGTAAAAAACGCTGCTTATAAACAAGCAAGTTTGTAAGGGAGTAAGCCAAAACGAATCCCTTACAAACCTGATTACACATGGCATGGTTTTTATATGGCGAATTCCCAATTGGAAGCATTACTTTTGGACAAAATAAGCCCGCATTTTAGCTGTTACAAAAAACTGTGATTTCATGACTTTCAGTAACAACATATTTCATGTCAACATTATTACGATTTAAAGCAGGAGTGCCCAAAAGATCCTTATGGAAGAGCAAACACCAATACATTTAAAGAAAAACTAATTTTTATTCAATATTTTTTGTTGTAAAAACCAATACATACAAAGAAAAAAGAAAAAAATATTTCAATGTTTACCAGCAAAGCATACGAAAGTGTTGTTGCTTTGCGCTTGCGTGTATACAGCGAAGAACGACAAAAAAACTAATAAGACAAAGTTGTTTGTGTATTTCGTATTGCTAGTGCTGAGCGCTCTATATGCGTATTAAAACACACAGCCTATAGCTAAGTGTTTTTACAAAAACAAATGAGCACCAAACGCATAGGCCTTGGGCACCCCTGATTTAAAGTAATAATATGAAAATGAAAATTATTCAAATACTCCATATTTCTTTATTAGGATATTCTCCTAACAAACATCCATAGAGTTTTTTGTTTTCAAATTTATTATTTGACCCTTTCAGGAATGTCTATCAACACATTCTATCAACACATTCCTATTTCGGGAATTTTCTAGGTTTCCATCATCAGAACACGTTTTGAATGAGGTAACAATTGCATGCCAAACATCAAACATTCATATATACTAGTTTACTCACTACATGAGAACTAATATATGAGCTTGAAGTTAAAGATTATAACCATTGATCAAAAAATAAATTGAAAACTTGTTTGTTATGTGCAAAGTCCACCTCTGGTGGACATTCAATACACGTTTTTTGTTTTTTTGAATATAATATTTTTTACATAAAATTCTAAAGATATAATGTTATGTTTCTTAAAATTTTAGACATATAACATAATAATATGTTTTACCACTTCACGTGCTAGCTCTTCAGAAACGGTTGAAAGACGAATTATTTTTTATAACATACTCGAAAACACTAAGCACAATCGGAAATCACTCGGGAAAACTGATACTGATCGTTTATAAGCCACGATATGAAACTTTCAACATTACAAACTGCATCCACATAAGGGATTAGGATGAGCTTCTTATAACCTGCATCCATGTTAGGGAGAACAGTAAACTTAAAATTGTTTTTTTGTTTATTTTTATACGAAAATTATTTGTGTCTTTTGCTGCTTCTCTGTATTATTTAATAGTAAGCACTTACATCAGCGCATTTGTTTTATGCTATTTCTAAAAACACGAACATTTTTGACTGGGAATGCTATATATGACGTTAGTTTTTCAATATCACTTCTTAAATATAACCTTTTTGTTTACTTTGAACTATTTTGTTAAAAAAGCATTGTATTTACAAGGCTTTTTTTTATTTTTTTTATAATATTTTTTTTGCCTTTAATATGAGCATTGAATTTAGATTTTTGTGTCTTCTCTGTTAATATATATAATCTGTTTTGGGTTATAAAAAAATCACAAAATCAATAAAAAAAAGATCTTCCTTCCTTATTAAAAAGTAAACAGTAAAGACGTATGCATTTACGGGCTACTTTGAAAGCAACAAAATGTAGACGCTGCTAACAAAGCCACTGCTTTACTGGGATAACACGGCGTATGATGAATATTTATTTATTATTGCTCATACGATTAGGGTGGTGAATGGTAATGTAATGAAAATTCGAAAACTAAGCGAATGTTATTTATGAAAGATTTAGTCCATTTTTTTTTTATCATTATTAATAATAATCCCCACCGAATTTTGGTTTCACAGTTAATTTAAGGTTTGTATATAGAATTTTCAAAAATAGTAAACAAAAACATATCGTGTTTAGTTATCCAGGGAAATTAAAACAAATAAAAGCAATTTTTTTTTCGTTCGTAATTAATCCTCTATTAGCATATTTTTTGCAAAGCCTTAAGAAACACTTACTTATAAATATTTAGTAAATCCAAAACTTTAACAATTGTTAATAGAGCAGCATTAGGTCTTAAAATTTACTTTCTCTAATTTCGGGGCTCCCAACGCTAAATGTTTTTCTACGTGTTTTTAAAAGTTAATGCTGAAAATTTTAGCGAAATCGCACAACACTCGACCGTGCCGATTTTGGTTCAAAGTTTAGAGATTTTAGTCAAAGTTTAGGAATTTTGGATAGCAACATTTTTTTTGTGTTTAAGATGAAAAGTAAATATCCCAATACGTGCCTGTGCACCGTATGCCGGATGATGGTGTACTGGTTATTTTAAATTAATATAAAAAATAGAAGAAAGAATTATCTCCTTTTATCGCTTCCTTTAATTTTATGATTTTCTATATGTTACACTAAAAAATTTAAAACTTACATGAAAAAACCGCGTTGCTACAATTTTAAAAACCTAAAAACGAGAATGTCTTTATGTCTCCCTCCATACAGTCCTGATGTTGACAATAAATGTAGTGAATATAGAAAGGCCGTTGATCAGATTTGTAGCGATTTCTCATGAAATGAGTAAAATTAAGAATAAATTGAACTTTCTTTTACTTATTTACACGGCCTGACATATACAAAATTAAAAGGAATCTGATTAACCGTTACTCGATTAATCGATGAATTTTAATCAAAAAATTGTTCGAGTAAATTAAAATGGCCAATGTTACTCGAAATTTTTGAATCAGATATAATTAGATGCTGAAATTGGTTCTGTGTAATAGGATCAAATAAAATAATATAAAAATATATCATTTGATTCGATTGTTTCGGAGTTCTGGTCTCATCTAATTTCATCTTCTTAATCCAATCTTATACAAATTGACATAATTTGATATGGTCACATATGTTTATATGCTGATCCATATAAGCCATATAAGCAACATTAACTAATATATGCTATAATATAAAACTGTATGAGTTACATACATAATCATATAAAACTTGTATATGTGTGCATAGACTAATATGTAAATTCATTTTTAAACGTTATTATCTATTTCAGTTTATCTTCTTCTATATATATAAAACTCATTTTCTGTTTGTTTGTTCTCTATACAAATTTGCAATTCTCAACGGACTTTTCTTAAATTTGGCATGTGGACCAAAACTCGCTTTTGTTCAATTTAAGTAACATTATTGTTGGATTTATTTTAATTACGGCAAATGTTTTAAAATTCTATTAAAATTTGGAGTTTTGTATAAAAAACTTATTTTCAAAAACTCTCTTATAAATTTTCATAAAAAAGCAAACTTTTCATTTCAGTTGCTGTCATTTGAAATTCAACTTATAAATTTAAAAGCCAATAAGTGTGTTCGATTACTTTCCCAGTAAAGTCTAGTAAAAATTACTCAGTAACAAAATTATAGAGAGTAAGACAAATTTACAAAAAAGTAAAAGAACGGAAAATTTGTAACAATTAGTAAAATATATAAAACGGCTAATTTCAAATACCAAATATTAAAAAAAATCAACTGGTCGTTACGGAAAAGATAAAAGTTAATTGAAATTGTCGACCAGATATAATTTAGAATGTTTTTTAATTTCTTCCATAGTTAATTCTTTAATATTTTGCACATGATATTTTTTCAATCATATGTTTTTTTTTCTTACAAATTCTTACTGGCAAAAATTTATCCAGTAAAAACTTGTAAGTTTTTAGTCAACAACCTGTCACTTTACTTTCTCTTCTTACTATTTTTTACTGAGTATTTGTGTTATCGAACACACTTAATATCTTCGTTTAATATTTGTCGTTTAAAAAAAAAAATTAAGTAAATCAGTTAAATCTGTTCTTGTCACCTTTGGTTCGTAAATGTGATTAACTAATCTATAATACGATTTTTTTTTAAGATTGTTATGTAAGTCAAACAATTTATAACTTATTGTAATAAAAAATTCTAATAGCAGAAAAATAGGTATCATAATTCTTTACAATCTATTGTTTTTGATTATCCATCAAATGAAGAATATACTGGAGATTATCCAATAACAGGTTCGTTGTTTTATAAAAATTGTTTTGTCCAGTTTCCGAAAATGAACAATGTATCCACAATGAGATCGTTCGCCGTATATCTAAAAGGGCACATAATGCAAAATTGTTAAATCGAGTTCAAAATTCATCAGAGCGAATGAAAGGGCAAAGGAATATCGAATTGTCAACAAAATTCACCAAAAGCGGCAAAACAAATTGGTCCTATGTGTTCAGCGGCGTATTGTACGAGGGCGGATCAATAAGTCCGTGACTTTTTGAATGAAACATAGTTTTTTTTGCAAAAAAAATGATTTTTCGACATTTTCACTTAGTCCAACGTTTCTCCAATTTTTGTATCCCTTCTCAAAAATAGGATTTTTCGAGGTCCATAAAATAGGCATTTGTTTGATCAATAATTTCATCGTTGGAGCTTAATCAATTTCCACGGATGGTTAATGAGCACTCGAAATTCACTTTTTTCCACTTTTAAACAAATCCACGAGGTTGTATGTTTTGAACAGCTGTTAAACGCAAATTAAATGACGGAAAGTCGCGGACTTATTGAACCGCCCTAGCATGATAGCAAAATCAAGACACTGTCAAGAATTTGATGAAGAAACTGAAAATTTTGGAATCCGAGTTGGGAATCTAAACAAGTATTTGTAAATAACCACGTTTCAGAGAAAGCAATAAAAAGGAAAAGACTTCAAGATTCAAAAAAAAACATCGCAGCTTTTTGTTTACACTACCACCACAAGCACGAATCATACACGAAGTTTGTTGGTCCATGCTCTTGCCGACTTCATCGATAAAAAGTGATATGATCAAAGGTTGGTGGAATGCTAGTGATAAACCAGGAGACAATTTGTCGCCTCCAACAAATGAACGATCCACGCTTGGTTCTGGTCATAAGATGCACTTAGAAGAATATTTTCAAAAATTGAACCAAATGGGAAGCCATTACTGTCGTAAAAAAGCTATCAAAATCTATATTGCCCCTACTTTCAATACAAAGGCAGACATTAACAGAGACTATCTTAAATACTGTTCCGAGAAGCAAGATCTGTCTGTTTCGATTTTTACCTTTTCGACATATTTTGAAAAACAAAATTACGGTCTTTTCATACCCCGCAAGGATCAATGTGACATGTGAGTCTCTTAAAATGCCAAGAACATTACGGTTGAACAATTTAATGCCCATGTTTTTAGAAAACAATGTGGTCAGATAACAATGTGGACGGATAATGACGAAGTGGCGAGAAGGAAGGAATATGTCACGTATATACTATGAATGCCCAAATATTACTGATTCAGCTATTTACATCAAACAACACCTACTAGTTCATAACTTTTGCTGAGTCAGCAAAATTTTAGTCAGGAGGGTGGTTTGCAAAATAATTGCTTATGTCAGCAAAATCTTTTGCTGAAAATTAGCGACCTGACTTTTATCAACAAAATTAGTAGATTTAGCAAAAGTTTTGCTAACTCGTTGTTGATTCAAAATTAAAAAAATCCTTGCTAAAAGTTAATATAATTATTGCTGAATATTAGTAGTTTGAAAAAAAGTCTCTACAAATACAAAATATGCTTCTAAATATTTTATTTGATCAATTTTCTTATTTCAATCAATTTTAGTATGAATCCCTAAATTAATGGTTTTGGCCAGTTTTGACCCCAGATATTTAAGGGTTAGTGATGTCCACATAATTTTATAACCTCATATTTAAGATCCTAAGAACAAAAAAAAATCAAAATTAAGTAAATAAACACTCTTGCGAAATAGATTTAAGAAATTTGTTACCAAAAATCAGATTTCCTCGAAATCCGCTAATTTTAACTCGTTTCACACCCTACGTGAATAAAACAATATCTTTAAAAATTTCTTTCTTAAAAAAAAAAATTATAAAAAAATTAATTGTTAAAAAAAAAAAAATTGAATGTTGGGGTTGTCTGCGTTTTTTTTTTATGGTGCAAAGTTATGTTTTTACAGCATCAAAAAATCTGCATATTTTTCATCAGAGTATCTATTAGCAAACCGAAAACAAAAATAGTTTTAATTTAGAAATGTTATGGACAGGCGTCATCAGTGAATTTCCATTTTAAAAATTGTATTATTATTTGTGTCTTATAATTGTCAGATTATCTCTAGATGATATAGTTTTCAACAACAAGCGGCTGTAAGAATCAAACCTGCGCTTTACTTACATTACAAACGTAACAAGTCATGACCGTTTAGCGATCTAGCCTCGAATGTAATGCAGCTAAATTGCAGTTTTCTCCCCTATTTGCTTTTCTGTTATTGTATGTGTATTTTTAGTTTTTTGTTTATTGTTCTAATATCCTTTTTTTTAATTTGTAACGTACTTTGTTAGCTAGATTGATACTAGTCTTCTCGATCTGGCTAAAGATTTCATCAGAACCCGAAGTTTTGGAAAAGCTAGAGCCTCCAGAATAGTCAGAACTGTAACAAAGATAGCTTTAACAAAGAACCTATTATTTATCAATTTTGCTACATCCTTGCCTTCTTGGCAATCAAACACGTGGTTAGTGTATTTTCCTAACAAGCATCAACAAGCAAAAAAAAAAAACATAGTTTTTACTCTGACTTAAGTAATGTTTTTTTTTACAGTTTCATTGGGTTTCTGTTCTTATATAAATCGAGATTATTTTAATGTTATTTTTTATTTATAACGAGCTTCCAGCCTCCGTATATTTACAAAAATATATCAAATTAAACATATTAGCTAGGTTGATACTAATCTTTTGATCTGGCTAAAGATCTCATCAGAACCCGAAGTTTTAGAAAAGCTAGAGCCATCAGAATAAGCAGAGCTTTTACAAAAAACATATTAATAGTTTTAAATTGGTAAAATTAATAAAATTTTTAGTTTTCATTATTTTGCAAATTTTGATCATTTTGATCATTTTGACCAAAAACTATAAACTTTGAATCAAAATCGGCACAATCAACATTAACTTTTAAGAACATATGGAATAACTTTAAGAGTTGGGAGCCCCGAAAATCGACAAAGTTCATTTTAAGGACCATCCTAGGCATACATACATAATTGAGTAAAATAAAAATAAAATTGGTTAACATTAGTTTAATAAACTAAAAGTGTTTTCATTGAATAACTAACAATTATAATTGTACCTAAAAATCAACTCAAAACTAATTCAAATCTTATTTATAACAAAAATTTAAGCTATAATATTTTCTACGCTAACTACAAATTTTGATAACTAAAATTGGCTTATAATATATTTTAACTTTTACTTAAGCTTATTTCTTAATCTTTATTTTTTTAATAATTAAATGAAAATGCCTTTTGTAATATACATTTGTAATCTTAAAAAAAAAAAACTTTTTATAAACTGCAAATTTAAATTAAGTTTTTCTCAACCCTGTCAAGAATTGACCAACCAACATTTGACTTCCTTTCTTTTCTACAGAAACATTTCGCTCGCTCAAAATATTTTGTTAACAACATTTTACTATATTCAGTTTTTAATTAACTATAGTTATACTTCATATTTCTATCAACACAATACATGTTAAATAGTTTATAAATAATTAATTTACATACTCAGTTATTCGTTTTTGACATATGAGTCATTCCATGTCAAGCCGAATGATTTTTAACATCACGATTTTAGTTGGTTTTGAAATTTTTGCAGACATATCGCTATGGGGAATGAGGAGTCAATTGACCAAAAAGTGACTGGTCAAAGAAGGACTTATCACAGGACTGTTTTAATTTAATACTGAAGCGGCAATTGTCTTAAAATTAACAATCCTGTGACTGGTTTAGCAGAGGACCGGTCTCTGACACGAAGGGAACGACCCTGTGGCACACGCATAACCGGTCCCATTCCCCATAGGGAAGCTTATTTCAGAAATATTGGACACGTATTGTTGGCAACATTTTTTTTTTTTTTATTTGAGTTATTTGTATTTAAAAGTTCATAAAAATCGTTCTGTTTGATTTGGAATGACTCATTTGTGTTAATAAATTAATTAAAAATAATTACATAAAAACAAGCAGACATAATAACTAAATTTTGTTAAATTATGTATATTAATATTTAATTATCATAAGTGTTGTTTCATTTACATTTACTTTAATAAATTACAAAACAATACCAAACAAAAAAAGTTTCCAAAAGGTTAAATACTTTCAAAGTTTAATGTGGTTGAAAGTAGAAAAGATATACAAAAAAAAAAAAAAAAACTACCAATCCTTTTGAAATGACATTACATTGTAACATACGTTTCCTGTTTATTGTGACTAATACACATTACAAATACATATAAGAAAATAATATTAACTACAAAACCTGATGTGTTAAATGAAAAAAAAAAAAAATTGAAGAGAAAATATATTGAAAGGAAATAATTTTTAATTTAAATAAAAACAAAATTATTTTAAATATGTTAAACAAAAATTTGTTTTAATTTGCATTCCGCGGTAAGTTGAAGGACTTAAGTATTCCGTTAGTACGAGAAGAGTTTATGAACATCAGAATGAAATACGTGGAAAAGCTCAGCAACCACCCAAATCCTTTGGCGAGAGTCCTTACTCGAACCCAAACGCACACCAGACTGCAACGTGCAGACTTACCGCACAATTAGTTTAGAGGCCCGTTCTTCAAAATGGCTCCTAGGGAGTAACTAGTCTTTAAGTTAGTTTTGTAAGATTTATCCACTTATTGTTAGGCCAAGAGTGGGCAGATTCAATAATCCAGATAATAAAGTATTTAAAAAAAAAAAAGTTGAAGCAATGTTTAGGGATGACCAGTTTGAATTGGGTTTAAGAATTGAAAACGGTGAAATGCTAAATCGTTAGTTCTTTGGACCAACTCTCTCGTTTTAACCCCTGTACTTTTAAACCGCTATAATTTTTTTTTACCAAATGAAGTTTTAAAACCTTAAACAAATTTAACATCTTGACTTTACTTACAAAGAAAGTACTAAACCCTAAACACACCGAATTTGAAGAAATTTAAATATGCAATAGAGCAAAAATATCTAAGATCGACTGTCTCGGCTTTTCGGTCATTTTGGGGTTTTAGTGTGTCAAAATTGTTTTAAAAATTGGTAATTCTTTCGTTGCTTTGCTTTTTAAGGTGTTTAAACCAAATGTGGTAACTTTGGAAAGAATTTTTTTGAGGATTTTTATGGTACCTTTTTTGGTACTTTTTGCTTTTGTAAAGTTTTTTGAGTACTTTATATGGAGAACATACTGCTATGGCTGCCAAATTCACATATATTTTTCTTTATTAAATTTAGGAGCACACGTATTTTTCGGTTTTTTAATATTCCTGCCATTAAAGGTTTAACAAGATTTTTACCGAAACACCATTTTTTGTACGTCCTCATATTTTTCAAAATGCATTAACGCTGTGTATTTTTGTTTTTATAATTTCGTTGATTGCAAAAAAATAGTTTTGTACATTATAATTTATTTTTGGTATGAAATGTATTACACGACGAAAAAAACACCCTGCTGAAATATAAATGCTGGTAATATACTTTTGTTTGGAAAACATTTCCGTTTCTAATATAACATGTTTGCTTGCAAAAATAATTATGTTTGTCTGTAACATACGTTTGTTTGGAAAACATTTCCGTTTGCCATGTTTCTAATATAACATGCTTGCTTGTAAAAATAATTATGTTTCCCTGTAAAAATGTATATGTTTGGAAAACGTGAAAACCGTATACCGCAAAAAATATACATGATTGGCTGCAAATATATGTATGTTTATTATATGTATGTTTGCTTGTCGCTAACATAATATCAAAACCTTTATAAATTGTAAACATATCTTTGTTTAAGTTTGAAAATTTAAATCATTGTAAACATATAAATCATTGCCTGCAAACATATTCAAAAGTTTGTGCGCCCCGGTAGGCTAGTTGGTAGCGTGCTGGCTTATCAGTGCGGGGGTCGTGGGTTCGATTCCCACCAGACGCACTGGTCTATTTTCGCTACAACGCGCCGAAGGCCATAGTAGCTAGTGCTCGGTTAGGGTAATAGTATATAATTTAATTAATAAAATTTTTTTTTGTTTTTTTTTTTTCATATATATTTATTTGCAATCTATTTTAGAATAATAAGCAAATTACATACTTTAATAAAATAAAAAAAAAAAAAATAAAAAAAAAAAAAAAAAAAAAAAAAAGTATCATTTTCTGCTTGTACGTATTTCGAAATCAGGTTATGTGCTTTCTTATAAGCTGTCTAGTGATATAGTGTTTTTTGTCCGCCCCTCTAAATGTACCTTGGTTATGATAATACTCAAAATATTTCGTGTTAAGATCCCGTTAGCTGGACCGTTTTCAAAAAAGTTTTTGTTCTAGTTTTTCAAATAATTTTGTACTTTAACTACAGGCAAAATGTACAATATTAGTATCATATGCAAGGTATTTGTAAGGCGCGTCCAACAGTATATAAATCATGCATGGCCAGATATATCCTTTTTTTCAGGGATTTTCTGTAAAAAAAAAATGAGTTCTATTTTTTTTTGTGCGGATACTTTTGTGATATACATAAACCGAATTGTCATATTTCCATTTTTATTCGATTTAAGCAAATGCTTATTTTAGATTTTTTCGTTTCAGCAAAATTTTAATAGGGTGGAAAAACTATGTCCTAATCAGTTCCATTTCAGTATTAAAATTTGTAGTTAAGGATATAATTAAAAAAAATGGAATGCATTTTCTAGTCTACAAGCCGACTGAGTTTCTAATTTATGTAAGGATGAAAATTCGGCTTAAAGAAAAAAATTCCACCACGCGTTTATTTTGGCAACATAATTTTTATCGCGAATTCAAAAATTTTTTTAAGCTTAATATACATAAAAAAAAACTACGTACATTTTCTTAATTCGCGTAAAAACTTATCCCGCGAAGAAATGAGTATTGGCTTTTTTCTACTAACCCACATTTTCATTATTACATCAACTAGAACACGAATACATTTGCAGGTTGTACTAATTAACAATTTGTCTCAAAATTTGTTGCAGTACACTGAGGAAAATGCACTAAATTTTCAACAATCTAAAACATTTTCAAACTTCCCTCGTAGTTATATGAAATGCAACACTGCTTCCATCAAGTACCACCTGTTAATAGACTACTGTCAAATTTTGAGCATGTTCCGTCGTTTACTTTGCGTTTAACAGCTGTTTAAAACATACAATCTCGTGGATTTTTTTTAAAAAATGGAAAAAAGTGAATTTCGAGCGCTCATTAAACATTATTTTCTGCGAAAAAATCGTCAATCAAACCAAGGAAAAGCTTGATAAATACTATGTGGACTCTGCACAATCCATATCAATGGTAAAAAAGTGGTTTACTGACTCTCGTTTTGGTCGCACAAGTACAAATGACGCTGAACGTTCTGGACGGCCAACTGAAGTCAATACACCCGAAAATGTCGAAAAAATCCACGATATGGTGTTGGCCGATCGAAGAGTAAAAGTGCGTGAGATTGTTGATGCCATAGCCATTTCATATGGCAGTGTGGTTTCGATTTTAAATGATCAGTTGGGTTTAAGAAAGCTGTCTGCAAGATGCGTGCCGCGTTTGCTCTCAATTGACCATACACGTAATTGTGAAAACTTCAAAGGATTGTTTTTAGTTGTTTAACCGCAATTCGAACAACGATGAAATTATTGGTCAAACAAATGCCTATTTTATGGACCTCGAAAAATCCTCTTCTTTGGAAGGGATACAAAAATTGGAGAAACGTTGGACTAAGTGTATTGAGCTAAAAGGATATTATGTTGAAAAATAATTTTTTTTTCTTTTGCAAAAAAAAACTGTTTTTCATTCAAAAAGTCACGGACTTAGTGATCCGCCGACGTAGATGACGAACTTGCATAAAGAAAACATTTTATACCGGAGCAATCTCGACAATTTATACTTGATAAATAAAAACATAAATGAGTCGCTTGCACAAATTGTCATTACTAGGGCTCGGAAGTTAATGCATTTATAAAAGTAATTTATGTACATATAATGTCGTAAATTATGCATTTAAAATGAAAAGATATGCATTTATTATTGACTTTTTTCAACGTTTTCAACATTATTATCACAATTTAGGTAATTTTTGTTAAGGTTAAAAATTAGAATATTTTGTAATTGTGTTTTTCTGTTATTTTTGTCTTCGTGATAAAAAAAATTTTAACTAAAAATTGTTTATAAATTTAAAGAAACAAAATTTATAAAATATATTTATTGTCTAAAAACGCAGATTTTAATAAAATTAATAAAAAAATTTTTAAAAAACATGCATTTTAAGGCAAAATATGCATTTATAGCAAATTAAGCAACAAAAAAATGCTGAAATATGCATTTATTGCAAAATATGTAAAAATATGAATTTATAAAAAAATATGCAAAAATATGCATTGACAAATCGATGCCATTTTGTTGCAAATTTGCTTATTTTCAAAGATATTTTTTTAACTTTGTTCTCCAGCTAACGACAACAGCATTTATATTTACGTGGACTTCCGAGCCCTAGTCATTACTTTCCAGCTTACAAAAAAAAAAAAACAAAAATATGTACTAATATATGTCCTTACACGGGTAGGACAAACTAATGTGTCTAAAAATAGATTTTCAAAAAATGTTTAAATCATAAATTTATATTTAAAATAATGATAAAAATAAGTACTTGTGGGTAACGCCTTATTTTTTGTAATAAAATAATATGAAAAGTAACTAGTTATTAGTAAGTCTTTATTATTTATGTTAAAATAATGCAAAGAGTAACCTGGTGTAATTGCTGGTAGTGCGAAAAGTAATGACATGTCATTGCTGGGACTCAGTAGCCATAAAAAATGCTTTAAAATTGGCAAAATTTTAATACGATTTTGCAATTAATCTGGTCAATCTAGAAGGAGTCTGCCACTGAAACCCCTATGCACTAAATATAAAAATCAATGCTTTGTACTCTGAATTTTAATTTTCTGATTCGCATGGCGTTGTTTTAGAAAAGTTATTTTAATTTTATATGAAGTTTTGACAGTGAAAAACTGTAAAATATAAATTTTTATAAAAAAGAGGAGCTGTCAAGATCAAGATTATCGTAAAATAATTTCTTTGTTGTATAAGACTGTGCGTTCACAAAGATTTGTTTAAAAATTTGGTCACTAAATAAGTTTTTTGATTTATTAATTTTTTCTAGCCTTGTTCCTCAAACGAACTCCACAAGTATATATGCAGATAAAAGCTCTTATGGAGAAAGCTTTACCAATGTGCTTTCATGTGGATTGTAAAATGTATAGTAGTAAAATTCACTTCGTATTTGGTACCACAATTCATTTTAGAAACTAAACGCAATATGAATCTAAAATTTAAAAATTTGTATGACTTCAAGCTAAATTAAAAAAATGTTGGTTTCTTTTAACGACGATATGCTTAGTGAAATTTTGCTAACTTTTTGTTAGACTTTAACATTTTGATTTAAAGTTCAATGATTTGATGTGGGTGGTTAAAAAGAAATGTTGGATTCGTCTTTAAACATTATAATTAACTACTTAATATTCATTAGAAATAAATTAATTTATTGCTATTAACATTAAGTTCTTTGTTTTTTAAATTTGAGAAAATTGAGACAACCTTTCTGTTGTAATAATATCAGTGTTGCCACAAGAGAAGTTCTAAATTATACAAAATTACACAAAAAATTCCATATTAGACATGCGATTAAAAATGAGTAATAATTTTATGTTCGCAGAGTCTGCACACAGAGAAATAAAGTGCCAACCGAATTTAAAAGTGTATATTAATAGTAAGAACTTATAAATTCAGTTATTCCAATGATATTTACATTAGATTTCTGAATATTTTGGTTGTTAGAACTAAAATTTAGTTGAATTAACCGAACTTTGTTGTGCAAACTAATGTTAAGTTGTGCCAACCATCTGGAATTCGTAATAACTGAATTTGAGTCGTAGTAACCGAATTTCAGTTGGCAAATAGCTAAATCTTTTTCTGTGTGTGATGTTTTAATTATGGAAAATTTTTAAGTCATTTCTATAAAAAAAGTTATTGAATCGAATGAAATTCATTCTGAGTTTTTCTAAAGTATTGTAAAATCGTAGTGATCTCAATGGTTTCTTTATAGGAAACAGTTTTTAAAATCCAAAGGTTTTTCTGTACTAAAAGATTTTTGCACACACATTGTCTTCCAATTGAAAAACATCCTCAAAATCTAAGAAAATTTCTCTTTATTTATTTTTAGGTTTTCTACATAAAAATTATCCTTAAAATGAGAGTGTTAATTTTATTAAAAACACATGTCTAAAGCCTTTTATTTAAAATAGTCATCAGAATCTCAAAGTTTTCAATAAAAAATTTTTGAGAAACTGAAATTTATCAAAATAACCGGGTCATTGATTATTTTTTTTTATAAATTTCAGATTTTGTATAGAAAAGCCTAAAAGTGGTTATATAGCCAGTGTAGACACGGTAATGACATGTCATTACTTTTCTCACTAACAGCAATGAGACCAGCTTACGCTCTGCATTGCTTCAACACGAATAATAAGGCGTTACTATTAAATAGTTAATTTTCCTATTATTTTAATACAGAAAAATATGCGTTGATCTTGAAATTTTTTTAAACTCTATCTTACACTCATTATTTTTAAAATTTTTTTTCTTTTTAAAATAGAAGCAACACTCGGGAAATTCTTCCTATTTATTAATATGTTGCTTTCTTTCGAAATTGGAAAGTGGATAGATGAAAGGTGGGTAAAGATGAAGGGCTTTAAACTGATGGAGAGTTGGCAAATTTATTGAAGCTTTTTGTTTCATAGCTCTGATTCATTATTTTACTTCGGTAGGGTTAGGAGCTATGGGAACACGGAAAGTGGGAGCTGCGATACATATGAGGGACAGAAAACTCATACATATTATTTTTCTAAGTTGATGTTGCCGTCACCGGGAATCGAGCCCGGGACATCTGTGTAACAGTCCAACGCACTAACCATAACACCACAGCGCCCACAATTCCAGTAAATACATATATATATGATTTTTTGTAAGCTGGAAAGTAATGCCATTTTGTGCAAGCTTCTCATTTATGTTTTTATCTATCAAGTATAATATGTCAATATAACTTATATATGGGAGCGGTTGATTGACAACCATCTGATTACATTTTATTTAAAAGCAAATTTCAATAAAACAAATATTTTCTTTTTAAATATAGTTTTTTGTAAAAAATATTTTAGAGTAATTATTTTTCTCCATACTAGTACACTCTAAAAAATGATTGTAAATTTACTACTATAAAACGAGTAAAGTTTCATGTATTATTACGTAAATTTATACATAAAAATGCGTAAAACTATTTTGCGCACACTTTTATATACAATAATTTTATATACTTTTACTATATTACTATTTACTATACTATTACTATTTACTATACTATACAATTTATATACTTACAGTATTTTTACCAGTTATGTGTTTACAATTAAACACATTATGCCTAAAAGTAGTATTGTTTTGTTAAATAAAATTTTTACGCACAAAGTTTGTAAATATACTAACTTATAATAGTAATAAATATTTTGACATTTTTAAATTGAAAAAAAATTGAACAAATTAAAAACCATTGCTGAAGAAAAGAAAAAACTTGGAAACGACCAATACAAAGCACAAAATTATCAATCGGCTTTGAAATTCTATTCAGATGCCATATCATTATGTCCTGTTACATGATGCTATCAAATTATACGATTGCCTTACATGATGCCCGTACAGCTGTACGTTTAGATCCGGCCTTTGAAAAGGCCTATGTTCTTATGGCCAAATATCATGTGGCCAAGGGTGATATAATTGGTACAGAGCAGGCGATTAAAAATATTGAAGAACTTGATCCTCAAAGTAATGCCCTTAATGCCGAAAAGCAAATTTTACAACAGCTCAAGCAATTGAAACAGACCATACAAACAAATTATGATACCAAGGCATATCGTAAACTATTTGGGTACGGCTATAAAACTATCACCAGCTTGCTATAGATATCGTTTATTAAAAGCTGAGTGCTTGGCATATTTGGGACGTTGTGATGAAGCTGCCATTGGCGTTATGAATATAGATAGGACCTCTGCTGATGCTATTTATGCTCGAGGTCTTTATTATACTGACAACTTGGAAATGGGTATTATACATTTTGAATTGGCCCTGCAATTGGATCCTGATCATAAAAAAGCCAAAGAAATGCGTACCAAAAGTAAAACTCTTAAGGATATGAAAGAAAACGGTAATATCCTTTTCAAATCTGGTCGTTATCGTAAAGCTCATGCTCTTTATACGGATGCCTTAAATATTGATGTATTCAATAAGGACATCAACTCAAAGTTATTGTATAATCGTGCATTGGTTCAATCGAAAATCCATAATCTACGCTAGGCTGTAGCCGATTGTACGCGTGTCCTAGAAATCAAAGATAAATATTTGAAAGCCTTACTTTTGCGTGCACGCTGCTACAATGATCTCGAGAATTCGATGAATGTTGTAATGATTATGAGGCTGCTTTACAAATACAAAAGAGTCCAGAGATTAAAAAACTCTTACGCGATGCTAAATTTGCATTGAAAAAATCAAAACGTAAAGATTACTATAAGATTTTGGGAGTTACCCGTAGTTCTAGCAAAGATGAAATTAAAAAGGCTTATCGCAAAAGGCTTTACAAGAATTAAAGTTTAAGGAAATTGGTGAAGCTTATGTAATTTTATCGGATCAACGTAAAAAGATGCGTTATGATAGTGGTCAAGATATTGAAGAACATGAACAGCTTTAAAGAATTAAATTCTTCATTCGATTTATTCAGTCGGTTTTTACTCAATCGATTTAAAAATATCGTTAATATTGAAAAAAATGCCAAAATTGACAAAATCGCCAAAAATCATTAAAATTTAAAAAATCTTTAAAAAAAATTAAGAAACATTAAAATTAATAAAAAAAAAAATCGTTAAAATTAAAAAAAAATCACCAAATTTGAAAAACCCTAAAATTTAAAGAAAAAAGATAAAAAATGAAAAAAATCGCTAAAATTTAAAAAAAAAGTAAAAAAATTTCAAAATTAAAAATAAAAAATAAAAAATTTCAAAAAAAATCAATATAAATAAAAATGTGTTCAAATTGGAATGAAAGCTAAAATTGAAAAAAATTAAAAATATTGACGGGAAATTTAAAATAATTGTAAATGTACATTATTAGTTTTCGAAACACAAATAAATTCTCTTTTTGCTTTGCAATGCTTCGTTTTCGAGAAAAACGCGATCTAAGAAGCTAGCCAATCAGGTCGAAAACTATGACCAGTATTGGGGTTGAGTTTTGAAACCGATGCAAACATTATTCCAGTAGCTCATTTATTTTTTGAGTTATAGGCGGTAATTATTTAGTCGATTTTTAAAATGTACATATTTCGAAAACTAATGGAGCTAGAGGAAAAATGGTTGCACCATTGTTCAAAACTCAACCCCATTACAACAACAACGATCCTAAATTTCGATTTGATTGGCTGGATTCGTAAACCGCTGTTTTCTCGAAAAGTAAGCATCGCAGATAAAAAAGAGTATATATTTGAAACATCGCCTATGTTTCAAAAACTAACATAGACAAATAAAAGACACGGACAACTTTTTCCAATTTGATCTCTTTTTTTATCAATTATTGTTGTTTTTTTTTTTTAATTTCCTCGACTTTTTACTTTTGCCGTTTGTAAATTTTGTTTTTTTCATTTTGGCGATATTTTCACTTTTAGCAATTTTATTCATTTTTGGCGATATTTTTTATTTTTGGCAATTTTTTTAATTTTGTTGATTTTTCAATTTTGGCAAATTGTCGATTGTTTTCAATTTAAGTGATTTTTTACATTTTTGGGGATTTTTTAAATTTTGGAGATTGTTTTAAATTTTTGGGCATTTTTTCATTTTAACTAAATTTTTTAAATTTTAGCGATTTTTTTAATTCTGGCAATGTTTTTAAGGTTCGCCGATTACGGCAATTCCCAAATTGTAAATAAATTGAAAAAAAATATTCAATTCCCAATTATTAAGTTTACAATGATTTAATTCCCAACGATTGACTTCCCAACGATTGAATTCCCAATGATTTAATTCAATAATTCAATTAGCTCATTCGATGAGCTAACTTGATTAAATTCCCTACTAGTAAATTCCAAAGAATGCATTCTCTGCGATTGATTAAGAAAAAAATCATTCGATTTAAAAAAATTCTATTTGATTTTTTCAAAAAAGAGTTAAATCTTTAAAGCTCTGTATATGTACAACCACTTATATACAAATAATTATATTATATTTATGTATATTTTATTATTAAATTTATTATTATACAACACATTAATAAAACTCTTTCTAAAAATTAATTTTTTGTTTTATTTGAAACATTTTTTTGGGCTTTCTACGCATTTTCCGTGGGTTTCTACGCATATAAAAACGTATTTTTACGCATTTTATCCGTATATTTACAAGTAAAGCATGTTTTTTACTCAAAAATTCAGTAAAATTATTCATTTATTTCTAAATTTAATTACATTTTTACTAACTTGCATAGTACATTTACAAACTTTTTGTTGACCAACTTACACGTAATGTGTGTATTTTTTTTCATTTACACACATAGAGTAAATTTACCCAACTTATAGTAGGAGTATAGTTTCTTATTATAAGTTGGGTAAATTTCAACAGAAATTGATTAGAGTGTAGGCAAATAGGTAACCGCATATTTTTTTATTTTTCGTAAGGTGTTTTTTAATGATAAGTCATTATTGTGCGCGAAATTCCTATTATAAGTTGGGTAAATTTCAACAGAAATTGATTAGAGTGTAGGCAAATAGGTAACCGCATATTTTTTATTTTTCGTAAGGTGTTTTTTTAATGATAAGTCATTATTGTGCGCGAAATTGCCATAAAAAAATAAAGACATTTGTAAGTACTAGTATATAACCACGTTTATGGTAATGCTTTTCGAAGATTCAATACTCTTCAATTACTTTTGAATACTTACAATTGTCATTAAAAATCTCATTACATTTATGTGGAGATGGTGCGCAAAATCACAGTTTAGAAATGATAATGACATGCCATTACTTTTCTCACTACCAGTAATGACACCAGCTTACTCTCTGTACTACTTTTACACAACTAATAAGAACTTACTATTCATTAGTTAATTATCCCATTATTTTAATAAAAAAAATAATTACCCATAGGTACTTATTTTTATCATTATTTTAAATATAAAGTAATGGACTACTCAAGCAAGTCATAATTACTAGCAATTTATGTAATTGCACACGAAGTTGCTACACTCAAAAAAAAAAGTTTGTAAAGTTAGCAAAAAATTTTGCTGAGTCAGCAAAATTTTAGTCAGGAGGATGCTTCCAAAAAAGTTGCTAATGTCGCTGATTTTCAGCAACAAAATTTGTAGATTCAGCAAAAGTTTTGCTAACACTTAGTAGATTAGAAATACAAAAGCCTTGCTAAAAATGAATAAATTTGTTGCTGAATTTAAGTAGACTGAAAAAAACGCAAAAAATTTGTAGAAAAATTGTAATTTAGTTAATTTATTTGCTGAAAATCATAAAACATATTTTTGTGATTCTTTTAAAAATAATTAACTATAATAACGAAATATAAAAATTTTCATTTTCCACATTGACGACATGAATTTATTTAATATCTGAAAATATATAGAAATAAATATATATAACATAACAAAAATTGTCTTTCAATTACTTACATCAATGGTTTTCTAAATGATGCTATCGTTTAAATGATGCTATCGCAACTGCCGAAGATAATTATAGAAACGAAATGAAAAAAAAAACAAAAACAAACGAAACGAAAAAAACAACCCTTTTTGCAATAAGAAAAAGGAACCATAAAAAAATCTACCTAAGATGTATGTCTTTGTCTTTCAATTTACTCTGTCTGTATGTCTTTGTCTTTCAATTTACTCTGTCTGTGTGTCTTTGTCTTTCAATTTACTCTGTCTACATTTCATTTTCCTCTTCTCTACTACATCTTGACATGCCGCGACATCTACTTCATTCTGCGTATATCTTTCAATCTGGTTGTCGTACACACTATTAATGTGCTTATCAGCACAATTTTTTTTAGCAAAATTAATTAGTAAAACATTAGTATATTAGTAAAGCATTTGTATAAAACAGTTAAGTGCTGAATAAGTATAACAAAAATTTTAGCTGAAAACACGATTTTAGCAAAAAATTTTGCTAAAAAATAGTATACCTGATTTACAAGACGTTTTACTAACTTTTCTACTAACTTATTTTTTTGAGTGTACACTGGATTTTATTCAAACTTAATTAAAATGCAGGCACTAACCTAAATTTTTTTTGCACACTCTTGCATTCATTTAATAAATATTTAATGATAATTAAACACTTTTCATCAGCTGTTAATGTAAAAGAAAGTTAAAAATATTAAATTAAATTAACTTCTTGGAATCTATAACTATTAAAAAGTTTAATTGAAAAGCAATAATAAGATTAAAGATAATCCTTGTTAGTGTGATGTGCGGTTTTTAAATGCAGAAACGTATTATTTATTTGATACTAATTGATTTTAGTGAACGCTGAATTTTCTGTGGAAAAGTTAATTGACATTATTATAAAAAATTGTATACTTACAACCCAGTGTAGAAAAGCATTACCATATCAGTACATATTTGGTTATGACAATTACTTACAATTGTCATTACAAATCTCATTACATTTATATGGGGATGTCGCTCAAAATAATGCCATATCTTTACAAAACACCTTACTAAAAGTCATACCTTACCAGTATGAACAATACTAATGAGTCTAAAAATAAATTTTCAAAATAACTAAATGCTTGTTAGGAAAAGACCTAACCGCGTGCTTGATTACTAAGAAGACAAGAATGGAGTAACATTGATGTTTAATAGTTTTTTTGTTAAAGTTCTGCCTATTATAGAGGCTCTAGCTTTTCTAAAACTTCGGGTTCTGATGAGATCTTTAGCCAGATCGAAATACTAGTATCAACCTAGCTAATATGTTTGATTTGCTTTATTTTTGTAAATATACGGAGGTTGAAAGCAAGTTATAAATTGAAAATAACATAAAAATAATCTCGATGTATATAAAAACAAAAAACTAATATAACTGTAAATTTAATATAATTTTTTTTTTGTTGAAGTGAAAAAAAAGAATTTATAAAAAGAGATGTTAAGTAAAATTTGAGATTATTACTTTATATTTAAAATAATGATAAAAATAAGTACTTGTGGGCAACGTATTTTTTTTTTTTTTTGTAATAAAATAATGGGAAAGTTAACTAGTTATTAGTAAATCCTTATTATTTGTGTTAAAGTATTACAGATTGCAAGTTGGTGTCATTATCTTTTTTACGTTGCGAAGTTTAGGAGTTAAACAGTGGGATCAGATAACCAAAATTCACGTTTTTTTTTAAATATTAAAAATTATTAAACTATAGGCAAAGCGGATATTAAATCAAAGGTATTTTTAAATCGTACTCACTGCTATGTCCGAAAAATTTGCATCGTCTGAAAATTTGTGTTAATAAAAAAAAATATGTTCGAATACCAGTTTTGAATGGGAAGTTGTTGTTGGTTTGGTTTCAAATTAACATCGACTGTTGCCTATTATATTTTTATCGAGGGGGTGTCTGAACTTTTTGCCAATTTTTGTAAACTTTCGGCCTATTATTTATATACACAGAGAATAAATTAGTTGGAAATCGGTTGAACATTTTAAAAAGCAATTCCATACATAAAAATTTTGAAACAGATTACAAAGTTTTCTTTGTCAGAACTGCTAAAGTACTCTTAATGTCAATGATTATGTAATACAACAAAATTTATGCTGCGATACTCCAATAGTTGATTAAACCATCCAATACTGCATTAAAATTTTAATTACGGTAATGATCGGTAGGCTCAATCGAAACAAGTAATACAAATTAGTACTTGAGACCCCCAATCTGTTGTAACAAAAGATTTTCAGTATTCAGTTGTTAATAAAACGTAAAAGAAGTTTTTTTTTTTTCATTTAAATAATAAAAATAATAGTAGATATGGAAACAGTGTATCAATAAAACTTTATGCAGATACATGTGTGTACACTCAGGGAATTTCTGCTTTAAAAATGTATAGTTGTTTGGGTTGTAATACAGTTTCTTTATTTTTAATGTAAATGTCAGTCATTTGTAGAATATATTAAATGTTTTACTAACCTTGTAGTTCATTTAAAAAACAAACCACATCAAATGATTGCTTTATGATTTAACATTCATTTTTAACGTTCGTTTTTTGTTATTTAAAAAAATAAAAAAAAATATGTTTGTTCATTTTTACTACAATTGTTTTTGAACAATTATTTTTTGAACACTAAAAAACAAATGGCAATGTTAATTGAATTTACTGAAATGTTAGTCGTCAATTCTTTAAGTGAAATTTCATTTGTTTTTAACTAAATTTGCATTGGTCTTTACATACTTAGTATTCTAGGTGTAGGCACGGTAGCAGACTCGAACGGGTACGCAATATACAATGTCGCAGCTGCGTCATACCGCGCGAAGAGGAGACTGTGGATACTCTGTGATCGTCCGGCGCTGCATGACATTCAGCATAGGATTTTATATACTGGACAACCTGTCGGTAATATCGGGAGTAGGATTAGGTGATCATATGCAATATCTTAACCTGTCGGGCAGGGTCTAGTTCCCCTGATATCAGCTGCTTATGGGTGGTGTGGTCTCTCAAAACTGAGTCGCATTTGACTGTGTTTGATACTAACAGGGGTGTGTGTTGCCAGTTGAACCATCCCACCAGCCAACCAAACCAACCAAGTTTGAAAGGACTTATAAATTGATTTTATTTGTTACGTTTTTCTGTATTAATTTTTTGAAAAATAACATTAAAAGGTATTTTCTTTTGAAAATTTTAAATCCACATTTTCGCGAAACCCATTATATTATTTAAAACTCTGACTTTATAATTGTTATTACCGCCAAAATATTTTACAGATTTGATTTATCTTGTTCTATGGTATTAAATTAAATATTACACAAGGCAACAATTTTGAAAAAATTTTAGGGGCTTTGAAAACCACTATACAATTTTGATGTATTGTGGTCCCAGTAGTACAAATATGGTTCAATTTTGAAATTCTATGGAGAGGTTTTTTTTTTTAAAATTTTTAAGTAAAATTATAAATTTTTTTTTTGACGTTTCTCCACATAATTAATGATAACTAAAAAAAAATTAGTCCGATATTATTCAAATAAATTTAGAAAAACTGAAATTTACATAGCCTTTAATATATTGCGTTTCAATCGGCTCAGTAGTTTCGGAGTTATAATAAAAAATTGAGGGAAAAAATATTTTTTTTACGTGAAAATAGCAAATTTTTTTTTTTTGTTTTAAAAAAATCATAAAAAATCGAAAACGGCAAAAATCGTTCAGATTTATTGCTTTATCGCAAAGCCACATGTAATAGGAACAAAATGAGATATCGATCATAAAAATCGATTGATTTTTTTCGAATTTATTCACAATTAAGTGAATTCGCTCATTTTCACCAAATTTTAGTTTTTTGTCTGATATACATAAAATTGAGTAGTTAATGTTCTTCTCTCGATTGATTGAATTTTGAAAACATTTTCCCCATGCTATGTACAAATTTTCACATCAAAAATGCATTACATAGTAACATTCGTGTATTTTTTGGCAAAACCCTACCTAGAATATACTGATTCTATTCTTCGGAAAGACATTTGTGTTGGATGAGCTTAAATGTAAATAAATAAATAAATTAAATAGTAGAAAATTTATATTTTATTATTCACATTTATTATAATAAATAAAACAAGAAAATAAATAAATAAATATGTATTATAAACTACAAACTCTGAAATTTTCTTTTAGTCGATTTTCTACTATTGTTGAATAACGAAGTGTTACTCTGAATACTCCAGCAAAAATCAGCCATCATGTGTGCATCCCAGCGACCCTGGTATCGTTCCTCCATTGTCCGGATATCTTGGTGGAATCGTTCGCCCTGTTCTTCACTCAAGTCTCCTAGATTTTCAGGAAAACGATCTAAGTGACTGTGCAGGTAGTGTACTTTGATGCTCATGTTGCATCCAAGATTCTGGAAGTGAGTTAACATCTCTTCAACGTGCGCAACGTAATCATCACCCTTGTTATTTCCTAAGAAATTTTGAATAACCCATACAAACGAATCCCATGCATTCTTCTCAATTTCTGACATTGAACTGCCAAATTCAGTATCGTTCACCAATTTGCGAATTTGTGGGCCATCAAATATGCTTTTTGTACTTAAACAAAAATAACACTCGGATGCGTGGTTCGCTGTTTCTCTCCATAGCATAGGCTTCAAAATTTCCAAGTGTCGTCTGTAAAATGAAAAAAAAAATTGAAATCAGGAATATGAAGAATTCAAATTTTAATTAAGAAATATTGTAATTATAAAATATTCCAAATCTATTAATTTATACTTACTTTACGTTAGAAGACTTCATAGATAAATTCAATCGACATGGAATGCATATAGTACTCGGTGTCCAATGCTGGTTCAAATTGTGCGGATAGATATTATAGCAATCTTGATATGACTTTTGCAATGAAGTTAAGAAGCACTTCCGTTTTTCCCGGTGATATATTGGCCGCACACATAACAAAATAAATCTGGATCGTTTTTACATAAAATGTTCTGGCTTTCTGGCTCATTTTTATTAATATTTGAAAATTGTTTTTAACTTCTAAGCTGTATGACTCTAATTTTTGTGTAGGTATTAAATGATGTTTGCGTTATCGCAAACACTTCTTGAATGAAATAAAAAGGGTCAAGGAGATCTTATAAATACTGATACTATAATTTGGGATAACCCTTTGTGTGGATACAGTTTGTGTGTGCTGCAAATTTTTTATTATTCCCAAGAATCCTAAAAAACATTAAGGACTTTTATGAAAAAAAAAAAATCATCCGTTACAGGTAGCTAACGGAAAATAAGAGCACTTCAGCGTACACGCACATTTATTGCTAACAATTTGTTTCATAACTTTGAAACTATTGATCGCATTAAAAAAATTTCTACACGTTCTTTAAAGATATTGTAAACCTTAATTTTTGTAAATTTAATTTGACAAAATCGGACTAGTTGTTTTTGAGTTATGACAACATAAGTGGAGAAATGTCTCAAATATTGTCAATTTTACTTAAAAAATTTAAAAAAAAAAAATTATCCATAGAATTGAAAAATTTTACCATTTTTGTGCTTAGGCAGCCATGATGCATCAAATCTATATAGTGGTTAGTCAAGCCTTTTTTGCTGTTTTATTTTAATTTATTTTTTTTTTATTTTATTTTTATTTTATTTTAATTTTTGTTTTAATTTTTAATAATCTATAGAAACTATCGAAACTTTATCGCAAAAGTTTCCATCTTAAGGTCGCTAAAACCATAAGATAAAAACTTTTGTTCAGTGATTTTTATTTATTTATTTATACTTTTAACATGTAGACGCAATAATTAAGCCTTGAGCAGCTCGAAATTTCCGACGTCTAGAATTTTCAAGCACCGTAGTGTCCCATAGGTTCAAATAATTCGTTACATACACACAGAAAACAGTTTTGTAGTTGCACAAGAATTTTTTGCCAAACGTACTTTTTATTGTAACAATTGAATATTTTATGTTTATGGACTATAATTTATTATAAATAGATTCACATGCCTTCATCAAAATTTATTTTATTAATAAAAAAATTATATGCCTCGAACTGGGCTCGAACAGGCGATCTTCCGAATGTCAGGTAAGTACTTAACCTCTATCCTAAATCCAATTTAAATATGTTTTTTAAAATTTATTTTTTAGTGCATACAAATCTAAAAATAGATTTGTAAGCACAACAGAAATTCGGTTGCTAATCTTAATATTTTATTTGAGTTACCAAAACTATTAACTAATATTTTAGATAAAGTGATTTTTTTTTGTGCAGGCGAAACTAATATTCGATTTTAACTGCAAATATTTTATTCAAAGGATAAAATCCCCGAAAAGTGGTTGGTTGTTGGTATTAAAAGTAATGTAGAAGATAATATGATTTTAATATTGTCTAGGAAAACCAATATTTTGAATGATGTGACTGTGTTTTGGTTAATTTTTTATTCTGATGCTGAATTTTAAGTACTTACAATTCAAATTATTGAGTAATGATTAAGTTTTGTTGGTTACAATGTAATTCCAACCAATTTATTCTCTGTGTGTATATCTAACGCCATGTAATTAAGGGTTAACTTTAATGCTAAAATCCTTAAAAATAGTAAGTTTCATTAGTTTCCAATTTTCAAATTTCATAGAGAACATATCGTTCATTTACTTCAAGACTGTCATAAGTCAAAAAATGCGATTTTTGAGTTAATGATGCAGATTTATTATTTATATCATGCTTTATATTGTGTACAAATTTAATATTAATATCATGTATACTTTTCGAGATAGAGGATAATATATTTAATTTTTTCTTTAAAGTGGGTGCAAAGAGTATATACTTCATAGAGAAACTGTGCTACTCACGGGTATCTCTATAATTACATTAAAACCCCCTTTTTATAAAAAACATGATCAAAAAAAAAAAAATAGAGAAAGGGTCGAGTGAGGCAGATATGGATTGAAAACTTTAAACTCGTTTTTTGCAAAATCGTGTATTTTGAGTTATGTCAGTCTTGCAGTAAATCAGCGATATAGGGCGACTCCCCTTGTGAGTTCTTTCAATTGTAGTTAGAATTATCCACTGTCCAAAACAATTGCAGCTGTTGCTCAGTGTAATATACGAAAAAACAAAAAAAAAAAATTTAAAACTTAAAAAAGTCTGCAAATAATTTGTTCTTATTTAAAGAAACAAATAAATATCTAAAATTTTTAATAATTTCGTTGGAAATTTTTTAACTTAACAACTAACGACAACAAACCAACATACAATACATTTTTATTCTCATTTTTAAAAATAAAAAAAATAAAAAACTAAGCAAATAAGAAGAATAAAAAAAAATTATGCATAAAAATGATAAGAACTTGTAAAACAAAAAAGCAATTTCTAGGATTTCAGGCAAACAATTCCAAAAACAATGCGATACTCGTGGCACACAAATATACCATAAATGTGGAAAAATCCCTCTTAAAAAAGCAGCAGTTAGTCTTAATTTAATGCTCGAGTAGATTCATTGAAAACAATTTATTAGAATGAAGACAAATAAATACAATATGTATGTATAGGAAGCTTAGAAACTTTAACAATTCCTATTTTATTGAGAGTGTGAATTATAACAATACTAACTACAAATATCCCAGCAAAATTTATTTTACTGAATTATTCACGGAAGGCCACTTGTACAGAATATTTTCTGGAATACATTCTTCTAATTTAAATCATTGTTTTTGGCAAATGATATTAATAAAATTTTCATCAGGATATAAGAACGAATAAGTTTTTCAATAACCAAAAATTATTGTGTAATAATTCATCACTACAAGCCACAAAGGGTTAATAGTGTCAAAAAAAGTTATATTACAGCTTTATACTGTAAAAGTTACAAAAGACTATGAATTTACAGAAACATTAATTACTAGTTTGATATAATTTTTATTAAAAATAAAAATTATGTTTTTCGAGCTTTAATTATACAATGAAAATTAAAATTATTCAAAATTATTCTATTCCATACTCTATATTTCTTTATTAGGATATTGTCTTAACAAATAATCTATAGAGTTTTTGTTTTCAAATTTATTAATTGACCACTTTCAGGAATGTGTTGTTAGATCTATTTCAGAAATTTTCTATGTTCCCATCATCAGAACACGTTCTGAAAGAAGTGAAAATCCCATGCAAAATATCAAACATTCATATAAACTAGTTTTCTGACTAAATGAGAACTAATATATGAACTAATAAATCGAAAACTTGCCTTTTTATTTTCACACTTGTTTCGTTTTGTGTAAAAACAAGATGTAAAGGGGGAGTAAACAAGACTGTTTGTTTTTAATTATTGTTTGTTCGCATATTTTAGCTAAACTCGTCAGTAATAATTAGTAAAGTGAAAGCAGTAGTAAAAATTAGTAAACAGTGATCAAATTTTAGTAAAATCTAAATGCAAACCGATTTTCTAAAATTTGCTAATCTTTTTTACCAATAACACCGTGCGACAGTAGTATTCACACATGAACAAATCAATATTTTAGATTTCGATAAAGATTAGTAATCAATTAGATTACACTTTAACACTTTAAAGAGCTTATTGTAAAAACTTGATAAGCCACATTTATTTTATTGCTGGTTTTATCTGTTTTCTAGTCACCTATTGATGAGTATTTAATAAAAGCCCTGCTTTCACACTTAATAGAAGCATCTTGAGAATAAAAGTCCTGCAAAAGTCATACTTTATGCATTAAATCAAAAACCAGTAAAAATTAATATGTGGCTTATCAAGTTTTTACAATAAGCCATGCAATTCTCTAATCAACAATTTTTGATTACTAATTGATTAGGATTAAAAATAATCTAAAAGTAATCAAGATTATTTGAGATTACGATGAAATAATCAAAAATAATCACAAGTAATCAAAAAAAAAATCATTAATTCGACTACTTTCAGAGAATACTTTTGATTATTTTATAGCAATCTCAAGTAATCTTGAGTAAAACTGTTTGATCAAGGTGGACACTTTTTTGTTTGAAATTTCTTAATTTCATGAAATTCGTAATGTACGCCCAAAAATCAATAATTTTTAATTTTTTCGCAATTTTTTTTTTTGTTTTTTAATTATAATATTTCATTTATATTAGGATATACTATGATATTTTATTTTATGATATTACCATGATCACATATTCAAATTTCATTAAGATCGGAGAGAACCCATCGGAAGACTCCTCTTGTTAGCAAAATTTCATAATCATAGCAATTTATAGTGTGACATTTACAATGTCATACTATATACCGCTAAACCGATTGTGTTCGATAGCAAAATGCCGGAAAGCATTTCCATTAATTTATGTAAAAATGAGCGACCCTACTTCCGTCTTCGCACCGAATTTGTAATCATCAAGAACAATAACGAATTGAATTTTTAAAATAGCATTTTCAAAAATTTTTTTAAGCTAAGATTCGTTCTTACCCTTGAATTGATGCCTGTATTGGCAAATTAAAATGAATACAAATATATATAAAAAAAAAGTAAAGTCAATTTCCATGAAATTCAGATGTGATGGCGAAAAACTGAAAATACAATTAATGCAACTATACGTGGTATTTAGTTTTAAGGATATACTGATTTTGTCATGTGTGGGAAACAAATTTGGAATTTGCTACAGGGTGCAATTGGCAAATTTTTCTTTTAGATTAAATTTTAATTTCATTTACCTTTGGTATTTATATTTTAGATTCTAAAAATATTCTATTTGAAGAAAAAACTTCAACAATTGATTTCAACAAAATTGCTAATTTCTACTAAGAAAAATCCAAAAAAAAAATTTGCCATAGTCCCTACGATTCAATAGAAAAAAAGCTAATTTCTGTGTGAATTTGTTCACATAAATATAAATAAATCAGCCAACTAAATGAGAATTTCATGCCGGTTTAAATTGAATGTTATAAAATTCCAGCTATAAAAAACATTTGTTATGGCAACAACATTTTTTTTTTAGATTTTGGGAAGGTATACGATATTGATCACTTTTTAATCCAATGAGTTATTGTTTAATTGAAAATAATTCAATTAAATATCTATCAATTTCTAATTGAATTGGCAATTTTCGTTGTTATTGAATCGGTGGTTTACGTGATTCAAATGGGTTTGTTTTTTGTGTGCAATGTAGAAAACCGAAACATATTTAAGAAACAAATTAAGAACTATACTCCAACTTTTTTGCCAATACGGTTTTTTGATTCGTTGCGAAATGTTGCGAATTTTCGCCGTAAACCCAAATGCTACATGTTGAACACGTAAAATATAAAATATTTCGGATCAGTTTAGTTTGAAAAATAAAAATTTTTGGTAATTTTTAGAAAATTCAGATTGCTTTATGAATAATGCAGCCCATTTGTTATATATATTTTTTCATTACTGGTGTTTCGGAACGGCATTGATAATAGATGACATTTTTGTGAGGCTCTAGCTTTTCTAAAACTTCGGCTTCTGGTGAGATCTTTAGCCAGATCGAAATACTAGTATCAACCTAGAAGTCCTTTAGTGCATCCGGAGTTTGTTATTTTTATTTAAATTTAAATACATTTTTATATAGTTGCATACAAATCGATTGATTTTATTTCCTATTAAAGAATATACCTTGTCGTAGGCATATTTTTAAATATATTTAAAAATTCTTTGGTTATTGAATTTACCAACATTATTACTGTCTTGCTTAACAAAGTTTTTTTTTGTTGTTGTTCGTAAATAAATTCAATTTATTGTGTGCGGTAATTAAATTTTATGTAGCAATTATTTTGAGAGTCTATGTTACTAATATTTTTATACATAACATTTTGTTATAGAAAGTTAAACTAAAAATATCTTATGTGACCTTAAAATGTGTTTAAATAAACTTCAAATACACTTTGAAAATAAGATTCATCATATTTATGAAAAAACATCATAAATATGACGAAAAACTTCATTGATTTACGTCCTATGTAACACTTCATGAATATGATTATGCTGTTACATAAAAGTTCAAATTGATGACAAGCTTCATTATATTTATGAAAGGTTTCAAATATTTGAGAACTATCATAGCTCATCATAAAATGTTTCATAGATGCTACAAAACGCTTTATAAAAATGACAAAGTAAATTTATAAATTTTTATGAAATGAAAAATTTTCTTTTTTAGCGTACACACCCAATAAAGCCTTAAGCCAATGACGAAAATTTAATATTAATACATTATTTTTAAAACCCAATATTTTTTCAACTGTAATACCCCTATTGGGAATGAGGAGTCAATTGACCTAAAAGTGACTGGTTAAAGAAGGACTAATCAAGGACTGGTATAATTTAATACTGAAGTGGGTTAAGCAGTGTCAATTGTCCTAAAATTACCAATCCTGTGACTGATAGAAGGAGGACATAACTCTTAACCAGAATGCTTATTAACAAGAAAAAGCCAGTTGGCCAAAATTTTACCCATTGGAAGTTGTTTAGTTTTCGTTTATTTTTATGCCCATCTTTGGTTAGTCCTGTGGCATGCCACTATGTGGTTTAAAAGCAGGACAAATGACCCCCTCCAGTTGCCAGTTGTTTACATAGGGTAGGATTTAGCAGAGGCACGAAGGGACCGATCCTGTGGCACACACAGGACCGGTCCCATTCCCCATAGGGACAGAATAAATATATGAATTTAAACTCAGAATTTTAAATTGAATTTCAGAAAATATCAATTGATAAATTAATATCGAATTTAAAATATAAAAAAAATAATTTTAAGTTAAGAATTTTCATTTGGAATTTAAAAACAATAATTGAGATTAAGAATTTCCATTTCCACTGAAATTTAGAAAAATTTGATTTATATTCAAAAAGTTATATCAAAAATTTAGAACACATCAACTGATTTGAATTTCTGACTTTTAATTGATTAACTATAATAGTTTCTGAAAGTCTACATTATCAAAGTTTCTGAAAGTCTACATATCAAATTACATTTTTTTTATTTCAAATTAAAAATCTTAACCCTTTCGTTACCGACTTTTTGTTTGTGGATATATTTTTATTATTACTTAAGATTCATGTTAGGGGTGCTTAAATGAAAAGGAAATAGATTTACAAATATGCTTTTATATTGTTGTGGTCGTTAAATGGAGCTATGTGCCACATAGAAAAAAAATTTGTTCTTTAATTCCTGAATGGGTCATATTTTTTTTTTTTTTTTGAAAAACTCCCCATAAACTGAAGTTTTGCCGACTATATATAATTTTTTTTACTCGGGTAGCAAAACTGTAGCTTATCTTAGCAACTGGTTTTAAAAAATTAGTAAAATATTTTTGCTTAAATCAGTAACAAAAATTAGTGCAAAATTCAGCAATTTGTATAAGGTGGCGCAAAAATAACCTTCCGATGTTTTTTTTTTTATTATGTATTTATTATGTATAGGATTACTTTTGCGCCACCTTATACAATGAGAATAGCAACAAATTTTACTAAAATAAAAAATTGTACTAAAAATTAGTACAAAATTAGTGAAGTTTAACTGAAAATTTTTTTCTACTAACTTCTTTTTCTGAGTGTAACTATATGAACTATTTACTTTGAAAGTGGTATGAGTTCATTTGTTTTTCAAAAGAGATATATAAAGGATTTTCTTTTCATCGTTTTTGAAACTGTAAACAGTAACTTTTGTACAATTTTTTTTTACTCTTCTATCAGGGGACATTAAATTTATTTATACTTAACGAAATTTACATATTTTTATCTAAAATTCATGTTTTTTAGTATTGAATGAACTCATATCACGCTCAAAATAAAAACTTTTGAAAAATTGTTTTAAGTGCCCTGTGCTGAAAAGCATTACCATATTACTGGTTATATAATTACATATTTGGTAATGGAAAGTACTTACAATTGACATTGCAAATCTCACGAATTTTATATGGGGATGTTGCACAAAATAATGACATATCATTAGTACGCACCTGAAAAAAATACAAAAATATGTGGTTACCTATATGCTTACCAGTATGGACAAAAATAATGAGTATAAAAATAAATTTAAAAAAAAAATAAATAAATTTATTAAAAAATTATTATTTTTTATTTATTTTTATTATTATTATTTTTAGTTGAGTATTAGTATTTTAAATACATGGTGTGTTCTAAATATTTGCAATCCCCGGTGAAAATCATAATATATGGAAATATATGAACATTAGAGCGGGTCGATTTAAAAATCGCTCAACGTTCAAGGAAAATCGTATTCTAGGGATCAAAATAAGAAACTTTGCCCAAGGAACCATACCTCTAAAACTAATTCTGATGTCCCGACTTTTGACCCGTAGGGTCAAATTTTGAAGTCAAATGAATGGATTGATGAATTTCTGGAAAATTTATCTGAGCTTTGCCTTTTTCAAATTAACGGTATTTATAACAATATTGGAAGATTGCTGGATTTAGTGTTTGTTAATGAACCTGCAGACTGCTCTCTAAAACGAACTGATCCAATTACAAAACCTGAGGACTGTTACCATCCTACTATTGAAATCAGCTGTAATTTACCACTGGTACTTAATCGTAAAAAACTGGACAAACCCGTAAAAACTTTCTGTTTTAAACGTGCTAATTACAACGATTTAAATTTTCTTCTATGTAATACAAACTGGCTACAATTGTTATCAATTTCCAACAATTCTTTAACTGCTATCCAGTTGAGATCAAGCTCTTGTTGTTAACAGACGTGTTCTTAAATAATCTCATCATAGTGCTGTGTTAATTCAAAGCAGTTTAATTTACTAAAAACAATAATAAAAATACCTAATTAATAAAAAAAAAAAAAACAAAACAAATCAAGATTAAACGTGCACTTGCGTGTAACAATGTTAACGCACTTAGCGTTAAAAAAATGAACAAAAGAAAAAAAAACAAATAACAACAATGTACCAAGTACATCACATTCCAATAATTACTTCTCCCCTCTTCAAACTCTCGATGATGACGAAATAGAAGATGAAATAATAGTGGAAAAAAATGTTAAAGTACATATTCCACCTATTACAATACTAAAATGCAAAGTAGAAGAAGTTCAAGAACTTTGCATACTAAGTAAAATAACAGATTATGCCATTAGGAAAATCTCAATCGGGCTTAAATTGTTTTTAAAATCTAAATCAGATTTTGAGGCTGTATGTAATCGCCTGTCAAATAATTATGAGTTTTTTACATATGCCACCAAACATGAAAAACCTTACAAAGCTCTTATATTCGGTCTGGATAAACAAGATCCAATGATTGTTAAGAAGAAGTTGACCGATATGGGTCTGAAATGCTTGGACGTAAAAATAGTTGTTAAAAAAAACTTGAACAACACAGAATATGTTATTTTTGTAGTTCACTTTCAAAGACAAACAATTACTATTAAGGAATTAAGGCACAATTATTCCGTAATTGGCTACATGAAGGTAAGATGGGAATTCCAAAAACCCAATAAGTCCAAGATTACACAATGCTACAACTGCCAAATGTTTGGCCATGGCTCGAGTCGTTGTAAGGTTAATACTTTTTGCGCAAATTGTTCAGGCCAACACAAGACTTCTGAATGCAAGGAATCCGCTGTTAAATGTGCAAATTGCAGTGGGCCGCATAAATCAACTTCTGATCAATGCCCGAGTAAGGCAAATTATATAAATATTCGTCAACGTACACAAAAAGCCCCACGGCGTCACGATAGTTCTGCACGCACTCCCACTAGAAACTATAACAATAGCTTTCCAGATACGCTGCGTCAAAGCGTTCCGGTTCATGCTGGAATTTGGCAGACTCAAAGGAATACCATTAACAATGATGGAAATAACTCCGGTATTGTAAACAATAATAATGAACTATTTTCCCTTCAGGAATTAAAAAGTTTAACTTTAGAATTAATTACTAACCTTAAGAATTGTAAAAATAAGGAAGATCAGTTCGAGGTTATTACTAACCTTGCAGTTAAATTCTTATCATAATGGATTACAATGATATAAATATAATAACGTGGAATGCAAGAGGCGTTCGTAGGAAAAGCATCGAACTATTTAAATTTTTAATAACCCATGGCATACATATTTGTTTACTAACTGAAACTGGGTTAAATTCGGATAATTCTATTAGACATAATCAATTTTATGTATACAGGAATGATAGGACAATATCTAGAGGGGGTGGTGTAGCTGTCATTATAAGAAAGAATATTCCACATCAACTACTTCCTATTGTAAACACTAGCGTTGTAGAAAATATTGGAATAAAATTATTTACTAACACTCGTTGTATTAATATTTTCTCATGCTACTTCCCTGGAGGATTACCCGGTGAAGATGGCTTAAGGAAACGACTTTTTGCCTCTGATATTCAAAAACTTAGCCGTGATAATACGTATATATTAGGCGGCGACTTTAATTGCAGGCACCAATCCTGGGGATGCTTAAGAGCCAACTGTTGGGGTAATATATTGTTTGAGAAATTAAATTCTTTTAATATTGATATTATATATCCTTGCGATCACACTCACGTACCTGCAAGTGCCAATAGGCAAGGATCCACTCTAGATCTGTTTTTAACTAATTTACCAGGTATATTGTCTCCCGCTGGAGCAATAAACGACTTAAGTTCCGATCATTTACCCGTAAAAGTATCCTTGACTAGTACCTATAATAATTCAACAATATTTAGATATGATTTTAACAAAGCTAACTGGGTCAATTACGCCAGATTTTTTAATAGACATCTTACTGTACCCGAAATTGATAATATTACAAATAGTGAACTTATTGATACTTTGATAAGGAATTTCAAGGAAGTTTTAAATAGTGCTATAGATTGCAGTGTGCCCAAAAAATATCCCTCTCATGTGAACAGGCCTCTGCCGCAATTTATAAGACATATGATTCAGCAGAGAAATAGTTATAGACGAGACTGGCAACGATACAGGTACTTAAACGATTGGTACGAAATAAAAGTACTCAATTTAAGAATTCGCGATGAGATTGAGAAATTTAGGAACAAATCGTGGAATCATTTATTGTCTCAATTAGACAAAAGTTCTCCTCCTTTTTGGAACTTGACAAAAATATTGAGGAAGAAGTCTTACAGTATTCCAATACTTAAAATGAACGATTCCCGTTATACCACCAACCAAGCGAAATGCGAAATCTTGGCTCAAACTTTTGCTTTAAATCATTCGATTTCAGCTAATCTTGGGGACCCTGTCACAGAATCTCTAGTGAACGATACTATTGAAACATTCAGATCAGTGCATGTAAAAAATATAAGTGAAATGCTAACTAACACTTCTCAAATCACTAGCATTATTAAATCTTTAAAAATAGAAAGTCGCCTGGAATAGATGGCATTAACAACAGATGTTTAAAAGCACTCCCTCGTAAAGGCATTAAGTACTTAACAGTTATTATAAATGCTTGTCTCAAACTTTGCTATTTTCCTGTAGAGTTTAAAGAAGCTAAAGTTATTGCTATCAAAAAACCTGGTAAAGATCCGGGTAGCCCATTATCATATCGTCCTATAAGATTGTTGTCATCGGTAAGCAAAATTCTTGAAAAAGTCATAAAATGCAAATTGGTAGATTTATCGAAAGCAATAATATCCTTGCTTCTCAACAGTTTGGTTTTCGTAGAGAACACAATACTTCACACCCTTTGATAAGAATAAGAGACTTAGTTAATAGGAACTTCAAGGATCAAAAATCTACTGGGATGGTCCTACTTGACGTCAAAGCTGCTTTTGACTCAGTGTGGCACAAAGGACTAATTTTTAAAATGTTAAACTACAACTTCCCTACACCGATTACTAAAATAATTTACAGCTTCCTCTCCTGTCGAGCATACAAAGTTTATATTGGTTCTACTTGTTCTGACTTAATTTCTCTCCCAGCAGGGTGCCCTCAAGGTTCCTGTTTGTCACCTATTTTGTACAACTTGTATACGGCTGATTTTCCACAGATAGACTATTGTACCATGTCTATTTTTGCAGATGACACGGCGGTTCTTAGCTCAGCGATTCTAGCTGCAAACGTCATAAGTAATCTCCAAACAGCTCTAGCTGAATTACAATTATATTTTAATAAATGGAAAATAATGCTAAACGTCGATAAAACACAAGCAATATATTTTTCCAGAAAACGTAAGCCATGTTTTTTACCACAACAAAACATAAACTTCAATAACAATTTAATTTATTGGAAAAAAGATGTTAAATATTTAGGCGTTGTTCTCGATCCAAAGCTAAAGTTTCAAAACCACATATCATACATAACGAATAAAGTTAACATACAAACTCGTATATTGTACCCCTTCATAAATCGGAATTCAAGGCTCAGCATTGATAATAAGAAATTGATCTTAAAGGCTATTTTTCATGCTGTCATATTTTATGCAGCTCCTGTTTGGTCCACAAGTGCAAAATGCCATATACAAAAATTGCAAGTCTCGCAAAATAAGTTATTAAAATTGATGTACAAATTGCCATGGTTCTTCTCTACAGAACGTCTTCATGCTCTCGCAGATGTAGAATTAGTTAAAGTTAAGATTGAAAGGCTTACCCAGAATTTTAAGGTCAGATGCTCCAATTCTGATTATACCCATATTAATGAGCTGGTATCATTGTAGGTAGTTAAGTAGTATTAGTCGTTTTAATAAAAAGTCAAATAGGTTTTTGTAAATTTTTACCTCCGAAAATACTGATAATATATAATTTATAATTTTAGAAAGTACTAACTAATTACTAAGTAGAAAAAGAAAAAATTCTTGAACTCTTTACAATGTAAATTATACTTAAGTGAAATGTAAAATGATAAAGATATAAATAAATTGAATTGAATTGAATTAACTGCTATTGATGACATGATTAATATTTTTTATGAAACAATTTTTACGTATATGGAAGATTGCATTCCAAAACAATACGTTCGTAAACTTTCTGGCCCGCCGTGGAGCTCTAAACAATTATCGAGAATCAAAAATTTAAAAAATAAACGTTATAAAAACTACAAGAAATCTGGTTCTCTTACAGATTATGGTAAATATTCAGTTACACGAGCTGAATATCACTTACTTAATACGAAATTATATAATGAATATCTAAACAATATGAAACTAAATTTTAAACGAGATCCGAAGGCGTTCTATAAATTTGTTAATTCAAAGCGGAAGTCTTGTGGATATCCACCTGTCATGAAATATTTATCTAATGAGTCTAGCGATGATTTACTGATAAGTGACATGTTTGCCGATTTTTTTGCAACTACGTATTCTAATGCTCGCTATGATGATTCTGTCAGTTATCCAATCCCTTTAACTGAACAACAGTCGTTATCGTTTTCACTTCTTACCACTTCAGATATAAAAAAATGTATTAAAAGCTTAAAATCTTCATTTTATCATGGACCTGATGGCATACCCAGTTGCATGCTAATTAATTGTGCTCATGCTTTAGCTACTCCTCTATCGATTATGTTTAATGTATCCATCAAATACGGTTATTTTCCTAAACAGTGGAAGGAGTCCTACATTATACCTTTATTTAAATCTGGTAATAAATCGGCGGTAACAAATTATAGAGGTATTGCTAAATTGAGTAATATCCCAAAACTATTCGAGAAATGTTTAACAGAACAACTATGTCATAATATCTCCTCCGTATTGTCACCATTTCAACACGGTTTCCGAAAAGGTTGCTCTACAACTACAAACCTGTTACACCTTACAACTTTAGTTAACCGGGAATTTACCAAAAGTCAACATACTGATGCTATTTATACAGACTTCAGCAAAGCCTTTGACAAAGTAAATCACAATCTTCTTGTAAAAAAGTTATTTTTAATGGGATTCACAAACAACGGTTTGGATTGGATTAAATCTTATCTAAGTAACAGAAAACAACGCGTTCTATTTAACAATTCTTTATCTAAGAATATTGATGTTAAATCAGGAGTACCTCAGGGTAGCCATCTTGGACCTATTTTGTTTTCGTTATTTATTAATGATCTACCGTTAGTGATTAAATTTTCAAATGTGTTAATGTACGCTGGTGATGTGAAAATCTTCCATAGCTTCGATAATTTTTCTGATCACATATACCTTCAGGAAGATTTGGACAGTCTTAACGAATGGTGCAGTTTAAATTTAATGGAGTTAAACCTGAAAAAATGCAAACATATGAGATTTTCAGAAAATTCTGTGTTCCCGATTTCTATTCTTTAGGGGGCTATCAGTTGGAGTTAGTTGATACCTTTAATGACCTTGGTGTTCTTTTGGATCCTAAATTAACTTTTATACAACATATTACTTTGACTGCAAATAAAGCACGCGGTGTGCTTTCATTTATCAAACGATGGGCAAAAGAATTCATTGAACCGAATATCACAAGGCAACTTTATACTTCCCTTGTAAGACCAATTTTGGAATATGGTTCCATAATCTGGTATCCTCAGGAAAATGTTCGTATCCAACTAATTGAGTCCGTCCAAAAACAATTTTTGCTATTCTGTTTACGGAGTTTTTATTTGGGGGCTGCAGCTGATCTCCCATCCTACACTACTAGACTGGCTCGCATCAAGTTGCCAACCTTGGAAAGCCGAAGAAAAATGATGAATGTTACGTTTTTATTCAAGCTGATTAATGGTGAAATTTGCTCGGAATTCCTCGTCAATAACCTGTTATTTAATGTTCCTCAACGCCCAACGAGGTACTATATTCCTCTATTTATTCCATTTCACCGTCAAAATTATGCTGATGCTGATCCTCTTTTACGAATGAGCAATGATTTTAATAATTTTTATAATTGTATCGATTATTCAAAAAATGTTAACTTTGTTAAACGTAGTATAATTTTAACTTTGAATGTCTGATTTCTGTGATATTATGTTAGGTATCTACTTATGTAATTTTTATGATATTGTCTGTAAGGATTTTTTTTCCATAGACTAAATAAATACAAATACAAAAGATACAATCGTTTTCTACATTTTTTCTATCCTACAGTCAAAAAAAATAAATTAGTAAAAAATTTTGAAAAATTATTTTTTTTTTGTTAAAATTGCGTTTTTGAATAATAAAACAATGACAATTTTTCATTACTTTCCAAAAAATATACACATAGCAGAGTTTAGTTTTCTAAATGCTTTTTTATAACTTCAATGAGATAATTATCTGCAAGACATCAATGAATTTTTGCATTAGATCTATGAAATGTCAGTGGAACTAGTCCATTGAAATTTTCAATAAATGATTGCAGTTTGTCATAAAATGTAATGCAACATTTCATATTATTTTTTATAAATTTCATACGACTGTTGTTAAAGTGTTGTACGGAGATCCTCAGTTATATGATTTGTTTACGCTAGAACCCCAAATGCATGAGACAAAAAATGGGGAGTTGTGGTGGGTGGTGGGTGCAAATGGTTGCCCAAAGGTGGGGTTTGGATGGGTAAAAATCCACGAAAAGCCCCACAACTGCATCCCTAAAGGGGTAACATGTAAGACCGACCCCCTATCTAAACTCCGTAAGGGTCTCCCATACAAAAGTTACATTTTACAACATTTTTCTCCAACCGCTCGAACTGTCCCAAGGATGCCACATAGAGCAGTCAAATGTATAACTTAGAACATGCCTACTCCCTATCACCACTGCCAATGCAAAATTTAAATTTTTATGAAATTTACTTAAACCGATTTAACTGTCCCAATGGTGCCGCTAGAGGACCCAAATGTATGACCGACCCTCATATTTGTCAAACCTTAACTTTTTCTCAGAATTTTTTCATCTCCGCATTTTTTCAGATTTAAAAAGTTTTTTTTTTTTTTTTTTGAGGCTGTATCTTTAATGGCACAGTGAGCATTTAAGGGTTAATCTAAATGTCAAACCGCATTGAAAATTTATAAGCTACTGCTAAACTAACTAAGTGGAAAATAAATCCCAAGCAGAACTTTTTATTTTAAATCATTGACTACTTTATTATATATATATTTATTGATAATAATATACCCTATGGGGAATGGGACCGGTTCTGCCACTGGATCGGTCCCTTCGTGCCAGAGACCTGTCCTCTGCTAAACCCTGGTTGGTTGGTTGGTTGGTTTAAGTAGCAGCTCACGCTACTCGTGAGCATCAAGTAGAGTCAAAAAGCGACTCCGTTTTGAAAGGACCACACTACCCGTAAGGAACTAATATCCGGAGTACTAGACCCAACCCGTTCGGTTAATATAACGTATGAGATCACCGAATCCCACACGTGATATTACCGAGAGGTCGTCCAGTATATGGTCACCCAAGATCCGGAGTCGAATATTCTGCAGCGCCGGACAATCGCAGAGAAGATGCTCCACAGTCTTCTCCTCACCCGGTATGCCGCAGCTGCGACAATGCGAACCGCGTAAACCCTACCCTATGTAAACAACTGGCAACTTTAACATTGGCTTGTCATAGGAGGGGGTCATTTGTCCTGCTTTAAACCACATAGTGGCATGCCACAGGACTAACCAAAGATGGGCATACCAAAACACTGTTTTTGGGCCAAGTCGTATATAATAAACGAAAACTAAACAGCTTCTAATGGGTAAAATTCAGGCCAACCGACTTTTTCTTGTTAATAAGCACTCTGGATAAGTGGTATGTCCTCCTTTACCAGTCACAGGATTGGTAATTTTAGGACAATTGACACTGCTTAACCCACTTCAGTATTAAACTATACCAGTCCTGTGGTAAGTCCTTATTTAACCAGTCACTTTTATGTCAATTGACTCCTCATTCCCCATAGGGTAGCAAGTTTCTATGAAATTTGAAAATAACTTAAAAAATTTGAAACTTTTATCCAAAAAATGGCTCTAGCTGCTCTGAGCGCAAACGTATTTGATATACACTTATAAAGGACAGTATGGTCTATGTGGCAATATAAAATATAACATCTGTTTTGAAGACTTTTGAAGCAAATTAGTTATACTCCAACAAAGGCGAAAATTTTAGTTGAAAACATACCCTAATCTAAAAAATAATAAAAAAAAACTACTGAGTAATATAGAAAAAACTGTTTATATCCGTTTATATAGAACTTTTTTAATTGGCGGCCATTTTGTCAGCTGTCAAGTGATTAATGTTTAGTTTGGTCTGTCATTTCAACATGAATAGACTGACGCCTAAACAACGCTTCCAAATTGTTCAAATTTATTTTGAAAATCATGGTTCTGTTCGAAATATTGTACTGTACGTATTGCGCACGAATTTTGCGAATTTTGTTTAGTTAAATGGATACGTCAATAAACAAAAACTGCCGTATTTGGAGTGATGAAAATCCTCAAGTGTATGTTGAGACACCTTTGCCTCCAGAAAAACTGACTGTTTGGTGTGTTTAATGGGCTGGTGTAATCACTGGTCCGTACTTCTTTAAAAACGATGCTGGTCAGAACGTTACAGTCAATGGGGACCGCTATAGCGCCATGATTACTGAATTTTTCGTTCATCAATTCAACAACCATGATGTGCAGGAGCTGTGGTTTAAACATGACGGCGCAACATGTCACACAGCTCGTGCCACAATTTATTAATTGTAGGAAACGTTTGGTAACCGCATAGTTTCACGTTTCGGACCCGTGAATTGGCCTCCAAGATCGTGCGATTTAAACTCCGCTTAACTATTTTCTGTGTGGATATGTGAAGTAGCTAGTCTACGCCGAGAAGCCCGAAACGATTGACTACTTGGAGGACAACTTTCGCGAGGTATTGCCAATATACGTCTTTAAAGCTAATTCGTGTTTATATGGGTATAATAGACAGATATCATCTGCATACATGTACAGTTTCCTAAACAATTCTAAATTTGTTATATCATTTAAATATATATTAAATAATAGAGGACCCAACACACTCCCTTGTGGAACCCCATACTCTACTATACCAGTATAACTTTGATAGTTTTCAATATATACATTCCGATTTGATTGGATCTCCAGTTTAGACTACGTCCGAGCCAGCTGTGGCGGTCATATGCCAGAAGTCATATTTATTTTATAATGCCAGAAGATTATCTTTCGAATAAAGTAAATTTCATGTCAATTTAAAAAATTCATCTTTGTTTTATTCCATTTCAAATTTTATACCTCTATAAAAACACCCTTTATCTCTGACAAGAAACAAAATAAAAACGAAACTTTAAACTGAAGAAAAACCAACAAAAGTTATATTTTTACAAAAGCACAGAAAAGGGGTATTTTGGATCACCCTGTTAACAGTGAAATAGTAAACATTTTACCTAGATTTTTTGGCTCCATAGGTTCTAAGTTGTTTTCTTTCGAATAAGCTAATTTGTTTTAAAAGCGGTTGCAAAAAAAAAATTATTTTCGGCCGCCATCTCTGAGAATGTACCAGTGTGCTATCGTAAATTTCAAAAAGTTAAGATGTACAACAACACCCACATCTGAAATAGTTCTTAGTTTCCGAAATAAAGGGGTGTTCCACATTTCCCTTCAACTCCAAACAGCCGGTGGAGAGATATCGTTTGCCGTTAGTTACCAAAATATGAACTTAGACCTATACTACGAATGGCATCAAAAACTCATATTGCTCTTAAATGTTTGTTTAGCTTTTAAAAAACATTGATTTATGAATTGAAACACGGTTATAACGAACACTGGTTACAACGAACTTTGTTTATAACGAACGATTTTTCTGGCCCCAACTCATTTACGCAATGTATTTCATACAAAGTAATACTGTTATAACGAACATCGATTATAGCGAACAGGCGCGGATCCAGGAAATGTTAGTCAGTTGAATGGGGGGGGGGGGGGGTTATTGCACTTAGAGTATTTTTATTTAATTTTTTTTATCTTCTTTACATTTTGCTATCGAAAAATATAATAATATGGGGGAGGAAATTTCCCATTCTCCCTCCCCGAACTTTTCATATAATGAACTAATTTTTTGGACCCTATTACGATTTTTCATACATATTTTTACGCTTACAACGAACACATTGCAAAATTCGAAATTTTTAAATGAAAAATGCGCTGCTTGTCTTAAAAACTTTGGCCTTGTACTTTAAACTTCACTGTAAAGAATTAAAATTTATATGAAACATAATTTA